>VZRO01006780.1:93868-195330 GCA_013397915.1 Daphoenositta chrysoptera
GAGCTGGTTTTCCTTATCTAGAGAGAACAAAATATGAAAAGGAAATAAATAAATCCTTTTCTTGTGGAAAAGGCTCCTTGTGTGTAGATTCCTGCATCCTCACCAGGCTCTGTAAAATCGCTTGGAGCCGAGGAGGGGGAAGGGAGGAGGGGAGATGGGCACGAGCACTTGGAAGGATCGGCGACCTAGAAAAGATTTTTAAAATTCCTTCGCTCCTCACCATCAGATAAAAGCAGGGACAAAAAGCGAGTGACTCATCTCTTGTTCCCTTCTAATAGTTTCCTAATGAAGCAATTACCATGTCCTCGTTTGGAAAGCACGAAACAGGAGGCGAGACGTGAAAATCGAGGGGAGGGGGAGAAGACTAATTAGCTGATCCTGCCTCCCTGTGGATCTATTCCCTGCAAGGATCACGCCAAATTTTTCCCCAAATTGGATTTTTTACGCATTTAAAACATGCACTCATATACATGTAATTACCCACTAATTAGTAGGATCAATTTTGTAGCTGAGCACACATTCTAATGTTTGTATCTGCCGTGTAAAGGGACATATAAATTTTACAGGAGGAGGTAACTCCGTAATATCAGTTATTAGTCCAAATAATAGATCTAAAATAGATCTAATGGATGTAATAGAGTTAAAATCAGCTGAGCTCCCAGGCACAAAAATCTGAAATATAAGTAGTAAATTTCTTGTCTTTTAACCAAGCCCATCACAGCTACAGCAAAATCCACCAGGAGCACATTCCTATGAGATCAACAGTAAAAAAGTCTCAGGGAGATGTCAGGACAAAACCTTTATGAGAAAAACAAAATCTTCAGAAATTCATAAATTAATATAGCTGAGAAACTTTTTGGGAGTCACGGCCAAAATTTGGAGCAGAAGGGAAAAATCCTGCACTGATGCACTTGATCAAATACATTGTATTTAGAGAGTTTTTTAGAGAGTTATTTGTTATTTAGAGAGTTATTGTTATTTAGAGAGTTCTCAGATCTGGGGTTTAATTTGGTTTAGGACAGTTTTCCTTTAGGGAAGGACAATTAATCCATGTGCAGTTTTGGGGGGAGAGGCTGGAATCTCTGCTGGTGCTGGAATGTGCCCAGGGCAGATAAACCCTGTGGGCCAAAGCTTCTTCCTCACAGCCACACATGAAACTGGCCCACGGCAATTCCGGTGTTTTGGCTTTCCAAATATCAGGAATCTCTTCCCCCACCTCCAGAGGGGGTGGATTTCTCTTTTGGAAAAGCTTTAGAAATAAAAAAAAAATATAGAAAAAAATATAAAATATAAAAAAATATGCTTGGTGGCCACTAAGTCAGAGTTCATCCCTTGCCACGTGTATTGGCTTTTATTTTGCAGAGGTGGAAACGAGAATCAGTGAAGGAAGAGATTCAGTTTTTCTTTAAAAACATAAATGTTATTTCCATCCATCCATCCGTCCATCCATCCATCCATCCATCCACCAGTGAACCAGTAAAAAAAATATGCAACAATATAAATATTTATTCAGCCAGAAAAATCACTGTCTTAACCACTGACATCCTTAAATCTTTTTTATCTTTCCGAGCCGAATGAGGCAAAAAAAACCTAATTAAAGATGAAAAGTAAATCAACAACTTCAGTTCTCCAAAGCTGCAAAGGCAACACAAGTCCATCTTACTTGACAGAAGAGTTTTGTCATGACAGCTGCCCTGCCAGCTTTTTATGAAGGTTTCAACTGCCTCCAAACAATTTTCTTCCCAGGAAAAACCCACTCTCTTCATGTGTGTACTGAGAAGAAAGCCCTTATTCTCAATTTTCCATCATCCGTGTGCACGGGCAAATTCTCCCTGGCTAACCGAGTGTGAAGCCAACACTTCTGGCTGAGCTGCAAAGGAGAAGTGATCCCAAATATTTTCATGGAAAAGGAGAACGCAGCTCTGGTGGCGATGGCGGGTGGATCGCAGCAGTTTCTGAAGCTTCCTTTGTCCCTCTTTTTTTCTCCCTTTTCCATTCTCCCTTGAGTTATCCTCACAGAAGGGCCTGGCGTTGCCAAAACCGGGGTCTGGCGGGGCAAGGAGATGGATGTTGTGTTTTTAAAGTTAACAGAAGTTGGTTCCTCAGGGTTCACGGCGGTGTCACCGCGTGCACCGAACTCCTACACGTTTTGAAACTTGATCTTGCACCTTGCCTTTTATGAAGATGAAATCCTTGGCAGGTGATTATTTTGCTTTCTCACATCATATCAGACGCTTTAAGCACCAGTCTGCCTGCTAAGAGCCAGCTGTTGGGGAGGGAAAGGAAAAAAAGAAAGAAACAGCTCAGAAAGCCCAGACCTCCAGAAATCCTGCAGTGGCCAACTGCGGCTGTCCCTGGAGTTTTCCTTAGGTTTCACTGCAGAACAGGGAATGCAGGTGTTTTAAACACTGGTCCCTGGATCAAAGTTAAATTAGGAAAATGTAGAATGAAGCAGGAAGGCAAACTTTCTTTTCCTGGAAAATCAGGGAAGAGTGGAGGCCTGTAGCTGCAGCAGCGATCCCGTATTTATGATGGAGCTGATCTCTGCTGTTACACAAATGTGGGGGGGAGGTTTCTTGCTCCTTTGGTAGATAAAACCCGGAGTGACAACTCTCTTCAGTCCTTTAAACCCTTTTTTGGGGCCAGCTGGGATTATTTAGCTGATTCCAGCTCAGTCTTGCACATGAGGTGAATTTATCTCCTCGGAGAGAGGAGCCTGTCCCGGCTCAGCACGAGGGAAGGGTTAACTGTGGTGCTGGGAGGCTCAGGACTGGGAGCATTTCCACCTTGGAAACGCTGCCTTTCAGCGTTTGTCTCTTCCAGAGGCCTCCTTCTGGTCCAAATGAGTCAGGAGATGGGCAGCCCTTTCTTCCAGAGAGAAATCGAGAGCAGGAGGTGCCTTGTGCCCACCCAGCTGCCCGACCATCCTCACCCTCAGCTGCCACCTGCACTAGAGGCCTCAAATAATTGTCCTCTGTCCTGTCACTTTGCCATCCAGGACAGCACAGGAAACAGCTGACAACGTGCTCACCCTGATCTTGGTGACTGCTTAAAAATATCTTCCCTTTTTAAAGAACTCTTTCCTCCTTCCAAAAGCCAAGGAAGAGTGTCCTGGACATTCCCACCCAGAAGGGGAGGGGAGTGATGAGAAACCCCTCAGTGAAACAGATGTGCTGTGAGGATTCCTCACTGGGAGCAGAGGGACTAGATGGGAAATGTCACGGAGTGTGTAACTCCTTGGCAATGGCTGCACAGGGTTTCCTTCTCTGTCTGATAAAAATAAAGCTTTTCATTTGCCAAGACTATCAGAGCAACTGTTTGCTCTTCGCTGGGACCAAAGGAAACAGAGTTTCTTCCACTGTCAACAAAAGGAATGTATTTCTGTCTCGAACCTGCTTTTCCACGTGCGCACACCCCCTCAGAACGCTGGTTTTAAATCATCCCTAAATGAATCCAGCGTCTCTGTGCTGGATGCTCGTTTCCTTAGAAAAGCAACCACGGGACGATTTTTCCCTGGTGCATCTCCAGAGTTTGGCCCAGCTCAGGCTGCTGAGCTGCTTTTCCTTCCTTTCCTCCCTCTAAATGTAATTGCTCGCTTTCAGCTACCGTGAGCCTGACCCAAATCCCACGGTGGTCCGTGGAAAACCTCATCTGGGCCAGGGTGGGCTGGGTTACAACCCAGCCTTGTGGTGGAAGGGAACTGGAGGAGGAATAATTTTGGGACAGCTGGGCTGTGTCTGGTACCAGGTCTCCTCATTGCCTGTCTTTATTAGCTCAGTAAGCACAGAGCAGGAGGCTGCTGCTGCCTGACCACAGCAAACCCCACAGGCACATTGTTTTCTCCAGAAAAACACATTTGGACACTCTGGTAGGAAAACGAGCAGAAATCCCTGATGGAATGGGATTCTGCTCACGTGTGAACTCTGTCCTCAGTGGATACAAGGAAAGCGTTTGGATTATAAAATAAGAAAAGTGCTTCTATGCTGTTAGTCCCTCGCTAAATCCAAATAGATGTCTGAGGGTATTGGCAGTTGGATCTGTTTGAACATCAAATATGTCAGATGTAAAATGTTTGGCATCACAGTCTTTCATGAAATAAATAAATGCAAATAAATTCATCTTTTGTTTTGGCAAATGTGTGGTCAAATTGATTTTATTCTTTGGGACTAAGGTTAAAGCATCACTGACTTCTGGTTTGTTGATCCTGGATTTGGGCAAGCTTGGAGCTGATTGTTGGAGTAGTTTTATCACTACCTCCAGGACTAATTTCCCAGTAATAATTAATTCATTTTATATGGAAGTTTAGAAGATTACCTGAGCGTGAGATAAATCCTACCATTGCTTAAATAATATCCTCACCCTTTCATCCTGAAGTTTGACCCCAAAATGCAAATTTTGTCTTCTCTCCCCGTGTTCTCTCATTGCTTGCAGGATCTGCAATGCTCTAAGAGCACCCCAACCCCAAATCCACCCCCACCCGCTGCACACAGCACAGGAAAACAAAAACCCTGGATTTTCCAAGAGCAGCTACACCCTTGTGGGAATTGTTTGGAGCTGTTGTCACAGTCAGGAATGAATATCAGAGAAAGAGATTTCTCTGTGAGGGTTTTGGGGACCTCAAGCAGGGACACTGCCACCAGATGTGTCACAGCACCCGGGAGCATCTGGTGGACACTTCCACCCCTGGGGTTTTGCCTGTTTGGCTTTAGGCAGGGACAAAAATTGTTTATGCAGCCCTAAAAATTGCTTCGAAAGGTGCTGTGAAATGTTGATTATCAGCCCTGAAACACTGTGCTTTAAAAACTGGGATTGATTAATTCCTGCCTCTACGTCGTCCTGTGTGTGTGCACGAGATTGTAGTAAAAAAACCCCTCAGTTAAAGGTTTTAATATGGGAATTTTAATATGGAAATTACGGTTTTAATATGGAAATTACGGTTTAATATGGAAATTATGGTTCTTGTGCAGACACTTTTACGAAGTTCTTGGTTTCTCACTGGTTCTGCCATCCAAGTGACCGGATTCAGGAGAGTCAGAATTAGATGAAAATGATAATTTCTTTCTCCCACTCTACAATATAGGACCAGCAGCACTTGTCATAAAACACACACACAAAAAAAAAAAAAAAAAAAAAAAAAATTTTAGTTGAAACGACGCCACAAANAAAAGAAAAAATTGTAGTTGAAATGCAGCCAGCAAACACCAGGAAAATAAATTGTTTGATTTCCAAGATACCCTCAGTATTTCCTCTTGCGA
Organism: Daphoenositta chrysoptera; assembly: GCA_013397915.1. NCBI lineage: Eukaryota > Metazoa > Chordata > Aves > Passeriformes > Daphoenositta > Daphoenositta chrysoptera. The sequence goes on from VZRO01006780.1 coordinate 99,124, forward strand.
GGAGAAACAAGGACTTCTTCTAAAAGTGAGTCCAGAGGAGCGCAGAGCAGCACATTTGTAGGTGGCAGGCTCATTATTTTGTTAACAGAGGGATAAATCAGGGGCCCCCTTGTTATTTTATTTTTGCAATGTACTTTAAAAATACTCACACGCCCACTTAGTGCTTCCTCATCGATAACACCAGCGGCAGGGGGGAGCCGGTGTCACCTTCCATAAACAGGTACTGTTGACACCCAGCTTGTAAAATAGAATTATTTCGATCAGGGTGCGAGCCAGCTCAGGGGAGAGGTGCAGATAACGCTGCCTTATCAGGCAGTATTAGCCAAAAAATCCGGCTGCCCATTTGAAGCCCTGAATTTGTCTGATCCACACACACTTTGCTGCGCCGTTGCCAAAACTAACAGCGGCTCTAATTGGTTGTACAGAGCAGACAATGATGTTCAGGAAGATGAAAATAATATTGGCCCAACGAGATGAGCTTTGTGTGTAGAGGTTGTGGATTTTGTGCTCCAGCTCGGGCTGGAGTCACAAGAGTTGACCGCAGCCAGCGCTTAAATGAGATTTAATGAAGCTGTTTGGCTCAGGGCAAGGTAACCAGACACACACAGAGCGTGGAGGAGAGAGTGCTGCTAATGCTCACTAGAGCCTTTCCAAAAAACCAGATTGTTTTTTCCTTAAAAACAGCATGGAGATGATATAATTCCTGAATTTTTATGAGGTTTTTCCCAGGGGTCTGGAGATGGTTTCGTGTGTAACGAACACGAACTCGGGGAGAGGAAAAATGCAGAATGCTGGAAAAGCCACCAAACCAGAGAGCCATTATAAGAAAAAAAAAAAAATTGTGGGGAGAGTTAATGTTTGGAAAAAGAGAGGGGAGAAGTGGTTGCATCCCAGATTTCCAAACCTCATTAAATATATTTTACCCGTGGAGCCAAAGGTTGAGGGTTGGTGCTGTGGGGTTTCACTGCTCTGGAGTCGTGCCCACGGATGCCACTTCACCTTCAGAAAACACCTTTAAAAATGTGCCCTGCTCTGTTTGCTGAGTTCCCAGCCAGTGTGGGACTGTGGATCTGAGTCTGACTTTCTCCAGTTTTCCCACTTCTCATCCATTCCCTCCGTTGCTAAATCCCCTTGGAAACTCCTCTGCATTCATCAGTGAGAGAACAAAGATCCTGCATGGAAGTATCCCATGCGAAATATCTCATGTATTTACCAGGTGAAATACCCTGATTATTGTCCCAGCGTTCAGCAGAGTTATCCACTCGTGGATCAGCCTTTGTTGCACTCAGGAATCGGGATTTAGCAGGATAAATGTCTCATAAACGGGAGTGGAACAGCACGACAACAGCGAGGCCTGGAATGGAGGAGGGCTCTGCTGAAAAGCAGCACGGACCCAGGGCTGTTTGTAAATGCCAGGGTTCCATCTTCCATGGATTTGCATCCCCGAAATTGCACCCCCTAAAATTAGTCTTAACCACCCCAAATTGGCCTGGCTCGGGCTCCAAGTGTGGTTGAACCACCGGCTTCCACCCCCGAAGCGAGAAATTTGCCAAGGCTGTCTCGAAATTTGGACACTGTTCATTAAAAAGTCAGCCCCGTTTAGCTTGAAAGGTTCCATCTTGCAAATGAATATAAATTAAAAAATGCTTTGTCCCAGGCCTCCCAAACTTGGTTATCCAGCTAAAAGTCTGCTCCTTCTCTTATTTTCTATCATTCCCTTCTTTTTCCCCCCTCATTTTTATTTTAATCAGCGATTTTCATCAGTGAAATTCATTGCTTTGGGCTTGGCTTTTTCGAACCACACACATTTCGGAGAGTCACTTGCCAAGGAACATCTGTAAAAGTATTTCTAGATGTTTGGAATTTCCTAGCAGTAGTAGGGAAGTTTGGTTTGTTTGAATCTTTCACTCAGCAGGAGGAAAATTGAGCTCAACATGTTTATGAGTATAAAAGCCATCTGTTTGATAGGGATCCTGGAAGAAGACTGAAGGTCTGACTCTGAGATGATGAAGTGAAGAAGAAAGGTTTCTGTTTCCTGTTGCTGAGAATTAATTATGCTGTTAATAGTGTGTTAGGAGAAGTAGGAGTGCTTTACGTTATTACTTAAGCCCAAAGAAATAAATATGACTTTAATGAAAAGCTTTCCTGAAGAAAAAAATCCACCATAACTTTTTAAAGAGCTGGTCACGTACCCCAAAACATTTATAAGCTGGGATGCTTCTCTGTAAATGTGCTCTGGCAAGGTTTTTCCTCCCCCCTTTCCATTTCTTTGTGGATAAAATATTGGTATTTTTCAGGAAAGTGACTTCCTTTTGTGCCAGACCATCACCTACAGCTTGGATTGAAGTTGTCACATAAAGACTCTCGATGTCACCTTGTTCTTTGCTGCATTTCTGTTAATTGGTGATGCTTTATGGGATGTCCAGGGGAAGGAGGGTTGGGAAATGGGATTCACCCCTTTGGTGGGAATGGAAATTAGGGAAGAGAAACGGGAGATCCCTCACCAGAGCTGATAAAATAATTCACCAAAAATACCCCACATGCAGATCTTGGGTGAGAGCTGGGCTGCTCTGAGCCATTTTTGGAGGAACTAAAATCCCTCTGCTCTTTGTAGCAGGAACCAAGGAGATGAGGCTGTAATTTTACCACTGGAGCTGGGTTTTTTTTCAGTGTGGGGTGAATAGGCTCAGTAGTGTCTCCCTAAAACATTATTTAGATATATCAGGTTAAAACCTATTTACTACGTGATGATTTTTTGATGCTTTAGAGTAAAACAACTTATCTATGACAAATCAGTGATTAAAGGTTATTGTGATTGAAATTATGAAGAACAAAACCGGAAACAGAGTGGTTAAACTCCGTTGTATAACTTTTAGTTAATCAGAAATAATTTATTAGCAAATATTTCTGCATTGTACAACTTTAAATTAATCAGAAATTATTTATTAGCAAATGTTTCTGCATGTGTTAAGGAAGCAGATGCTCAAAACCAACCAGCTCTAAATAGTGAGAAAGAATTCAAAAAACATAATTTTGGCTACAAATGATGATTTTTGGGTTTTTATTTTTTGATTTTCTGTGGACATGGGTCTGTGGTGGACTCAGCAGTGCTGGGTTAAGGGTTGGACTCAATGGTCTTAAATGTCTTTTCCAACCTAAATGATTCTGTGAATCCACGCCTGTAGCTTTGAAATCCACCAGGAAAGGCCAGGCTGAGGAATGGAAAATCTCCTTATTGACAGGATATCTGCAAACAGGCCCCTCGCAGAGCTGCTGCGGGGGGACCTGCAGGAGGAATCCATCCCAACGCCCCTGCACAGCTCTGAAATTTCCTGCCCTTTCCCCCTCTCCCCTCTTATTCCCAGCCCGGGCTCTCTCCAGCTGCAGAACCCCTCTTTTAAAATTCAAATTCTCGTGGCACAAAGCTGAATAAATACGGAGGGTGGAGAAGGTGGGCAGCGCTGCCGAGCTCCGGCACACACCGGCTTTGTCCCTGCTGGCACGGGGACCGGGCTGGGGGATTTTGGAGGGCTGCCAGCAGGGCAAGATGCCACCAGGATTTTCTTTAGTGCCTTGTGAAGCCCAGGTGAGCCCTGACACCGCCCGTGTGGACACTCGGGGCTTTATGCATGAACTGCTTGCAGCGCGTGGAGCCTCCCGCCACGGCCTGAAGGATTTGGGTGTACAAAGAAAAATACAGCTGAGCTAACAGAGCTTTTAAAAGAAGCTGACTCGGGTGCCTGATAGCCCCTGAGTAGGGCTTGCTTGTCAACATCACCGGCCGAAATCTCTGAAATCTGCGACCTGAATATCCGAGGAGAGCCGAAATAACACGTTGTGAGCGTTAATGCAGTTGAAAGCAAAACCGCATGTTTTCCAAAGGGTTTAAAAGCTCATTTGAAGTAGGGCAAAGGGTCAGGAAAGAAGGAGCCCCATTTACGGAGCTCTGGCAAGTGTTTCCAAGTGAAGAAGCCCCACTCAGAACACGCACACCTCGTTAGATCGCTGCTGCCCTTGTCACCGGCAGGAAGAGAGGAGATGCTCGCCCTCGCGCAGACCTGCAAACTCCAAAAGTTTCCCGACTTCCCCCCGAAAAACGGGAAAGAAACGGCTCTTTGTTAGGAGGGAGTGGAAAGAGCATAAACCCCAAGTGGTTTGGGTTTTTTTCATTATTTTTAAAGGGGGTTTTTATGCTTGGGCAGTAGGAAAAAACCAAACCTGGGCATGTTTTATGGTGCTGGGTGCAAGGCTGAGTTACTGCTGGGTGTCCTGATGTGCTGGGGGGCTCAGGACACGAGGGGCTGATGAGCCAGGATGGGGCTGTGTGCTGGGACAGAGGTGTGGGGGCCGCTCCTGCTCCTTGCTGCCTCCAGCTCTTCATCCCCATCCCAGATTTTCTGGTCATGCTTTTGCTTTGGCATTTGCCTCTTTGCCCTCTTTTATTTTGTCTCTGTTTCCCAAGAAGCGGTGGCTCTTGTAATCACTCAGAAACCTGTTTCTGGCTCTGCTCTGGCCACCCAAATCACCCTGTAAACCAAATTAAAACCCAAATCACCCTCCTGTCACCCACAGCACCTGATCCTCTTCGTGCTGTCCCAATTCAGAGGAGCAGGGAATGAGGGACAGGCAGGATGCTCCATGCCCTCGACCCTATTCAAAGTCTGAAACCACCAGAGAGGACCAGGATGCCTGGAGCAAAATTCCTTGGGTCTGGAGGGGCTCCGTGGAGCTGTAAAGATGTGATGGAGAGAGGCTGTCAGGCTACCTGCCTCACAGGACCTCTGCAGCTTTCCTGCCAGCACACCTGGCTTGTAAAAACCCAGCGGGAGCACCAGGGGTTTGCCCCTCAGGGACTGGTTTCCAGTAAGTGCAGCCTTTGGTGTGAATTTCTCGGTCCCATTTTAAAGAGATGCAAAGTTTTCTTAGTGCCAGGTCCTGCTCGGAGTGAATCCTGCCCATCTCACTGTCCCAGGCTTACAAAAACCACGGACTCCTAGCAGGTTTGTCTGCTTTTCCTCTGGGGATTTTTTTGGGGAGAAAAAAAAAAAAAAAAGGTGTTTCTGTTGAAAAGAAACACATCCCTGGTCCACAGGCTGGAGCTGAGAGCAAAGGGAACATTTTTGTCTGAGGTTCCAGTTAAATCACTGGCAGGACATCACTGCTTTTGGAGCACTTGAACTCGGATCCAAGACAAATCCATAAAAAGCTGTTAAGTTGCGACGGAGGGGAGCCCCGGGGGAAATGAGTTTACCCCGGTCCTTTGGGGCGAGCACTCTGCAGTTCCAGGAGGACAGACAGGTTCTGCTGCAATGTCCCGGCCCCCGTGGACCTTCCCCTGCCTGCCAGGAACCCTGGAGCAGGTCAGGAGCAGATCGAGAGCGAGTGGAGGTGTGGATCTGTGTCTCCACCAGAACTCCCAGCTCTGTCAGAGCCTGGAAAGGGCCCTTGGCTGCAGCAGCAGCTGGGGCTGGTGGTTTTATGGGGATGGATGGGATTAGAAGGTGAGAGAACTGGAGGGACAGGGCGTGTTGTGGATCAAAGCTCCCCCGGGAGCGTCTGCTGGGCACCAAGCAGAGCTTTAGGTGTGTCCCTCACATGAAACAGGGTTTCATTTCCTGTCAACACAGGGAAGAAGAGAGAGGAGCCTAAATAACCTCAAAGTGAAGTTTCAAGTAAGCCAAAAGTTGTCAGACTCATTGGGAAAACCCACAGCGATCAGCAGCTGCAGAGCACCCCAAAAACCATCCCAAAAACCATCCCAAAACCCAAATGCCTGTGAGGAAAAGGGGGAGGCAGGGTCCAAACTCACGAGGAGCCCTTGCCTTTGGGGCTGTGAGTGGTGTAAGACCCTTTGGAGAGCACAAAGACTCCTGGAGGTGCAAATGCTGGGAGATTTTGGCCCAGGGAGGGGAGATGACATTCCCTGGACATCACGGGGATCCTCAGCCTCCCAGTCCAGCTTCCCTCCTCTGGGCACCCCATGGAATCTGGGGTGGCTCCTGCCACTCCATACCCTCATTCTGCAAATCAATCCCAGCACAGGCATTGATTCAAATCCCAGTGTGGCATTGATTCCATCCCAGTATGGCATTGATTTAAATTTTTGCTCTGCTACAGAAACGGCTCTGAATTTGGGGGCGTTTGGGGGGATTTATGGCTTCAGGAAGGATAAAGCAGCAGGACAACCCACAGGTTGCATCCTGCAGAGCAATCCTGGGGGGTGGCTGAGATGTTCCAGCTTTATTTATGCAGGAAGGGGAGAACTGGCAGGTTTTGCAGATTTTGGGGTTGATAAGAGCGACGATGAAAGCTGGAGGAATCCAGGGATGTGTTGCCCTGCACCTTTTCCTGCAAGGCAGGGGCTCCTGGCTTCTTGCACAGCAAAATCTTTTCCATGTCCATATTTCCCCTTTCCTTTGGAAATCAGAATGGTTTGAGGGTCTTCACATCAGTGAGTCTGAATTAAATATTGACTAAGAGGTTTCATGTGAGCTTGAGTGTTTTTAAAAAATCTAAATTAATCCCACAGGAGCTGAGGGCTCCAAAAGAGATTCCAAGAGAATAGAGGATGTAGGAGTTAGAGGCATAGGAAAAGTCTCAAATGGCAGATGAGTCAGCAAAAACCAGAGAGCCAGGAGATGCAGAAATAATTTTAGGGATATTAAAAAACTGGAAGTAGAGATAATTTTCCTGTACTGAAGTAAGGAAAGAAAGTTTATCTAATATTCCCCCAAATTACTCTTGTCCAAATATTTGTTGGTTGATTTGCTTTTCCCTTCCAAAGCCTCAACAGCCTGGTTTTATTTTCCTGGCTGTGTGGAGAACCAGGAACAGCAGCAATCTGGATTGCAACACGAAATCCTATTGCTGGCTGGAAAACCTATACCTGGTGTTGAAGGGACACCAGCATCAATTTTTATTAGAGCTTTATTTGCTACTTTTAAGCAATGAAAAAAGTCTGCTACAAAGTGGAAACACATGGCCCATAAAAATTATTGATGTGCACAGATAATGCTGAATATCCCTCGGGTACCCAGGGGATGGAAAGAGTCAGAAAGTCATTAGTAGGGAAGGACAAAATAATTATAAAACATGTTGCTTTAGACAAATTGTAGCTGAGACTTTTCAGTTCAATTTTGCCAGTCTGAAGTTCAATTTATCCTTCTGCAACTCACTAATGATGGACTGCAGGGTTAAAGGAGGGAAACTGGAATAGTAAAATCATATATATATACATATATATATGTATGTATGTATATTTCTATTGTCCATTTGTGTGAATAGATTAGGAAAGTGCAATACGTTAAATTCAGTAAATATTTAAAGCTCTTTCCAGTAGTGAGAACAGAGAACTGATGCAAGTGTGAATTAATTGTATTTCCACATCTTTATCTTTGTTTTCTTCTCCCCCCACCATGTTAAAAAGGGGAAAACAACATTTGAAATGTTGGGGTTGTAAAATTAGAGGGCAGCAGACTTTTGTTCTGATTAAGAGTGACCATGTTTTAGTACAAAGTCATAGAAAAATAGAGAAAAGCAGGTTTTGGTCATTTCTGCGCCTTGCCACAGAGAAGATCAGCAGTGCCAGGGGCTTGGTGTGGTTTTGATTAACTTCTCCGGCTGATTCTTTTTGTTAAAGTTCACTTGGAGGTTTGACTGATCCCCCTTTTGCCTCTGTTTTGGTTGTCCCTCTGGATGGGGTGGTTTGGGAAGCCTTTTCTTGGGATCGGCTGCCGAGGGAGCGGGGGGACCTCGCCTGGGGTGGCTGGAGCCGGGCTGGAGATGCGGGATGGGTTTGATCCAGAGCTGGCACAGGGGCACAAACTCGCCACGAACCCTCGTCCCAAGGCTTTGGAGCTGGCACAGCGCCCCGGGGAAGGCAGGGGGTGGCAGCAGCCAGCGCCACCTCTGGAAAGTGCAGCAGGGGGTGCAAACAGAACCCAAACGTCTCAATATCGGCTCCAAGTCCAGTGCGAAACGCCTTAAAAACGTTTTCTTCGCCCTCCTTCTTTCTGACAAGTTCTATAATCCCCAGGAGCAGCAGAAATGAAGGGAGAAATGGAAGAGAGGAAAGGGGTTTTGGGTGAAAAAAAACTTTCAAGGAGCAGAAGCAAATTTATATAATTTTTATAATTTATATTTGCGCTTCCTTTTAGGTTAAGCCCCCTTTTAAACCAAGGCAAAGCTGTCAGTGCCGGGTCCAAATTCAAGTCATTCCTGGCTTGCCTAATTAAAAAAAATCTCCAGGGCTGGTGTCAAGGGACCCTCCACAAGTCCAAGGACAGAGCCTATCCCTCCATCAGAAAATAAAGAGAAATCCTGAATATGTATGAAGACAGCCAGGAGCTTTCCCAAGCTCCCGCTCCTCTCCTTGGGAATCCAAAAAGGATCATTTGAAATCCCGCCGGAGCGTTTGTGAGACACAAGCAGCATTGTCCCCAGACCCAGGGCATTAATCACCTCGAGATTTCCCTTTCCTCTTCCCAAAGGGGGGATTTGCTTTTTTTTAAATGTCAATAAATAGTCCTGCCTGAGATTAGAGTGTCGGGGACGGAATTCCAGGATAAAAAAGTGGGAATGGCCCAAGCTGGAGGCGCCTGAGCTGTTCCCGGGGTGGGCACAGGGTGCAGCTCACGCTGGGGTTCTGTCCCAAATTCTGCGAGCTCTGCCTCACGGACAGTGACGGTCCCACGGGCTGGAAAATCCAAACACCTCTAAATTAAAAGAAACCAAATCACCTCCCAGCCCAAATATTGAATTAGGTCTGGGATATTCTTTTTCCACCCGATTTTTCATCTCACGTTTGTGCTGCTCCAGCCTCGTCCGTGTCACTGCTTTCTTTGTCCCCACGTCCTGCAGAATTTTTGGATATCTCAGGCTGTTTGTGCTCAGATTTTTGGGCTGCTTTACCTGGGACATTAATTCAGTTTATCACCAACAAACTTCTGGCCACGGGTGTTTGGGTGTCTTTGGGACACATCCTCCCAGTAACATTTTTTCCCTCGGTGTGTTTTGGCTGTGTCTCCATGGGAATAAATGTTTTTTTCCCTGTTTATTTTTGTTTCATTTGGTGGTAAATCCCGTTCTCCAGCGTGTCAGACTGGTGACCCTGCAGAGGTTTTCCTTAGGATGTTGAACATCCAGACAGTTTCAGGCTAATCCTGCTCCTGCCCTACTCAGCACCACCCATTTTATTCCCAACCAGAAGGAAGACAGCAGTGAAAGGAAAATGTGTTTGAACTTTTCAGAAAAGGCAGATCAGCTCAAAATTGTACTTAAAAAAAAAAAAAANAAAAAAAAAAAAAAAAAAAAAAAAAAAAAAAAATTAAAAAAAAGAGAGGAAAGAGAATGTTTTTCTGATTACCAGAATTTAACTTGTGTATTCAGTAACTGGATTGTTAAGGATACCCAACAATCTTCTTTCACCTCCTTTATTTTTTCTTTTTACTGATGCATGAAGAGAAACAGACCCCTTGAATTATGACAGCTTTGAGATGGGACAAGCTTTTCATGCTACTGTATTTTAATATCTTTCCCAACAATGCCATCTTCTCCTCATTAAAGCTAGGTCAGGGAGTGAATCTAATAACACACTCGTGGAAACCCAAGGAGCTGAAACCTGCCCTTGTCTTCTCAGGAAACAGAGGTCTTTCAGAAATGCCAGAGAAATGAGATTCTGTTTTTCCAAGGCATCAATTTTTTTTTAAATTTTTTTTTTTTTTTTAAGGAACCCAAAACGTGCATAATCACATTACAGGCAATCAGGGTGCTATTGAGCTCCTATATCAAACAGCACGTCATTAGCACAGCAGGCTAATTGCTGGAGCTTTCCTTGACCTGGCACTCCGGCATTAAGGCTCTGGGTGGCCAAACGATTTCCATCATTTTGCCTGTGCTCCGCGAGGAAATCGAGGGCTGTGATTGCCGTGGCAATTTTCCTTTCAGAACGGATCGCCTGATTTTTGACATTTTGAGTACAGTATCTCGGAGCTGCCGCGCAGGGGAACCTTTCAAAGGCGGCGCGGCTCAAAAACCGGGCTCAAACCCCCTCCCGCGGGCTGGGGGAGGCTCCTCGTTGGGAGAACTCAGCAGCGCATCATGAGAACGCAGCTGCCACCGAGATAAGGTCACGTCGTGCCGAAATCCGAGCTCCTTAACCTCTGATCTCTCCCCCCATCCCAATTTTGTAACCTCGCTCCGCGCGGAGTTCACAGCCAAGGAGAAACGCCCGGATTCCTCTTGGAATCCCCATCAAGAACAGGATTTTTTTTTGATCTCTTAGAAATCAAAACTTTTTGAAAATGCACTCTGTGCTGTTCTGCAGGTTTCTAACTGGTTGCCACCAAAGAAAAAGTTCTTCCAGCTCCTCAGCCATGATGATGACGTGATGAACTAAAATATCTGTCCTCAAAGCAGGCTCAGAGATGAATTTAGCTCCTGACTGGATCAACAGCCAACCCAGGCAGCTGCTGGTACTTTGAGGAAAGGTTTGGGATGAGATCCTGTGAAATGGCTGCATCCTGAATTCCCAGGGAGCAGAAATCAATGACAAACTTGAATTAATCGGGGTCATTTTTTCAACCAGAACTTCAGCATAAAACCCGAAATCCACCAAAAGTCAATGGAGGAGGTTGTGATCAGTGCGACATCTCTTGGTGTAAATTTATTTAAATTGATACTGGATCCAGAATTTCTGTTTTCCCTGGGTGTAAGAGAGAGGAAAATGAGCAAGAGCCACCTCTGCTCCCTGTGGAACAGCAGGAAAAGCCCTCCAGAGGGATGGTATCAGGAAGGGAATTTGCAGAAGGAGCAGCCCAGTTGAGAGGTCTCCCATTTGTTCCCAAATTTCCCCGTTTCTGGAGCTCTGAGTTTGCCCCTGTCCCTCTGATGGCTCTGCAAGGAGAAATAGGGAAACCAGGGATGGGAACTGAACATTTATCTGACAAACACTTGGCTTTCAAACTGCCCTGGACAGCGCTGTCAGCTGTTCACCTTCCTCCCAGCTCTCATCCCCTAGGCCTGAAATTTTCCAGGAAAATGGGACATTTTGGATCTGCACGAAAAAATCTGCAGCTGGAGATAAATACGTACAAAATACACACATCCATTTTCACTTATTTCTGTTGTTAAATTTTGTTAGCAGAAGAATAATTTTAATAATTTATGGTGTCTCTCTCCTTGCACTTCCCTAAAAATGATTAGCTTGGAAAGGGCACTACACAGATTAATTTTTCAAACTGATAACATAGACTGATAACATAGAAGGAGGAAAATTACTCTCCTGAAAACTTTAAATTTATGGTTACAGAAAAATGGTTTCAGTGTTTAAAGCTGTCTTATGAGGTCATACAGAGACACTTATTGCATGGGGTTAAACCTGAAAATTTGTGTTACAATGTTATTTCATAGCAATATTTTGCATTTCCTGATTTGATTCTTTGTGTTCCACCAGTTCACTTATAACCTCTTGAACAGGAAAAAAAAAAAGTGTTTCTAGGAACTTTCCATGAGGATCTCCAATAAAATTTACTAAACACAGGATGTTCTTTATGGTTTTAATTTCATCAACTTTTTAAAATATCTGTTGAGCAATTAATGACCTGTGTTATTCCTTGAAGCAGGAATTTTCTCAGCTAATTAGAGACTGCAACACTGCAGAATTCTGTCTTTTTCTTAGTATTGATCCAAGCAAGAGTGAAGAGGGAATATTTAGAGTTTAACAGAGATTTAATTACACTGGGCTGCTGCAAAGGAGAGAATGCCAGGCAGGGCCAAAGGAAAATAAGGAAAATATTCCTCCCATTACAGGAAACACATTTCCTTGGTCACTGCAAAAACCCGAAAATTTATTGAGAGTGCAGCAAAGGGGATTGAATACACAAAGGGCTTTGTTGGCACAATTTGGAGAGGTATTCCATCATCTGCTTGGGTATTTCCCTGATTTCGTGAGCTTAGCTTAGATTCTCCTTAGGATGTTGAACATCCAGACAGTTTCAGGCTAATCCTGCTCCTGCCCTACTCAGCACCACCCATTTTATTCCCGACCAGAAGGAGGAAAAAAGGAAAATGAAAATATGCTTGAACTTCTCAGAAATGGCAGATCAGCTCAAAATTTGATTTTTTTTTTTTTTTAACAAAAAAGGGAAAGGAAAGAGAATGAGCTTAGCTGGGAGCTGTGGTGAGCTGGGATGTGTGCACACACCTGGTGGTGAGAACATCCCTGGGGCAGGTGGAGATGCCTCAGAATCCCCACCTCCAGCGCTGCACGGAGAATTCCAGCCTGCCATCCTCCCAATCCTGCCCCTCCTAAATCCAGATTTTAGCCCAGCTGGTTCAGATGAGCCGTGGCACTCTCGGATGTTCGGTCCCTCGTCCCACGAGGGGCTCGGGTTGCGCCGAGCGAGGACGGTTTATCCTTGGGTCTAACGGGATAATCTCAGGGCTCAAGCAATAAAGTCTGGCAGCTCTGCAGCCAGAGGTACCCGAGGTCTCCAGCTCTCAACTGGAGCTCTGTTTCTGCAGAGGGAAATAAACCCAAGCACGTGTCCGCTGTGCCTTGGCAAGGGAATGCTCCCTCTTCTCCAGGCGACTTGTGAGTCTGCTGCTCTTGCCACTATCTCAGACAGCCGTTCCTCTGTGGGAGGAATGGATTTAATTATATCACAGTTTCCAGTTTTATTAATGCTCAAACAATACGAGCATTAAAGTGAAATTATACGCCAAGTACTGCAGAGGCCACCGAAACGTTTCCTGTTATTGTGTTGTAATGGAGATTGCAGGAACACGGAGCCGCTCCAAGGCGCTGCAGCAGAAAATGGCTCTGAGCCTCTCCGAGATCCGCAGAGCTCTCAGGACTACCCTGACAATGGAGTTTCTAGGAATTGACATCTGAGGTGGCAGAGAATTCCCCCAAGGGGGCTGGGCAGGGCTCAGGCACTTCCTCGCTTCCCCGTGGAAAGCAGGGCCGGGAGCTGCCCTGGGGAAAGGGCTCTCAGCTTTCCCCAAGCCACATGGAAACCACCCAGCTCACAAGCCGAAATTAGGGACAACCACAGGGTGGAGGAAAGCCACTGCTGCTGAGACAGCTCAGCTGGGTGGCAAATTTCTGGTAGGAATTGGCATTTGGGCCCGTTTTCCTGAAGGAACTGTGCTCCTCACACGTTTCCCAAGAGAAGGATGGCATCCAGCAGTGCCTGCGATTCCCAGCAGTGAAGGGGGACCTGCCATTCCCATGAGGTTCCTGTGAATTTGACTTCCAGCTCACAGAATCACAGAATAATTAAAGGTGGAAAAGACCTCCAAGGTCATCAAGACCACCATTGGAAAAGACGTGCAAGAGTGCCAAGTCCAACCTTCAAACCAATGCCACCATGCCCAGTGAATTATATCATGGTTGCCACATTTTCGTGTTGTTTGAGCACTCCCAGGGATGGTGACTCCACCATTTCCCTGGAGAGCCTGTTCCATTGCTTAACCACTCTTTTAATAGAGAAATTTTTCCTAATATCCAACTTGAACTGCCCCTGGTGCATCTTCAGGCCGTTTCCCCTTGTCCTATCTGAAGTTTCCTGGGAGAAGAGGCTGACCCCCACCTCGCCATCATTTTTTTATTCCACCTGAAAGGTGCAAATTAAATTGATTAAATTCTGCTGGCCGTCTTCCTGCCCTGCTGGAGGATGGTGTCCTTCCAGCCCAGGCGTGGAATCCCTCTGGAATCCTCACCACCAAACCATCCCCAAGCAGGGGCTGTGCTAATGAGAGATGCAGCTGAACTTCCCTGATTTCAATGGCAAAACTCCACGGGGATGGGATTTCCTGGCCTGGGATTTAACCAGATTCACGCTCAAAACCTCTAACAGAGAAATGCACCTCTTCTATGTTTTATCACCATTCTTCTACTTTAATGGTCTTTAATGTTAACTTCATCTCTGGCTCCTATCTGACCTTTTTTTTTCCCCTCCATCCACCTTCACTGCAGTAAAAATGAACAATTCCATCATTTCAGCTCGATATATTGCTCTGGAATGAGTTCAGGGAGACAAGCGTGGGGATTGCTTCCCGCCATGGCCAGCAAGTGGTTTCCCTGTGCAAGCTCTCGTGATCCTTTTCCAAGGGATTTAAAACCAGTTAGGATAAATTACAGCCCTTAGAATACAGCACTGGAATACAAGTGAAAATTACAGTGTTCTCATCTATTTACATGGAGACTCCTGATAAATAATGAGTCAGTGGTTGCTCTGGACCAGGAGTTGCCTGGATAACCCACAAACCCTTTGTTTTCCTTTTAGGATTTGCTGTCACTACCTTAGCTGAGAGTGGCTAGGGGTGGTTTAAACCATAATTTCATAGAATCATGGAATGGTTTGGGTTAGAAGGGACCTTAAATCTCATCCCATTCCACCCCTGCCATGGCAGGGACCCCTTCCACTGTCCCAGGGTGCTCCAAGCCCCGTCCAACCTTGGACACTCCCAGGGATCCAGGGGCAGCCACAGTTGCTCTGGGCACCCTGTGCCAGGGCCTGCCCACCCTCCCAGGGAACAATTCCTTCCCAATATCCCATTTAAATCTACCTTCCTTCAGCTTTGCAGGTTGTCTGTTTTTCGGGTTCTGTGCTTTTTTTAACCTGTTCCATTTACAAGATGCTTTGTAATAGCTGGGGGAAAAGCAGGCACCTGAGACATCCCAGGGACGTTGGACACTTTCAGAACATCAGGAATCTGTATTTCATCACCTTTTGGAGGTGACAGATTCTTTTAGGCAATTGGGAAACTTGGTAACTGAATGTTTAAATTTGTTTTCTCTGTAATAAAAATAATGTAATTGCCTGCAAACAGAAGGGCATCTCCCTTTTGCCATTTCAAGCACCACAGAAATGCTGTCAGTGGAAAAACAGTGAAGAATTAAGAACTCAAGCACTGAAAATGGGGGAATTTATCCTGATGCTGGACTTCTGCAAGTTGTGAATATTACAGGAATTAACTCTGCAAAATACATGTTTTTAAACTAATTAGGCCATACCTTTATCTCTTTAGCTGGATATAAACCACACACAAATAACTCATTTCTCAAAACCTCCTTTCCTTCCAGCTGGACACTCACTGGGATTTTGTGGTCTGTTCTGCACCTCAGGACAGGAAGAATTGGAAGAAAAATCAACTGTGGACAAAACTGGCAGAAAATTCGGAGGGAGCCGTGTGCATGGGCAGGAGAAATCCCACGAAAGGAAAAGGGGAAGAATTGTGAGAGGGAGACAGGCTGCACACAGTAGTCTTAGTGTTTGCACTGGTTAAACCCCTTTTATCTCACATTCATAAACACAGGCTCTCTATATGATATAAACCACATTTAGCTGTCATTGAAAGGCTGTGATTTATGGAACAGGGCTGTCCCTAAGAGGGTAACAACACTTGGTGCTTATTTTGGCAGGTGCACTAATTCAAACTGCTGAGCAGCTCAAAGAACAGCTCATGCTAATGACAAAAGGTTAATGATTTTCGTTCCTTTTCCTTTATTTCTTTTTTTTTTTTCTTATATTGGAAATATTTGTTCAGTTTAGGCACCGCTTCATATGTGACCCCAGCTCCAGCCAAGCAGATGTCAGCTCACTTTGCATTTGGCAAAGGCAGCATTCGAAGAAAATATTATTTTAGTTTCAAACATGACTAAATAGCCATCAGCATTGCTGGGCTAATAAGGAGACATCCACAGACCTTTGCCTTTCCTTCATGTTTGCATTTAATAGGCGAGAAATGATGATCTATTCCCCTAATAAATCAGAATTGGCACATCCAATAGGAAAATCAGCATTAATATGTTCACTTTTCTGTTTATCCATCAGTTCTGGGGGACTTTTTGCAATTTCTCCGTGTTCCTTTAATGTTCTTGTTACCTGAAGCTTCTTCTGGCTTAACAGATTTGTCTGTAACGTCGTAAACAAACACTCTGCTCCTTGCTGGCTCCCCAAGTTATCCATTATCTATTTGATAAGTGTTTGTGGTGGTGTTTAGCAGGAGGGAAACTCATACAGGCAAACCTTGAACCTGCTTTCAGCACAGAGCAAACCCTGGGACACAAAAAATTGTCAGAGACAAAAAAAAATGGGTAGGGACACCTTCCACTACCCCAGGGTGCTCCAAGCCCCATCCAGCCTGGCCTTGGACGCTTCCAGGGACGGGGAAAAAGGGGAGGCCAAGCCTGTGGGAGAGTGTCAGTCTTTCCTTACACCCAGGCAGGTTCCTCGGGGAGGAGTTTCATGTTTCACGAGGCATCATTGATGCCTTATCACCATCTTTCACCTTCTGCCTTCTACTGGAGATGACGAAACTCAAACCCCTCCCTGCTCCGCACCGGGAGCAAACAGGTGTAAGAGAAAATCCTGGGAGCTCTGCACTGGGAAAATAATAAAACCCAGAGTTTTTAAACCTTTTTGAGCACTTCAGAGGACAGATCCTCCAGCATGCAAAGCTTTATTGTCACTGTCAGCACGAGAGTGCTCGGAGGAGTCCCGTCCTGAGCACAGCAAGGCCACTCAGCTCATGTGCAACAAAATCAAAAGCAGCAGCAAAGTCCAACAATAACAACGGAGCAGCAAAACGCTGGCCAGCAGTGAAAAGTAGGTCATGGTGAACGCATCCAAGAGCCGTATCTCCACAAGGAACTGGGCAGCAGCCAGAGAGACATTTGTCAAATTAATCATGGAAGATCAGGTGCCCGTCCCCTCCCTGTCCTCTCCTCATTAACCTTTGGCTGCAAGGCAGGTTCGAGGCAGACTTGTAATAAGCGTGATGTTTTTCTGGATAGTCCAAATTCATTATTATTATTATTATTACTATTATTATTGTTGTTGTTACTATTATTATTATTATTATTATTATTGTTATTATCTTCTGAGCCGCAGCCTTGCTGACGGTGCAGGCCACGTTCCCGATGCTCAGCCAGGAGATCCCTGATCCAGGGAGGGGAACTGGTCCCACCACGGCCTCCTGGCTCTTGCTGCAGCCTGACACGTGCAGAACTGCTCAAGGTCCAGCTGTGGTCCCAGCTGGATCTGCTGAGGAGCAGCAGAGCATCATCAGGGTGGTTGTTCACGCCACAAACCAAACCTGTCCCAGGCCTGGGTTAAAGCTGGAAAGCTCCACAAGCAATTCCAATGGTAAGTGGCTGATAGCAGGAGAATTCTCCCTCTGGAAAAATGGGGTTAGATTATCCCTTTTTAATGCTCGCTGAGTGGGACTGTATCTAAAGTGGTCGCATTAGGAAAAGCAGGAGTGAACAAAAAGCCCCTGAGGTTCGAGGAGTAGCTGTTCAGAAAGCTCCATCAGCTATTTGCTAGGAAGGAAAGAAGGAAACCTGGAAAGCATTAGGAACAGAAAGACCACCAGACATGAAAAATGGTATTTTTAATGCTGAAGTTATCAGCAGAAGAGGTTCTCAAAGTTTACAAGCAGAGATTTAACAGTAACACCACAGCAGGACTTGACAGGTAAAATGTGTGCAAATCTAACTTTTTTTTTTTTTCCCTGCCATTGGTCAATATTTCCCTGCCACCTAAGTCAAGAGTTATTTTGGCTTGGCACCAATTTCTTCCTGAAGGACTCCTCTCTGCAAAAGATGAGTAAATGATCAAACATGTGAGAGGATGACTAAAGCACTGGATAAAAAAATAGATTATGGGCATGGGGTGAAATACTTGGTAATGCCTGAGAGTGTGGCTGCCTAGGAAAGAAAAAGACAGGCTGACCATTTTAGTCGAGAGCAAAGAGAAGGATGGAAACCTGGATGTTGGGAGTGAGGCTTGGTCCAGGAATCCAAACCCATAAAACACATTAGTTCTGGGGTGAAAGTAGTAGAGTCTACTCCAGGTTAGCCAAATATCTGTGGCTTCAATAGAAGCCTTTAGGAAAATATGCAACCACTAAACCATTTTTACTCAGCCTCCTCCAAACACAAAATATTCCTTGAGCTGTTTGAGGCTGGCTTTTCCCTGCCAGCCCTCCTGACCTGCCTCACAGGGCTGAGTCAGGAGCAAAATTGGGAGTAATGAAAAATCACCATCTGCTTTTGTCACCCCCCTGACCCCGGTGCCAGTTGTTCCTCACTGGCCACATTTCTTCCAGCTTGTCCGTGTAGAAAAGCAAAGCTGTGACGTTGAATTTACTCTGTATAAATAATTTTTTTTTTTAAAAAAAGTTATTTTCAGGGAGCTTCTTGCACCGAAAATCCTGGAGTGAAATGTTTGTTGTGTCTTTGAAGGAAGATACATCACTAAGTCACTGTAACTAATAATGGGGATATTGAAGGAGAGCAGAATTTACTGGAGCACTGGGATTACTTTTGTTAAAGCAATAATGCCTCATTTGTTCTTATGACAGAGCTTTACAACAGTTACACAGGCAAGTCTTTAACATCCATCAACATTACTGTCTGGATTGTATTATCTAGGAAATCCCAGAGTCACTAGCCTACAGGTTGAATTAGCTGCAAATTCATTTCAGATTAGAATCCCTTTTGTAAATGCTGCAGTCACTCAGGCAATACCTCAGAGAAACCAGGGGGATGTTATTGAATTTTGTGTTAATAATTCTTTCCCAGCCCTTTCATTTTTTTTGGGAACCGCTGCTTCTTGAAAGGCATTAAGGCATTAAGCTGACTTTAAAATAACAGCAGCAAATATTTAAAAAAAAAAAAAAAAAAAAAAAAAAAAACCCCCCCTTATTCCTCNCTCTCCCTATGTGTCCTTGCTGCAGGAATGAAAACCTTTCAAATGCAGCTTATAGAGTATCTGTCCCTCATTCCAGGTGTTTCAAAAATACGGCACCAGAGAGGCCCAGAGCAGCTCGTTCAAAAATCCCTTCCCATTTTTTGGCCATGCTTTGCCCAGGTGCCTCCTCCACACCTTTCCTACCCGGTACACCTTGGACAGACCTAACCTTGGGATGCTTGGAGCAACTCAGCTCCTCCTTCCTCCGCAGGGTGGGAAGATCCAAGGATGTTGAGACAGACTCTTCCTTTCTGATGTGGTTCTTTGCTCCATGAAATCTGGTTTTGGAGAACCTGGGGTTTTTAGGCATTGCTGCAGCGCACATGAGAATTAAACCAAAAATAAGAGTGGTATTGCAGCTTTTCTGATGCCAATGGAGGCCAGGATTGCTGACCAGAGCTGGATTTCACCTGGGGTGCTTTTGGGTCTCTCCTGGATTTTTGTGCAAGGGGTATTCCAGCAAGGAATCCTGCAGGCAGGAAAGAGTGCCTTTGACTCGAGAATGTTTGAAGAAAATGAAGTTTGAACTCCAAACCACAAATATTCACAACAGAATCCTGATTTGAGGATTACGTGGAGCCAACCACGGGGAAGAGCTGCCACCACACCACTGCTCAAATGTCACCTACAACTCTTGGGTTTGGGGTTGTCACCGCTGAATTCCTCCCAGGAAATCCTCAGGCCAAGGTATTTTTGGCTAATAATGCTGAAAAAAGGGTTTATCTTAAAATTCACTTGTTGCCCACATTACTCATGCAAATCTTTTGCATCTTGTTATAGAGAGAATGGAGAAATCCAAATGGAGGAGCAGATCCCCACCCTTGAGGTTCTTCCTAAAGGATCCTTTCTATGCAAGGGAGGTCAAGCCTGGTTTCAATGCCCCATTAAAATCTGTGTTGATAACACCCAGGATATTTTCATTTTGATTATTTAATTTTCTAATCTATGTTACTTTTTTAATGCAAATTGTACTGCTTGCCTCAGAGAAAGAAAAGGAAAAAACTCCTCTGTACCCTTTTTATAATTAGTTTAAAGATGATTTTATGTTCTGAATGAAGAAATAGATGCTATTTATTGTGCCAGAAACTATCAAAGCAGCTGTTGAACCTGTGCTGAAGCTGCAGCCTGTCCCCTCCAGGGCTCCAGGACATCATCAATAGCTGTGGGTGAATGTGGGTCTTATTGATATAATTTTTTAAATATTCAAGGTGAGGTTGGAGGCGTTGGAGCACCCTGGGACAATGGAAGGTGTCCCTGCCCATGGCAGGGGTAGAATGAGATGAGCTTTAATGTCCTTTCCAACCCAAACCATTCTATGATTTCATGATTTTGCTACCAGAAGTTAATTAATTCTATTAATTCTCAGAGCAGGTTCTAGCCTGTAATTGAAAGCAAATCTGCATTTTTCCTTCCCTTAGGAGCAATTGTCCCCTGATTTATTTCGTGCCTGTTTCAGGAGGAACACCCTCTTTTCTGGGGACCATAAAGCCCCAATTCCCACCCAGGACAGGTCCCCGTGAGTGCCACCCCCTCCCCAGACACACACAGACAGAAATAATGGCTATTTTATAATAATAATAATGGCTATTTCAGCCTGTCATTCTCTGCAGCCAAGCCCTCACCCCTGTTCACCGGGGTCTTTACATAACCTGACCTCCAGAAGCCAATTACATCTGTTTTCTTTGTGCTCATGTGTTTCTGGTATTGACACCAACTTCGCTTTCAACAAAGGGTGGGTTCCCATGAACTCCGTCCTTTATTACCAGCTGGTTCTTATTAGAGATTACCCAATAAAAAAGGAGTAATACAGTCGGCAGTGTGTTCCTACATGTAGCACTTTTCCATGTGTTTCAATTTACCAATCAACCAATAAAGCCCTGCCCTCCAATGAACTGCATTCCATACCTCACATTTTTTGCTTATTTTGATAAATGTAGCTTTTCATAGATAAAAAGGGCAAGAATCTGGCTAACACTGTCTACTGTTAGCTGGAACATTGATGTTGGGTAGATGAATTGGGGAATGCTACTTGATCTTTTTTCTGACAGCTTATTATGCCTCGGTTCCTGGGCTTCTAAAATTTCTCTTGCAGAGCTCCCTGTCACTGTGCTTAGTTAAAACTTGTCAAAAAATTATCGAACCCAATTTCAGGCTTGTTTTACTTATTTCCTTCAGCACCGAGCAGGCAAGGGAGATTTTGAAAGGCTACACTCTCAGTGCTGCCGTAGCAGAGGTTTCTGAAAGCTAAAATTCCTTATCCAGCATTATGTGTGGGATTAAAGGGCTCAACGTCGAGAATGGCAGCCCATAAAATGGGTCATTTCTAGTGCAAACTGTTGGGGAGGAAAGTACAAAAAGCAAACAGCAACTGAATGGGTTCCTCAATGAGGGAATCTGGGAGCAGATTTGTGAAGCTCTTCTTCGCCACCGCTCTTCTCTCCCAAAAAACCTTTCACACGTTGTTTTATGTGAAGCACTTCAGCACTGGCACTGGAGGCAGTAAATGGTTCGCAAGATTAAAAATAAGCACATGCATTCCTTAATTTTCATTTTTTTACAGGAGGAGCTGAAGCCTGGTTGTGTCTCTGGTGTCAGTGGAGGAGGATCGTGATCCTCACAGGGCCAGGCACAAACCCAACATCATCAGGGATGAGCTGCCCTTCACAGGCAGGTGATGGGCCTTTGGTGCAGCCATGCTGGAGAGTTAAACTCACAAAGTTTTATTTAGAAGTTTTAATTTCAGCGAATTAATTTTGTCATTGGCACATTTTAATAAAAATACACCCTACCTGTATGAAGCTGTGGTCTGTGGAGGACTGTCCTGGTCTCCTGCCTGCAAAGCAATCCAGGTGGGATGAATGGTATTAAACCCTTTAATTCCCCCAAATAGACCTTCCCTTTGACACTCAGTTCTGAGCTTGGCTTCATTAGCACTTTTCAGCAGGAAAATGGAAATACAGTAAATCTCTCTGTTAAACCAAGCTGCTGAAGAGGGAACTTCATTGTTTGAAGGCAGTTCAAAGGAGGTTCAAAAACTCTCTATAAAAACAGGCACGAACTCCTTAACCCCCCCTGAGGTATAAATGTGCTCGCTCGAGGTCTCTGACTCCCTGCCCACCTTTTCCCATCCCAGGCAGGGGAAGTTCAGCTGTAGGAGGACACGATCCAGAAAGTCACCGGGAGTTCAGCACGCGAGGGATGGAAACCTGACCTCGATGCCACACAGATATCAGCAAACCTGGGATTTTCCAGGCTGTCTCAAAGGCATCTTAATTCTGTCAGACTTTAACAATCCAAGGCACTGCAGCACCAATAATCTCCTTTTAGGTGACAATCAAACAACAGCTACAAACCCCTCACCCAGAGCTAAAATCCCAAAGACCCAAATATACTGTGATGCTTTGAACTTCTCCTTTTCCTTCTCCTTTGCATAATTTTAGGGGAAAAAATTCTGTCCCGTCAGAGTTAAGGACAAAACTTTGACTTCCAAGGAGCCTCAGGGAAAGGTGTGGATTTATCTCCCTAGAGTTATCCTGTATAAATCACTGAATAAACACTGTTTCCTGAATAAGAGAGTTTGGGCTCTGCCTAAAGCACTTCCCTGAAGTGTCAGCCTTGGAGATGAGATTCCCTTGCTGGCTCCTCTTCCACTGCCTTCTCCCAGGGCACAAAATGCTCTTTCAAGGTGTTTTTTCCCAAGGGAGCACACGGCAGAGGCCAAGGTCCTGGAAGGGTGAAGCAGAGCACAAACCCACTGCAACTTGTGTAGGCATTGAGCTCCCCTGCTGCTGCGGGGCCGAGGGAGATGGATGCATCTCCCTGGGGATTGCCGGATGGAGGTGATGGTTTTGGAACCAAATTCTTCATTTCTAGTTGCAATTAGGACAAGAAATCAAGAATGGGCTGCTCCCCCTCTGATACTCCTTCTGGTGCAATCCTCAACCTTGAATTTGCATCCTGTGCCCCAAATCCCAGAGTTCCCACAGGTTTCCATGAACCACGTGCTTCCAGCTTCCCAGAAAGCATCCTGAATTCCTGAGCCACAGCTCCCTCCAGCAAACAAGAGGAGTTTCACTGAAGTGCAACAATTANAACTTCCAATTCTTCCATTCTTCTTCCAGCTTCCTCCAACACACAAGAGAAGTTTCACTGAAGTGCAACAATTACATGGCAAACACATTCCATTTAATAAATACATTCCATTTCGTAATTAATTAAGTCTTACATGAAAAATAGAGAGTTCTGCAGAAGATTCATTTCCAGAAAGGGATTTTTTTTTTCTTTTTTTAAATAATTGGAATTAGATTCTGGGCTGGAGAGAGAGCTGGGGATGGCTGATAATATTTTGACAATGATGAGTGAGGCTTTAGGAAATAAATACAGCCAGGATTATTGAAGTCTTTTCAGCAGCAGAGTCTCCAATTCAGTTGAATCATATGAAAAAATATTTGCCTTTTTCAAGTCACCTAATCATTCTAGAAAGCTGGCAGCAATTCAAGTGATGTACACTTAAAATGTCAGGCTAAATTATAGATTTCAGCCTTCAGAATGTGCTGTTGAGAATAATTCATTTGTGTTTTTCAATAGAAAAAATGTTGAACCTTGAGCTTCTTTCTGTATTACTGGTGTGGGTTTTGTTGTTTATGCCAAGGAAGAACCTAAATAAATAAATAGAGGAATAACAGACAAAGCAGAACATGGAGCGACCAACACATTTCCTGGAGATCAGAAAATATGAAGGAAGGAGAAGGAATTTGTGAAGAAAGAAGGGCCAGGACGTGATTTTCCCCCCAATCCCTGGCCCTGACAAACCACATTGCCCAGAAAAGCTTTCCCTGAGATCACTTCCACCACACACCCTTGGCTGTGGCTGCTGTTTGTTGTCACTGTTATCCAGCCTTGTTCTTCCCCACAAAGGCAACGGAATTACATGAAATGCTTCATTTCCAATTTCCATTTATTTGGCTTTTTCTCCCAGCCATTGCAGCTCAGCTGTCCTCTCTTGGCTAGATTAAAGAGGCCTTTAATAGATGTTATTTTCTCCTCGGTGAAAATACTTAATGTGTTGTAATCAAGCCTCTGTTTGATCTTTTTAATAAGCTAAACAGACCAATTTCCTTAAGTCTGTTCCATCAGACACCTCCTATATTTTAAACAAAAGCTTTTGCAATGGAAAGATGATTTTTGCACGGGGGTCTGCTCCACTTTCAACACCCATTCCAGACTTTCAGTACATCCTCTCCAAAATAATACCCCAAAGAGCCATTTTGAGTCTTCACTACCTCAACTGCTCTCAGTCCCTTCAAGATGAAGAGATTCCAGCTGGCAAGGGAGTTTTGGATAATGAAATAATGTTTTCAAGGGCAAGAGGATGTCATTTTTTGATAGGATAAGAGGAAATGGCCTCAAGTTGTGCCAGAGGAGGTTTAGATTGGATAGTAGGAAAAAATTCTTCATGGAAAGGGTTATCAAGCATTGGAACAGGATGCCCAGGGAAGAGGTGAAGTCCCCATCCCTGGGGGGATTTAAAGCCGTGTGGATGTGGCACTTGGGGACGTGGGTTAGTGGTGGCCTTGGCAGTGCTGGGGGATGGATGGACTGGATGCCTTCAGGTCTTTTCCAGCCTAAAGGATTCAATGGTTCCCTGCAGTTTTACCCACCCTTTTGGTCACGTTTGTGAGATGGGATTGATGGAGTGGCGTTCACACCCCGAGTTTCCATCAGCCCCGACGCCGCGGTGGCCACGGCTGGATGTGCCACCAGAGGCCACCACCCTCCTCATCCCCGTGCCTGGGGCCACCAGCAGGAGGGACAGCCCCTGCAGACAGACCTGCCACCACAAGGGCCACGAGCAGGGGGTCACTCCTTCGCTCTGGTCACCAGCAGGGCCCTGAGACAGCTGTGAGGAAAGAGAAGGAGAAAGGGAAAAGCCCCGGCGCCGCCGGGGTGTGTGCGGGGTCACCCCGCAGCTGTGTCCCCCAGCTGCTGGCACTGTCCCCATCCCAGCCCAGGGGCCCTCTGGGGAAGAGGCTCGGGGGAAGTGGTGGCTGGCAGAAAATAAATCACAGCTCCTCGGTGCTGTCACTCTCTGCCCCAACTGGTTTCCACAAACAAAACTTCACTGTCCACTGACAAGAACAAATAAACTGAGTCGGGAGAGACTGAAAGTCACAGGGGATCTGAAATATTTACCTTGGTACCTTATAAGGGTAATAACCACTTTGCTGCTTTGCAGCCACTGACAGAATGAAGAAAAAAAAAAATCAAATCAAAAAACCAAACAAAAACCTACCTAAAATGTTTGGGGCTTTTGACTAGTCCAACCTGTCCTGGCAAAAGCATCAAAGCAGGATTAGAACAAGGTTTTAATTATACACGCTCACCCCCACCCCCTTCCCTTCTCCCCTCCAAATCTCTTGCGTTTGATTTTGGAGATCAGTGGAGTCAGCCAGATATTGCAGCTCATATAAATGATTTCATTCAAGCTCCTCCACCAAAGACACAACGAGCATTTTAAAAGCTGGAGGTGCCCCTTTTGCTCTGGGCCGTGCGTGTTCACCAAGTTCTGTTATGTTCCTTTCTTTCATATTCTTGCAAGCCACATTTTTCAGAATTACCTGTAAGAGTCAGAAACTCGTGCGTGCCAACAGCTCCAGACAAATAAATAACCCACCCTGGGGGGAAATATCCATCATCTGCTGGACATCAAATAAACCCTGCTGTGTCCTGGGCTGCTTTTGGCCAATGCTCCTCGGCCATAAAGTAGTGGTCAGTAAAAATACGGGTCCATTCACTTCTCTGGGAAGTACAAAACACAGGAAAAGCTTTGGGAGGGAGTAACTTCATCTCTCCGTGTTTTTTCCTTGACTGCACAATCGCACCAAGGCTTTAAGCCGACAGCTGAAAGAGCAGGAGGTGAAGGTGCCGAAGCAGCGCCGGGAGAGATTTGTGTCATCTGGGAGTTGGACACAGTGGGATAATTGTAGCACTGCCACACCGGGATTATTCACCCCCGGTGATCAAAGGAAGCTCATCCCCAGTGGGTGAGGCTGGGAGGGATTTCGGTGCTGGGTGGCTCTGACAGCTCAGGCTGAGCTCAGCGGAAGGAGTTGGGTGTTCACTGCGCTGAGCATCGGGCAAATATTCAAATACGGAGCCTCCCGCTGAACTTCTGATCTTTGCAGTTGAGGTTCTCCACTGAAAGGAGGTCAAAAGTTTTAATTTTCTGAGGCTTCAGATCGGATGACAGCCTCCAAAGCAGCTTTGCCAAAATGCCGTTTTTAAACGACAATTGCCTTCCACTTGTGAACCAAACCAGTTTGGTATCACATTTACAAGGATGAGGAAAGGGAAAAATCCTGTCTGAATAGTTCAATGTCAGGGTGACCGTGTGTTCTACAGCCACAAAATTATGTGCCTGACTTATAAAGTGTGAGAAATCTGACTGCTTGAGACGCAAGAACAAAATCAGAATTAAAGATAATTTTTGTTTTGCTTCTTGTCCGTCGTGTAGCCTCTCCCAGGATTTTAAACTGTGTGTGACTCATGGCAGTGCTGGCCCACCTTTACCCTGAGCATGAAATCGTGGATTACAGGGCTACTGTACATGGATTTATTACTAAAAGGCCCAGCTCTGCCCGTGGATCCTGTTTTCATTAGCAGTTAAAAAGAAGCAATGGCGTGTGTGTGTGTAAACACATTTAAGAAAACCCACTGATTTTCCTTCTTTGTTTTTGTTTTCCTTTTTAATCAGAGATTAAAGTTTTGGTTGGCTTCCCACTCCCAAGTCTCCATGGATGCAGTTTTTTCACCCCAGACTGGGAGCACTCCCTCCTGCGTGTCTCCACATCACCCAGCCCAAGGATCTTAATTAACACCTCAGTAATGGGCGGGGCAACCACGATTTTCCCCACTTCATGATTTTCAAATGCTTCCCTTTTCAGCCTCCTGACACGTATTGCACCTCATGTGCTTTGTTTTTTCTTAATTGAAGGAGCACAGATTTTTTACATGGAATTAATTTTTACATGGAATCTTAAAAAGGATGACAGCCCTGTCCCTTCCACTCACTCTCTTGTCTGTCTTGGTGGCATTGATTACACCCCTCAATCCCAATTCTCCAGTTCTTTATGGCAGCCTTCAAATTTCTATAATTTGGGAATTCCTCAGATTTTCCTTAAAAACTGTAGGCTCCTGCACTCATAATTAGAAATCCCTAATTACAAATATAATGTAGGTTCCTGCATTCATAATGAGGAGTCCCTAATTACAAATAGAGGTTAAATATTTTCCCTGCCCATGGCAGGGATTTGGAACTACATGATCCCTTCTAACTCAAATTATTATTATTATTATTATTACTATTACTATTTTAATTATTTTTAGATTGGTTTTATTATTTTTATTATTTTTATTATTATTAATTGATGCATTAATGGTGTAGGCAGAAAGGATCATGAGACTGGTTTATTTTTAGGATAATAGAAGACAAATAATTTTTTTCTGTTTAACTAAACCACCAAAGCCAATGACTGTGTTATGCACAATTATTTATTTGTCCTTGCATATTAGGTAGTTTTAGCCAAGCTCATTAATGATTAATTATTATTGTCCAGTTAATTAAGTGTTTGAAGGTTACCTAATTTAAAGTTTTTGTATGTGCCCCAGTTGAAAACAGGTTAATCCAGATTAAAAGCCATCTTTTCTTAAAATACCCCTGTTGTGCCCCTGTTAAAGGTTGTTCTTCCCCAGTTCTGTCATCTTTTCCAGATATGTTATTGAAGTTGTTGTATGTTCATTGAGTGTTTATAAAGTTATTTGTTGTATGTTTTGTGATTTTAGATTATCTACTGTGTAGCATTGTTATTCCCGAGTTTTATTATTTTTGTCAAGCATCTATAATATGGTTAAGTAATGTTTTATTAGTATGTATTGTTTTCTGAGATTATTTGTTAAGTATTTTATGGTTTTGGCTATCCATTGGAGAGAGAGCCACCCCAGTTAAAGGCGAATATTAACCGACACAATCCTGCCCTGTAACTTGCAACCATGACAACCGTGCATATCAATGAGGCTCTTTCCCGCCACCCGAGCCATCTGACACCTACCCCTGGACGACAGCAGCCCATTGGCAAGCTCGGATCTGCTCATCATCAGAAGACACCAATTGACTGACGCTAGGGGCGGATTTATGGGCGGACTTGNTTTCTTTTAATCTGGATCCCGGATTTTTAATTTTTTTGCTATCAAATTTTAATTAATTAATTTTAATTAATTTCATAATCAATAAATACTTTATTTTTATACTAAAATAGAAGCTGTCTTCTGTTTTTGACAACTGTTTTACATCTTCATTAGAAATCTTAGGAAATGGAATTAGAATTGACCAAGAGGAGTAGCTGCATAACACCAGCTTATTTAGGGCATGAGGTTTTACAGTTCTTGGTACAGCACACTCACCTGAAAAGTACAGGGAATGAAAAAAAAAAAAAAAAATCCAGGTTGCCTAAGATAAAAAAGAACGGAAAATACATTCCTAAATAATTTTATTTTGTAAAATAAATTTTTTAACAAGAGCTAGTTCTGGAGGAAACTGCTCTTTGGGAGAAAGGTCAAGAACAATTATTTTTTTTCTCTCTTTTTCTGTGGTCTGCATCTCCAGTGGAAAACGCTGCCCCTGGAAGTTCCATCAGCGCCAGCCCAACTGCAGAAGGCTGAGGAATGTGCCTCAAACTCCAGCATTAGCCCCCAGCAAGGAGGACTTGCTTTCATTTCCCCTCAATTCACAAGGCATGCCTTCTCTCCAGGCCAAAAGCCACTTGGGGTCATTCCACAAGCCCATTCTCTAAATTTACGGTGGGTTTTGGTATTTGGGGTGCATGAGGGCCCAATCCCAGCCTTCTCCCTCCAGGGCTTGGGAACATCTCCCAAGGAAGGGAACACCAGCAGCCCCAGGAGCACCCACCTGCCTGCAGCATTGCCTTTCTCCCCACTAATTTATTTCTCTCCAGCCCTGGTGGGGAGGCTGTGACGTTTTTTCCTGAGGAAGGTGGGAAGGCAAAGAGGACAGAATGTCCTGGGACACTCTGGAGAAGGAGAAAGTGGGGGCAGAGCAGCCTCAACTCTTGCACTGAAGGGTTAGGACCACAAAAGATTCAGCAAGAGCCACCAGGAGGAATTGCACCAGGTCGTGGTCAATGCTGTATTTCATGTCCAGCACTGAGGAAAGACAGTTTCTGTTGCTGAAATATCACAGGTTCCTTTAGGAAGCCTTATTTATTAAAGTAATGGGAGGTTTGATAATGACAGCTTATCTTATGCTGGATATAAATGAGCTGCTGGAGTAGGAGCTGCCTGCACAGAAACCCCACAGTGTGATGGTCAGGTTCCCACAGCCCCAGAACAATATTCCTTGTGAGCAGCTTTTGGGCCATGGGAGCAAATTTTGGGATATCTCATTGAAGACCACTGGGAGGGAAATCCAGGAACCCCCATATTCGTGTTTGCAGCACCTGCTGGACAGTCCCACAGGCTGCCTGGAGCAAACAGAGCCTCTTGGCCACGTGGAGCCCTGGGTGAAACCGAAACTCCAAAGGGGTTAAATTTCAAACCAAGTCCACGTCTCCTTTGAAGTCTGCCTGACCCCTTCCCTCGCATCCTTTTGGTTTCCCACTGAGGGGGCCCCAGAGAGCCGGGGGGCTTTAGGGCTCTGCCAGGTCCATGGCCCTGTGCTGGAGGCTGGGGCCAGCTGATATTTGCCTGGTCCAACGGGGAGCCATCCTTCAGCTTTCCTTGACAGGGATCCGAGCACCCTTCTGCCGACACACGGAGCCAAACAGCCCCGAGGTGCAGTTTGTCCATCAGCAGAAGCTCCATTGCACCCCGCTCCCCTCCCTGGCTGTCACATTCCCGCTCCTTCCCATGCCTCTGATCTGTCATTCCCAAACGGGCTGGGAATGGTAGAGAGCAGGGACTCACTTGTGGGTTTGGCCCATCTATTTTCACCCCAAAGCATTTCTGCCATCCCTGCTTCCTCTGAAAAATCCCACCTCCCTCTTTTCCAGGTGGCAAACGGAGCTGGATCTGGCTGTGCTGGCTCCTGCCGCTCTGATCAAGCAGCTGTGCAAAAGCATCACCTAAACCCAAAATATTTTCTGCAACAGAGACAGCCAGAGACAGTCAAAAAGACAAAGCCTGGCTGCCTTTGCTGTCCCAAAATTACTCCTATGACGTACAGCATTGGGTCACTGGAAAGAGCCCAAGTCCCAGCAGAAAGATGTTTCTGCTCCCAAAATTAAAGGGTGATAAAATCATTCCTTAAATTACTTTTTAATTTTGTCTGCCTAAATCTCTTTTACCCTTTTTAGTCCATTAATATGCCCCACCTAGATACAAACCATTCCTGCCTTATTAGATTCCCTGATTTCCTTTTCCCACAGTAGGGGGTGGGAGGTGAACAATTTTACTTTACAACACATATTTCTGCTGTTACAGACTCTCATCCTACAAACATTAATGGGAACTAAAACCAAGCTAAATATTTGAAGCAGGAGTTGAGGCAGAAATCAATATTGTCCCAGTGAATTCCTTATCCCTCATATTTAGCCTAAAACAATCCCAGAGGTTAAAGAGACTCAAGTGTAAAACACATTTTCTAATGGCTCTGCAACACATCATCTCCATGTTTCCTCAATAAATTAAAAAGCTGACTGACGTTTCATAGAGGATTCTTTGGTAGAAATACATGGATTTTCCTTGATTTGCCTCCTTCCATGATTTTAAGGAACAGCAAATGTCCTATCTCCTAGGATGAGAATAAACTATTTGCATAAGTTACAAACTATTAAATAGCTGGGTCCCATTCTGAATAGATTCCTGAGGCTGCAATCCCTGCTTGAGAAACGGCCAAAAAATTCCAAGATCTTTCACCAAATGGCTGGAGCGTCACACATCTGGAATTTAAAACTTTTAAATGTCTCTTCTCCATAAATTTCAGCCACCTCGAGGTCTTTCCGCCACAACTACAACTTTCCTGACATGTTTTAAGTGCTTGAGGTTAAAAATCACACTTTACCTCAGCTCTGTCAGGGTCAGATTTGTGGAGGGTAATTGTGTTGGACAAGATATCTTTGAGATTGCTTCAAGATCTGTCACTTGAGGGGAAGAAATAAGACTCTTCCTCAGCCCTTTGAAGAGGAAGCTTTTCAAGTGAACAAAAAGGGCTGGCTCAGTTTGCAGCAGGGGGAAGAAAAAGTGAAGCTAAATGACCTAAACAGCATCTCAGCCCTTTGCAATACAGCACTTTCTGCAGCCAGATTAAGTGAGCAGATTAAAGTCCTTGCCAGGGTTGAGACCAGTCGCATCAAGAATCCAGCAGAAATCAGGGGGTGAGCCAATTTTCCCAGAAATCTCCAGAGACTTGCTTTAGGAATGATTTTTCCATTCTGCTCAGCACTCCGTGGCACAGTTTCACAAAGCTCCTCAGACCTTCCAACATTCAGCTTTAAAGGGTGGTATTTCCTATTTTGACTGGTCGAGAGCTCATCTATACATCTCTGAACATGTGCAAAAGGTCTTTTGCCAAAGCCTCCTTTTCTTTTTCTCTCCCTTCCCGAGGTTTTGTGGACAGAAGGAATGTCCTTGGTCCATATGCCACCTTAGCTTTTCTCAGCATTTTATGTGCTCCTCCTGTGAGGCTGCAGCCACTTAAATCAAAGCAAGAAGCTGAACCACTGGCATCTCAGCCCATGGTTCAAACACCTGAGCTCTTAGCAGGACATAAAAATCCAGGTTTTGCCTCTAAAGAACCGAGTTCCAAGAAAAACCTGAGGTACGGTCTTTCTGGAGGGAAACATTCCAGAATTATTGCCTCTGAGTCTGGTTAGGGTCAAATTAAGAGCTGTCATAAAATCCAGTGCTGGCAGGGAGATACCCAGTGCCTTGTGCTTCCAGTCTGCCTCGCAGGTGGGACAAGCTCAGAGAGATGCTTCTTTGAATAAATTTATTAAAAAAAAATTAAAATCTTGCTTGTCTCCAGTCTGAGCGGAGTTTTTAAGCTCTCCCTTCCCTTTGCTGTGCTCTGGGATGCTCGTGGGCTGCAGCTGCTTTTGCCTTTGCACTCCTGTGTCCCTCTCGTGCTCTCGTTTCCGAAGGTGAACTATCCCAGGCAGATGCTCGCTGTCAGGAAGAGTGACAACTCCGTGGCAGGAGCCCAAGAGCCCCGGGCTGAGGAGCAAGAGCCCCTCTGTTTGTTTATTTGGTTCTGGCACGTCTCTGAACACGGATCAGATCCTGCTCCTACCCACGGTTCTCCTCCTGGCCTCGGCTCGCAGGATTTGGACGCGGTGGCCCAAGCCAGGGGGTTTCGGGGAAGTTCCCTGCGTGTCTCCTCAGCCTGGAGAGATGCTCAGCTGCTCCTGCCGTCCCTGCGAAGCTGAGATGTCAACCTCCCTGTCCTGGCCGCATTCCAACCCGAGTAATTACAAACTGCCGGTCTTATTTCAGCCTCCTCTGGCAACTCCACGTGGTGCACTTTGGCTCCGAAGATTTTGTCTGCTGCTCCCCGGGAGTGGTGCAGAGCACTGCTTTGTGGAATTACCCTTCCTCCGCCTGTGCTGGTTGTCCAGTTTGGGGTGCAAGCTCTGCCCCAGGAAGAAATGAAGGACGGATAAGCTTCCACAGATTCTCCCTGCACAAAATGCTCCTGAGGCAGTGGGAACACGAATTCTGCGCCAGGTCTGTGCCTCCTGGCAGGGGACGGGTGGGAGCAGGGAGCTGGCTGCCCTGTTCCCGGTGTTTCCAGTGGATGGATGGCTCTGCAGACCCCTGGCAGAAGCCATCGTTCAGGGTTTGTCACAGCACAGAGCTGCCTCCAGACCGGGGACCTGCCATCAGCCCCCGGCCACCTCACCGGGATCAAACCTCTCCCCTCCGCAGCGCTGAATCCGGTTTGTGATGCTCACAGAGCTCCTGGCAGGAGGACAAAGCAGGAGGACACCGCACACGGGGTGTTTTATCTCCAGCTGCTGCTCAGCCACCACCCACAGAAGCACAATGTGGCGGTGGAGGTAAACTGCCATCTGAGTAGCACAAAAATCGCGATAAATACCCCTTTTTTTGCTAACAAAGGAACTTTCCACAGCCCTTTCTGCCCTGTGAACCCAACTCTGCCTCCCCAGCCCCAACCCAGCCCGTCAATCTGCCTTATCACCCCCCGATCACGCAGCGCTCTCAACTCCAGATTTCCCCCAGGACTTAACATCGCTGACCCTTGGCCAGACAGTGCAGGAAACATGTCATAAAAAAGTTTAGTGGGTCTAGGAACAAGCACAGTAAACGCAGGGACATTTGTGCACCCTGAGAAAAACCACAGGCGCAGCTGCCTGAAGCCAAGACATTTACTCACCTTCGGATATTTATTATTCCTTTCTTCCAACCTGCTTCCTCGCTGCCATCTGTCTCTGAGGCAGGAGGAGCGCATTCCAGATTATCCCTGATGCTGAAAATATGGGAAGGCAATGATATAAATGGCAAGCTCTGCGCTCAGAGGTCACGGGCTCTGCTGCACCTCTCTGCTGACCAGCCGACCTCTCTGCCTCCCACCGACTCCTGGGTTTGGAGCATTTCCATAGGGTTTATTTCAAAATGAAGGAATGCTGCTTCAGACACATATTTAATGGAAAAAACCCTGCATTTTTATGTTATAGGAGAAGGGCTGGAAGCGGGTGGTGTGACAGGATTCAGTGTTCCTGGGGATTTGCAGCTGTGTTGTGACAATTTACATCCAATTACATTGAAATCCTTGAGAAGTTTCTGTGACTGCAGATCTTGTGCCTGCTCCATTCACTTCTGCTCTGCTTTTTACTTCTTGGTTGGTGCGAATCAAACCCCTGACACAATATTAGTGGGGCATGAGATTTGCTTGCAGAAAAGGGTGAATTTCTGCTTCCAGGTTTTGTTTTTAAAAATCCATCCTGAGCAGTCGTAGCCATACAGCTGAACACACCTATTGCAGGTGTGAAAATAAGGTGAATACACAAAAATATGTAAAGGGTGAATAAAGAGTTTTTCAGCTAGGAGAGGCAGCTGGGATCTTTTGGGGAATAAAAGATTTCCTCTGAGCCCCCTTGCCTTATTTTGACCCTTTGAACTGTGACAGGGTGGCGTTTGTGGGAGATCCTACAGCCAGAGCGGGCTGCACATTAATATCTCTGAAACTCCAGCTTTGGAGGGACAAATGTTTTAAGATTGCTTGTTTGCAATTACATTTTTGCCATGTAGGCACTGTTAAAAGCAGTAAGCGCCCGTGTTTTACTCCAGAGGAAATGAGGAGCCTGAATCCTTCCTGTCCCCCGAGCAGGCCCCGCCACCCCCTGTCCCCGTTGGGCTGCGGAGGCACCAGAGGCCATCCACGTGAAATCTTACACTGAACCTGCTTCCTTTTTCCACCGCCACGGAATCTGCCACATCAATGCAGCTCCCACCCTAGGATCTGGAAATTCTGTATCCCTTTTCAGAGATGGCCCTTTGATTTTTCTTGGACCCGGCTGTGTTTTTAAGCCTTTCTAAGATAGCTGCCCAGGAGCAGGAAATTCTGTAGACCCCACTCTGTCTCAGGAAGAGGAGATGGAGCCAAACTCCTATTAGCTCTTCCTTTTCATTTGTGACTGTTTGGAAGAAAAAAAAAAAATCATCAGACACAAAAGATCACCAGACCCAGGCATTTTTATGGAACTTCTTTATTCCTTTTCCTTTTCTTCCAGAGTTTAGCACAAAATGTTTCCATGCATGGCCCGTGCCCAGGTCGAGGGTATCTCTGTGCAGAGCCTGTGGGAAAGCAGAGCAGTTGTTGGTTCTAGAGGAGTTTTCAGCCTCAGCGCTCGAATCAAATACCTGAATCAAATTATTCTGTGCAGCTGTGAAAATTGTGATCCTGAAACCTGATTACAGCCGCCCCCCTCCCTCCAAAGGTCAGTGACAATATACAAAAGCCCTTCCCTTCTCCAATGTAAATATTTCGTGAAACAAAGATGACTTTCTCCCTCAGCCTCGTGTTTCTCAGGGAAAGGGGCTGGACAGTGCCAGCAGAGTTCAGAGCTCACGGGAGGGCAGGACAGAGACGCGCTGTTCTCTTGGTGATTGGTCACTGGTTTTTGGAAAGGTTTTTTTTCCCCTTGGCTGCTCGTCTCCCTCACCTCACAAACCATTTCAAGACAACTGGTGCTAATCCCTAAAGGACTGTGTGATGTTTTGTTTTCTAACAAACAAACATTTCGTTTGACCGTGGCCCTCTCCACATCCATTTTCCATGCAGTGAAAGCCACGCAAGCCTCTACCTTCAGAGATTTTCACTTGTGTGCAAACAGTCACTGGTTTTGCCCTAAGCCAGGTTGTAGTGAGAATTATGGAGAATAAAGAGAGCTGCTCATTGTTTAACCGGTTGAAATTTTGTGCTCCAGCCAACAACCCAGTAAAGAGCACGGAATCTGAACCAGAAGGACCCAGGCCATGACACTCAAGGTTCCTCATAGTGAAACCCAACCTTCGTTTGCATCTGAAGTTTTATCTCCCCATTTTCTGGAGTGGATGGATCTCCTTGCTGGAGCAGAAGCGATTCACACCAGTCAGGCATCACAGACTCAGCTTTCAAACCGTGCATGGGGCTATAAAACTGCACTGGATGCAAACGTTTCCCGTCTGCAGAACATCTGCAGCAGCTGCGCTCTCCAGGCGGGCTCTGCTGACAAAATGTCAGCCTGGTCTCCCGGCCAGGCTGCTCCACTGGGAGTTTGGAGACCTGGGCTCAACCCTGTGCGAGGCACAGCTCCCCGGGAGCCGCAGGGAAGGGCCGTCTGTGAGGACAGGAGTGGCAGCCGGAGACACGGAGAGCCTGGCGGGGTGGGACCCGCTGGGCAGAGCACCGGGACGAGCTGGGTGCTGTCCCTGCCCTCCTTTGTCCCTGCTGCTCCCCGGGAGTGGCAAAACGGGTGGGACACACGGAGAACATGAGAGAGGCGAGGTCGGCGTGGCCAGGCTGGGATGGACAGGACGGGGAGAGTCAAATCCTCGGGGAGCACACCGGTGGGAAGGCAGCAGGATGGAGCAGGGAGGAGCAGCACCATCTCCCCTGCCCTCAGGGCTTGCTGGTTACGGGATGAAAACCCCAAAGCTGCCTGTGAACTTGGGCCTTGGGATTGGCAATTTGCCGGGCTCCCTGCCAAGCCACGAGGCCAGATGTTCCTGACGTCTTTGAAAACCACTGTCTCAGTCAGTAAACAT
This sequence comes from Daphoenositta chrysoptera, assembly GCA_013397915.1. Classification (NCBI taxonomy): domain Eukaryota; kingdom Metazoa; phylum Chordata; class Aves; order Passeriformes; genus Daphoenositta; species Daphoenositta chrysoptera. Next base: position 135,162 of record VZRO01006780.1, read on the forward strand.
CACATCAGTCCAAGCTCAGGGCTGATTAAAGGAAACTTCGGATTTTCCACTTAATGGAGAAGGGGTGAAAGGTAGGAATGTACGAGGGATTGCTCTTAGCCAAAAAGGAATCAAGGAAGTCAGTGTCTTCATTTGACTGACTACAACTACTGTGTAGCTTCAGGCCTGGTGCAGCTTCAGTGTGACGTGGTCACCCCAGAGTCTGAAAAATCTTGGGTTTCAGTCAGAGGATCCTCCCAGGGTTCATCTGGTTCCCGAGGCCTATAAACACCCACATTTCTTAAGCTGAGAAACCTGGGCTGGAAAATTGCACCAGGACGAGCTGTCTATGGGAAATTCCTGCTCCTTATTGCCTCCAAGGCTGATGCTTCCTTGTGGTGTGGCCTTTACATGAGTCCAAACACATCCAAAGGGAGGTAACCAAGGATTTTAGAGTGGCACAAAGATGAACTGCTGCTCTCTTTTGAAAACCTCAATAAACCTGCAGGTTGTTGGGTTTTTCTGCCCTCTGATCGTTCATTCTCTGCCTGCATCAGAACAGGCTGGACATCTTTTTGTGTCAGCGTTGCTTTGAGATGATGCTGTTGAGGCAGCAGGCTCCAAATTGTGGCTTTTTTATCTTTATTCCACGAAGTCTTCTAGAGATGCTGTGTTCCTGAAACACTCCCAGCAGCAGTAAACCAGAGTGTTTGCAAATAACACGGATTTAAGCTCATCTGAGCCACTTTCTGCAATGATATTCCAAGTTTTAAGTTCCTAAAGGGAATTTTCTGATGGTGTTCTGAAGTGTATTTACAAATACATCCCAGACTTGGCAGTCTCTGCTTCTGAGAGACCATCAAGAGAACTTCCCAGCTTTTTACTGGGAGCAAGTGGAGGGGAAGTGGATTGTTGATGTTAATACCACGTGAACTCTCTGGATGGATTTCGGTGTATGGTAAGATGTAGGGCTTGGATGTAGATTTATGCTAGATTTATGTAGATTTATGATCCTAGATCACCTTGACTTTGCACAGCCCGGGCTGTGGAGCAGCTCCTGTGGTGGTGAAGCTGATTTGATTTAAGAAGTTCCAGTATAAATCTTTATTTACACATCTCCAAGGGCGCTGTGCTGCAAAGGGAACTCTGGAATCATCCAGGCCAAAAAAAAAACAAAAACCAAAACTCAGAAGTGTCTCTGTTAAACCCAGATCTTCTCACTGATATTTCTGTGCACTGAGGAAAATGTGTGTGGTGTCCCACCTGCAGGCAGGTACCAGATTTAATTGGGAATAGCTCCATTGGAAAGTGCAGGGGATTTCAGATGTTGAGGTTTTATTTCTTTCTAGAGATCAATTGTTGCATAGATTTGTGCTAGAAATGGATCTTCAGAGCTGACTTGGGAGGAAGGCAGGGAATGGGGAGCAGGGGCAGGAGGGATGGTGTGGGAAGGTTTGGGAGGGGCAGCCACACTCCTCTGGCCACTGGAGAAATCCCAGTGCCCAGCTGCAGGTTTTGTGCAGAAGAACAACCAAAATCACCTCTGAACAGGGACTTAAAGCATTAAAAAATGAGAGGAATTTCCAACCATTTTCAAGGCAGGAGAGGTGGCCAAGTGGGTGTGAGTGTGTGTGCGCCAGCACTCAGAGACTGTTAGTTACTGTTGTTATTGTTGCTTTTAAAAATATTTCTTCCTGTGGAAAGAAGGTATTCTCCAATAAAAGAAACCCAGGAATGGAGATTTTGGGTAAATTGCTGAGTGCACAAGCGAGGAGTCAGGAACTTTATCAAATCTTGTGGAAGCTGTAGGGAATTCCGGGGTGAGAATCCACATCCCCCGTGTCAGATGGCCCCGAGTGATCTCCAGCCCCGTTAACTACTTCAGCAGTAGAGCAGGGCTGTAATTTATTTTACTGCACGCAATAAGAAAAAACATTCTGAGCCCTAAACAAAGTTTAAAGCCGATGAAATCAGATCAGAACTACTTGATGAGAGTTAAAAATGACCGTAGGAGCATTCAGAGACATTCAACAAACCATTAAATGCTTTTATTCCTGGCAGCCCGGGCTGGCCAAGCCGATGGTCGAGGAGTAATTTATGGAACTACTTTGTCCTCCACATGCACATGTGTGATGTAAACAGAGAGATAATAAACAGCAGCTGGGGATCCCTTTCTCAGGCAAAAGGGAACTTGTTTGAAATTTTTCTTGCTCCCAACTGTAAAAATGTTTAGTTTTTTTCAGGCCTGGGCACCGGCGGAGCAGCGTCGGTCACCCCGAGTGACTGGGACAGAGAGATGGGAAAAGGGTGGGAGCTCCAGCCCTTTGAGATGGTTTAAAGCAATCCCTGGAAATCAGACAATGTCAGTGCACTTTACTACACGTTTTTATGTAAGTACTCAACGCTGCTATTAACAGCTGGACTTCAAAGTTCAGATGGAGCAGGAGCCTTGAGGTCTGGGCAATGTTACTTTTTCCCCCCTCCCCGTGCCTGCAGTCATTAGCAAGAGTTGGTTTACATGAACATCAAGTGCTGATAAGGATGTCTGAGTATTGACACCGAAATTGCTCAGTAAAGAGAGCAATTTATAGGAAAGCCAAGTGTAAGACATTAGTCATGCACTATTAGGGGACAGCGAGGCTCTGCAGGAGGAGCTTTTGAACTCGATTGGACTTGAACTTAATAAAAAAGCAAATTCCAAAGGAGAGGTTGGCTGTGTGTTGGCCAAACATATTAAAGCAATATTGCTCTGTAGGTAATAATAGCATTTCAATTAGCCTAATTCTGCCTTAATTGGAAGTACAATCATTCTGAACAATCAGAGCTTAATTGCAGGTTTATAACTAGTAAAGAAGGATGAAGGTTGGAAAAGGGTTATTCCCTAATATTATATGTGCTGATAAATGAAAAATTGTAAGAGATTGCTGTGATTGCAGAAAAATAATTGAGGTGTAATAGACCTTATAATTTAATAGAAGTAATGATATAAAAATAGAAATTGTATAATAATAAAAATATTTTTAAAATTCGGTTGTCATGTTAAGGCAGAGAAGCCAATCCCAGGAACTGTGTCTGATTGGCACTACCTGATTTCCATGGTGTTGGCAATCCCATGGAAAATTTATTTTAAAATAACCTTCTACTCAGGAGAAAAAAAAAGACAGCATAGAATTAAAGTCACATTTAATATTGAGATTTAAACCAAGTCTGAGTACTTTTCACAGAACACACTATTAACTCGTAGAACTCATTGCCACGGGATTTTATGGAGACCAGAAGTAAAAATTAATTGAAAATGAAGAAACGACATCCATCAATGACTATTAAAGTCCAGATACAGACTGCAGAGCAGGAAACCTCATACCTGCTGATTGCCAGGAGTTGAGAAAGTCCAGAAGGAAAACATCATTTAATATATCCTGCCCACTGCAATTTTTTGGGAAGGGATCTGCTGGACCCTGGTAGAGCTGAGGTGACAGCACAGACAGGAATTTATTCTGACGTGGAAAACCAGGTTACAATTTTCTATCCCTTGATGAGCATTGGATTTGCCTCTCCCAGGCTGCGAAAAACAAGGGTGGAATTTGTGTGTGAAATAAATGCAAGGGCTGCAGGCTGGACCAGTTTCTGTGGTGACATTTATTCGTGGAAACAGCAAAATCATCAGCGAGTGGTTTAAAAAGAAAAAAACCCTTCATGAATCCATGTCTGGATGTGGGAACGTGGGTGAATCTTGGGATATGAGGGACTTCAGGCTGGGTACCACAGTGCTGGTGGGGGATGCCCACGTCCCCAAGGTGCACCCACAGAGCCAGGCTTGGATTTTCAGTGTGACAGCACCTGTTAATTGTCCTGCTAGGTATTACCTATTAAACATTTACTGCCTATTTCCTGTACATGTCTGGTGAGGCTCGCAGGAAATTTAGAACAAATTAAGCGGCAGCTGTAATCCCTCACACTCCCCACAGCCCCCGAGATGAGAAAATATTCGAAATGGGTGTCACGAGCAGCAGCCACCCTCAAGGCAGCAAACTTCCACCAAACTTTTCCCCCGGCGGCCCGGGAGGCGAAGCTGCCGGGCTGGCATCTCCCCTCCTGCGCTGCCTGTCTCTCCACCCACACTTGGGGGGTGTTTGATGGGGCTCTTTCATCCCCCCCCACTGTTCCCACACAATTTCACATGTGGTCTGAGCGGGGCACTTCCTGCCGTTAAAAAAAGCAAACCCAAGCCCCCTGCAGGAACAGCCTGCGTGCGGAACACCCAAGTTGACAGAGTGTGAGAGAGAAGGGCTAATCCATACCAGATGAGCAACAGCGATCGCCCTACTGAGCCAGGCCAAACACGGAGCCGAGGACAGAACAATCCTTTTCTTCCACCCTCCCTCCTCCCTGCTCCCTCTTCAAGTGGACACTTCAAAACACTAGGAAAATATTCCAAGGAGCACGGCCCTAACTTTAAACCGATATTGTTTGGGTTAAGTTGCCTACCATGCAATGTTCTTTCTTCACTTTCAAAATAAACCCTAGGAAGCATTAATGCAAATACTGTATAAACACACATTCATTCCTACATTTTAAAATCTGCCCCAGCGCTGGGGCTTGGGTTGCTGTTTAATTTGATGCGAGAACCAGATGTATCTCGAAATTGCAGATCTTCACAACCTTCTTACATGTAAACAGGAGGAAATGTGATCCATATCTGAGACAGAGACCTCCAGAAAGCAGCCCTTGGAACCCGACTGCCTGTCCTTGCCTTTGGATGTGCTTATCACAGCTCCCATTGCATTCCAGCTTCCAAATATCAGATCGAAGAAAGGAAGTGCACCAGAGTCAGATTTTTGGACAAAGCTCAGTAAGAGCCTTTGGATTTTAATTGTTTTTTCTCTAGTTAATTAATTTGGACCTCTTAAATACTTTAGTTTTTGACATTAGAATAGGTATTTTAGAAGTTAACCCATGTTTTCAGTGAAAGAAGGGAAAAAGAACAATCTGATATTTAAATCTTGTCGTGATGTGATTTTTAAATAATATTAAACGAGCTTGGAATAAATACAAACACAAAATTTAAATACAAGCACATAAAATAAATATATTATATCATGGCATTCTAATATAAAATTATTCTTTCAACCGTCTTTCTGAAGGATGCTGCCCAAAGTAATTTTAGTTCATTGAAAATAAATCTGGTTTTGTCAAAACATTCTGGTTTTTAGGAATTCACTTTTAACCTAAATCTTCAAACCTGGACCATTTTTTTGCAGCCCCAAAGTGTCATATTTTGGGTGTAAGACTTTATGAAAAAAAAATCACACCCACAAACACATTGGAAAGTGCTCATTGGAAATTTTTGGTTAAAAGGCATTTTTTAATTGGAAGAAATCTCAAAAAAATTCCACCGCCTTCCCATAATATGTTATAAATTAAATGCTCAGTTGGGCATTTGAAAATGCAATTATTCACCTGCAGAGGTGTGGTTTCAAAACCATTCCTCCCCACAGGCACCGAGGATGTGCTGAATCCCTCCTGGAGGCCTTTGGGCACCCAGAGCTCCCCAGAGGAACAGCTCAGGCCCCTCTGGACCCTGCTGTGGTTACAAAGCAGCATTTTGGACCTGCCCAGGATATTTCCCTTTTGAAACCTCCACGTGAAGCAAATTCAGGGCTGTCAATAATAACCCACGGTGGAGAGAGAGCTTTGTAGGATGCACCATCCCCTCATTTTGGCACTTTGAGCGTTGAAGGGAAAACTTGACCCACTCTGAAGACAACGAGCCCCTGATTTCTGCCGTTCAGGAATTTCCCCCTCTCTGGGGAACAGCTCCAGCCTCTGGATCAGGGATTTATTCCCTCCACATCCCCCGCAGGTCCTCACTCCTGCAGGGGTGACTCCTTTTGGCTATGCCAAAAACGAAGCATTCCCACAGCGGCCAGAAGGAGCTAAACAAAGCCTGTTGGGCCGCAGATCCCCTTCCACGAGGAGTGCCTGGATATATATTTACACTGATATATATTTACACTGATATATATTTACACTGATATGTATTTACACAATCCCACACCCGATGACAGCTCCAGGGTTGTTACAGCCCGACCAGCAAACAGCTCCCGCCAGAGCTCGGCCTCGCTCTGCGCTCCTCACAACAGGCCCAGCAACCACCCAAACGCTGCTTTCCTCTCCCTTTCTGTGCCCACGGCCAAAAGGAGGAGGAAAATTCCCCAAAGGAAGAGCAGAAGTGAAGGGAAGCAGCATTAACCGCGTGTGAGGACGCCTGGGAGGTGATGTCAGCAGGCTCCTTCCTCCCGGCGAGGACGGGACACAAATCCAGCTCCATGGCAGTGATTTAATTCCCATTCTTGCTGTTTCAGTGCTGGCACCTTGTGATTCCCAGAAGAACGCTCCACCATCACTCCTTTCCTCCACACGGGCCTGTTCTCCCTCCTCTGGACCCTCCTTGTCACCCAGGGACAGGAATGTCCCTGCTCAACACGCTCCTACCCCCATCAAAGCCCCAAATGCGGGACAGCAGAGGTCACCAGGGTCTGTCCCCAACAGGTGGCCTCTGTGGGGGACTGCTCATCCACTTCTGGCTCAGGGAGGGTTTGGAGGTGAGGGGAACAGCTGGGATGATCAAACAGAGGAATTGGAGAGGACGGGACTGGGCCCTGTGTGAAGGAAAGCAAAGATTTCAGTTTAACCCACAAGGGTGTGATTCCATTTCTTGCCCATCACCAGGAGTGATTCTCCTGACGCCGAAGCAAAGCTTCCAGAAATGATGTTATCGGGGTAGAGCCATGCAGGCATCGGCCTAAAAATACTTCCAATCATAAAAGTCCACCGTGGTTGCCCCAGGAAAACAGCCTTGGCTGGAGATGATGAGGAGACAATCCTACACCTACTTTCCTTACAAAATTGATCCACACGGGAGAAAAGCCAGAAAATCTCAGTGGTTCCTCATTTTAGGAGTAATACCCCACAAATAACCATGGACAAAATCTCCAGATAGGGCATTATCACTGAATTTTTTCCACTTGTGATTAAGATGACTGGTTTCTGTATCTTCTCTTTCTCTGCTCTTTTTTTTTTTACCCAAATCTGGGCATGTTCTTGCTCCTGAAAGCCCTGGAGACACCAGTGTGGTCACTGGCGTGCTCCAGTCTGTGACTCACCACAACATGAGCCATACCTACGGCCAGATCTTTCACTGCCCACGTTCTGAGATTATTGGAGGACATAAATCACTCACACAAACACCAGCAGATTTTTACCCTGAAACACGGGCACTGAAAATCCAGTCAGCTAAAAAATATTACATATATGTATACATACCTCGGGTCCCACTTCTCTTACCATTGTTTATTGTGCTATCCCACTTTTATGTAAAGAAGGAAAAAGTTCACTGGCAGTTGCTCTCTCCTCTGAACAAAACCCCCATTCTCCATTTTTAAAGCCTGCAGCTGAATAAACGAGAGAACCTGGCCTTTCTTTCCAGGCAGGGGCTGTCAATATTATATGATGCTGGAGAAACACGGGGAGAAGTGAGGCAAGGAATGAAACACCGAGATTTTCTGTTTCAAATACCAAATGTCTGAAGCCAGTGTTAGGCTGTGCCAACACACTGAGGAATGAGTGAAATGTGAAACCTGATCTCCCTAAGACGCTGCAAGACACAGAGGCTGGATTCTCAGAGCGTTGCTATTAAAAGCCCATTTGAAACTCTGGGTTCTCCTCTGGGAGGATAACAGGAAAAAAACGGATTTGCTGGTAAAAATTGTATTTAATTCCATGGTTAGGCTGCCTGGGCAGAATATCAGGAGCAACAATATATTCTTGGGGTTTCTCCCTTGTGGGGCTTTCTGTGAGATTTTTGTTGTTATTGGTTCTTGGGGCAGGGGTTGCCTTTCTCCCTTGGGTGCATCAATGGCTGAAACGTCATTAGTTGCAATAATTAATCTTTGCTTCTGTGCAGTTTGGAGAAGCAGAGGCTTTATTGAATAGCCTTCTATTTAAATGTAAGCCAGATGCCGCTCTCGTAGCCATCACAAACACAAACTATTAGTTTTAGTTCAGGTCACGGCCAGTTGAGTTATTTGAACTTCTCTAAATGGTTGTGCCTCCCAGCTCTCTTGCTGGGGCACCGAGTCTAAATAAGGCAGAAAATGGTCATTTTTAAACCAAACTTTAAAGCCATTGCAGAGCTGTGTTATTAAAACTGAGTAAACAGTTAAAATTTTCAACTCCATCATAATAAGATACGACTTTCTTTTATTATCTTCTCATTTTTTCTCTCAGCACGGGTGTTTGCAGCACATTTGAATCCACGGGCAGGTGGAGCCAGCCTTTGTGGTACAAATATTCCCTCTGAAGGCAGGAGAACATTTTTTGGGAGCTAACTTACCCATCATGAGCAAAGCCCACTCAGCTGAGGCCCTGGCAGACACTTCACTGTATTTACACTCACATTTCACATAGACATCGTTACTAATCCTTATTTCTGACATTCACATACCCGACTCTAACTAATAAAACCGATTTTGTTGGTCAAAATCCTGCTCCAGCCGCTCTGGGTGGAGCTTGGGAATACTCCCAGTCTCTGCCATTCCTCCGAGAGCTTCAGTGAGAAGAAAACTTGTTCTGCAAAGAGCAGCAGCTCCAGCCAGATGCAGATAAGTGGTGGGAGACGTTTGCAGGACAATTTTCTGTGCACAGACACGCTCTGCGACGCGTCCACATAAAATTTAGGGTCCACTGGGCTGGAGCTGAGTGAATCAACAACCCAGATTTAATAAAGCAGATGCCTCGTGTCCAGAACTCTATCCACAAGCCTCCCTCCACGCATCTGGATATTGTCACCTCAGGAATGACACGAAGGAACCTCTTCCTGGCTGGTTTTGGCAGCGCAGGCTCGCAGGGACACAGCGTGTGCAGAGGATCTGGCTCTGGCATCGGCGGGGCTCAAAGCATCTTCAGCGTTTTCCAATTTACTGACGGATTCCGTGGAAGGCGAGCAGAGTTGAACTTTTTAAGGAGATCATTAAGAGTGTTGGCGAGGCCGTGTCGCTCATGTCGCTGGGCTGGTTGCTGCTGTAATTGCCATTAATCAGCAGCATCTTGGAGCTGTTGTGCTCAGCTAACAGGTTCCAAATGGCTTCACACTGAAGTGAAAACAAAGAGACTTTTTCTTCCACTTTATGCTACGTATTAAAAAATCTGCTTTCTGGATCCTGATATCAGATAATCTGGGTGTAATTAATGCCTGAGAACATTTGTTGCCTGCCTTACTTTTACAAGGAGGAAGTGTGATATTCAGATTGTTTCTGTTAGAAAGAAAATATATAAAATTTTAAAGTCAATACTTGGTGGAGTAGCAGCTATATGGGTGTGAAATTCTATGAAGGATGGGAAGAAAAAGAAGCCCAGGGACTTTATCCCAAAAACAGATCAAAATCCAAGCGTTCAAACAGCAACTTAATTACTGTAACCCATTATTGAGATGAAGTGATTTCATCCTTGCTGTCCCGTGAAACAAGACCCCCAGCCACTGCATGGTGAGGAACAGATGGAGGGGTGTCAGGAATGATAAAAAGTCCCGGAGTATAAATGTAACAAATAGGTTTGGGGCAAGGAATGGCGCCGTGCATATCATAAAACCCTGCCAGGCTTCTCATGTTCCGATAAATCTTGATTTTGTAACGGGATAACTGCAGAGCCCCCTGCCTTGGGTTTCACAAGTGATTAGGTCACTGATGTATGGGGCAGGGGACGGCAGAAGGGAGGAAGGGACACCACTGGGAGGCCTTAAATGACCTCAGCTCGCTGCTCTTGGATACAGGAGGAAAGCCCACGGTGCGGGACTGTCGTTATTTCATTGCTCATTTTGGGGTGGCCTCGTTCCAAGACGAGTTTAACTGGAAACAAATTTGCTGCAGCCTGTGCGAGGGGACCTGTGGAGGAACCGGAGGGGTGAGGAGTCCATCGGGAGGGTGGAGCAGCAGCTCTCAGCTGTTGGTTTTCCCCAGAATCATGGACTTCCCCTCCGAGCATGGCAGGGTGAGCAAAAGACTCTGACAGACCCTGGGGGTGATCCCCAGAAAGCTCAGGAAAGACATGAAGGGTCCTCCAGCAGTGTGGCTGAACGCCAAAATGATTTCCCCATCACTCCTCAGGAGGAATAACAGCATCTTCCCACTTCTGGTGTGGGGAGCACCACAGTTCAGCGTTTGAAGCACAGTTCATTCCTTTCTACATCCCACTTTCACCTCCATTTATTTTCCCACTGCATTGCAAGAATGAAACCTTTTCTCTAACAACAAAAAAAAAACCCTCTTGAGACGGTGATGTATAAACAAGAGAGACTTCAATGTAACAAGCAAGAAAAACATGAAGATTCATTTTGGGCAGAGCACCCAGCTATGCATCTTTCTTCGTGCTGTTCCTTTTAGCACTGAAAATACCCCCAGGCTCTTGAAATCCTCAAGGTATATTGGCACTGCGAGGTCAGTAACTCGATCCCGGTGCTAAAAAGACACTAACAGTTCTGGAGGGTAAAGGAAAACTCGTTAATGATTTTAGCAGATGAACCAGAGGACGGGGGGAGGGTCAGCTGGTAAATCCCATACCACCCTACAAAAGATAACCTTTGACTTCTCCTGACTCTCTGAACTGCACTGCCAGCAAACCCCTGAGTCCTTGTGGGACCAATAAATCCTGGGTGTTCATATCAGAGATCCTTTACCCCGGCTGTAAAACATGAGAATCCCCTCACAGCTCAGCAGTTCGGAGTCATTGCCAATAAACCCCCCGGGCTTCCTCTACCCCCGGGCTGGGATGTGGCACTGAGCTCCTTTTTTTCAGAGGGGCAAAAATCCATTTCTCTGCTGGAATGGCAAAATAACCAAAACCAGCACATCTGTAGGCCAAGCTCTGCCCTCAGATATGCACGGGCAGCTTGGGAAGTCAGGGAGCGTGGGGAGTGTTCAGCTGAGGGCAGGGTTTGACCCGAAGCCCCCTCAATCCATTTGTCCCTGGGACACTCTGCGGAAGGAAACCATCCCCAGCCAGGCCCAAACATCCCTCAAACAATGAATTCCTTCTAAAGGAGAACAGAGACTTTGGGCAAGATGGGTTTGAGTTAGGCAAATCAGAAGATACGGCTGTCTTTATACTGAGGAGCAGTCCATGGGGAGCACGGGATGGTGCCATTTGGAAATTCGTGTTAAAAATGCATTTCCCTTCCCAGAACGATGCTGGGATGTGGTGCAACTGTTCTGAGCAGCGAGTGCTTTCACAGCAGCAGCACAGCCTTTCTTTGACAGGATGGTGGAAGTGCTTTTTCAGGCTCTGGGTGGTTTTTGGTGGGAGCAGAAAAGCTGCTTTGAGCCAGAGAGCCATCGCTTGGTCCGGGTCACTCTTCTCCCAAAGTGCCCATGCCTGTGAGGGCTGAACTGCTCGGCCTTCCCCAGCTTCTCTTCAAACAAACCAAAAATCACTTCCCTTTTGAAAATGCCAGCATCCATCCTCCGGGGTTTGGTGGACAACACACAAAAAAATGCAAGGACATTTCCCTGTTCATGTCTGTGGTCATTGTCCACTCCGTGGCCGCTGTCCAGCTGTGCCCAGAGGAGCTGGGAATGCAGAATCAAACCCCAACTGGGCTCAGGATGGGGCTGCACAAAACTGCTGTGGGAAGCTTTGGGAGCAGGCAGTTGGATTTAGCAATGAGATTCCTTCAGCCTTGTGTCTTCTGCTCACATTTGGGGTTTTACAGTCATTTAATTGAATTGAAAACAGACACAAACACAAACCCAGCTATGCACATTGGAATGAGATTTTGTGATGGGTCATGCAAGGAATATTTCATTAGTTACTCCAGAATTCCTCTCCTTCCACTTTTAAACACATTAATAGAAGAGTGAAGTAATTACTGCTGTGGAGAACAGTCCTATTCACTTTGTGGCTCTTTTATTTCACCTTTGCTGAAGAATGATACACCTACTCCACTTAAGCTAATTTTCGAATGTTAAGAATGATGTTTGGCAAAAGCAAATAAGTGGTAATTTCAGAGGTCTTGGCTGCTTTATATCATAATGTCTCTTTTACAGGTACTTCTGGCCTCAGTTTCCCCAAATTAACATTTCCAGATCACCAGAGGCACTGCTCATGCAACAGGGGAAATAAAAGTTTTATTCAATATTACTCTGCTCAGTAATGATGGTAATGAAGAATTCTGGTTTATATCATATAAATACGCCAGATTCTTGTCCAAATAATATTTTCCAATCGTTTTTCTTTCCATTTTCCTGATGATTATGAACATATGCACCAAAATGAAATGAAGACGTTATAGAAGAAAGTAAGTAGTAAGATCAAGGGTCACGAGTATTTGCTCTTGCACTGAACCTGAAAGGAAATCTTCCATAAAGAAGTTTTTCCTGAAAGGCCAGTGGGAAGCTAACAGGAGCATTAAGATGGCAGATAGGATACCTATAAAAAGTTATGTTTCAAAAGAAGGATGTGGGAAGAAAGGAAAGTAGGGAAGGAAATGGTATTTCAAACCATATTAAAGTAAGAAGCGGGTTTCCTAATCCTGAAAGCCTTAATTAGCCCCTTTTCAAAAATGAAGCAAAATAGATTAATCCCCAAACATTGCATTAAATTCGCCACAGTTCCTGCCCTTCTATTTGTGTGGGTAGGAGCTTCACAAAAGAGCTCAGCAATAATAATCATAAAACAAGGACAGCAGCCCAACACGCAGCGAGCAGCCCATCAGTAATAAAGTGGAGTGTGTAGCTCAGAGCAACACTCCAAAAACAAATTAGTTGGTGTGCACAGCCCAGCGCCAAAGGACAACCCAACAATAACAAACCAGTGTGTGCAACCCAAAGCACTCCGGAGCAACCCAACAATAACAAACCAGCCTGAACGCCTGATGGGAGAGGAGAAATTCCGCAAGGAAGCGGGTTTCGGGCTGGATTTTCCAAGGGGTTATTATTATTAACAACAGAGAGTTAAACTATTAATGTTTAAATTAAGAATAATACCAGAAGGTATTACCAGAATAATACTCAGCCCTGCTGCCATTGGCTTTAATGAGTCTAGGAATGGGCCCAAAGTACCCTTAAGGGATTTAGCTGGTGAGGAGAACAAATTTTACCTGGGACTAATGAGCCCACCATGGCAAATGGAAATTCTGTTCATCTCCGCTGGATAATGTGAACTGGTCTTTATGGGGAGATGGAAACTGTTGAAGTCCTGGCACCAGGAGTGTGCTTGTGGTAACCTGCTCCCAGATGCTGCCGAGCTGGCCCGGGGTTGGATCACCTAAGGAGAAGATGTCTTTCCACCTCGCTGTTTTCCTGCTGTGATGAAATTCCCAGACTTCCCTTCAGATGGGATAAAAGGAGCATGGATCCTCTGTGGAGCCAACATAAATCGTGCCTTAATGCACGTACCCCCAGCCAGCATTCCCTCACAAACACACAGCAATCCAGACATTATGGTGCAAATATATTATGGTTCCTTTTTCAAGCCCCAATCCATCCTCCCTGAGCAGGACCCTCTGTGTCAAAGCCTGGTCCTGAGCAGAATCTGAGTCCTGAGGCCCTGGGCACAGCCCCAAGGCTCAGACACAGCCAGGCTCTTTGAACTTCCCAGCCTGAGCTCCTCTCTGACAGAGTTTTCACTTCCCAGGAGCAAGACTTGGACAGCAGACCTCCCTCAGAAGGGATCCTTGGGAGAACACAGGGTTAACTGGAGAGACACCAGGTGATATCCAGCCTGGTATATTCTTTAATAAGAGAAGATGTCAGTTTTTCCCTTTCTGTCCTGTTTTGGTGAGGATAATAACTCCAGATCCATCTCTTTCCCCAGAGCATGTCTATAAAATTGACGACATCCCTGTTGTCAGTCTGGGATTGATTGGGAGAGGTTGGATGGAGTCCCTCTGCAGGAGAAGATCCAGCACCCCCCGACTCTCCACACAACCCAGCCATTCCCCTCTTTTTGTCTCCTCTGACCAAGGGATTTGGGGAAACATCCCCATACAGACAACGTTCTGCTGGTGAGGAAGACAAGGAGAGTTCTGGGTTATGAAGGCAAGGTTAATGTAACAGAGATTTTGTGGGAGCTTTCTTTTTCCCCTGGAAAGACATAATCCCTAAAGTTATCATCTGTGGTTTGGCTCCCACGTCCGTTTTGCCCGGTGATTGCTGCAGAGTGAGCCTCCATTCAGACCAGTTTAACTGGAACCAGAAGACAGCTGAAGGTGTTTGGAAATTACTTTCAATCTTCAACACTCCAGAGACCTGGCTGGGAATGTTGCAAATAGATCAAGGAAATTAAAAGGAACATTGGGGTCACTGCGAGAGGTCAGGAGAGAAAAGGAAGAGTTGACCCTGATTAATCAGAAACACGATGCTGTTGAGAAGAGAAAATATTTTGGGGTTTAGACTCCTGGCAAACAACAGCAAAATACCAACAACTGATGCTGGATGGATTTTTTTCCTTCCAACCAAACCAGAGGAAATTCCTGAACTGACAATGAACAGGAACAATGAGTGAGTCAGTACCCTCAATGCCAGAAATTCTCTGGATTTCCTAGCCAGACTGATGTCTTTGGAAGGTCAGAGTGATACAGAGATACATTTCTATAGAACTTGGGGGTTGAGTCTAAGCCAAGTCCAGACACAGATAATGAAGGCAGAAATATTCCAGCTACCCATAAAACATCAGATCTTTGGAGAGAGAGAAGACACACTTTCTCCCTCACTCTTTCCCAATTTTTGGCTCATTTATAACATTATGTTGCTTTTAGTTTTATATGAAAGGTGCTCAGATGCTGTCTGTGATGGCAACCCTGTAAAACCACCGAAAAAGAGCTGTGGGAGGATAATGCTAAGAAACCCTATTAATATTTTAATCCTGTCTATTCTGATTCCAAGATTTTTTTTCATTTTGTAGAATGGGGCCCTGGCAATACCTGGCACCAAAGATGTGTAAGAGACAGAGGAAATATTAATATTGCTTTTTTCTCAACAGTGTTTATGCTTTGCCCATGGTACATCCTGGATCTGTTCTTGCTTATCTCTAATCTTCATCAACATAATCGTGGGCACAGCCCCAGAATGTAGGGTTATTCTCAAAACCAGACCAAGTACAATCACATACAAAAATAAAAGTCTAATCAGCATAATTGCCATCAGGGTCCAAATTTCATCTGTCTGGTGGCTCGTGCTGGGTTTGGGTGGACCAGTTTCTGTCCTGCACCCAAGGATGCCACAGATCCATGGTGACACACTGCCACCAGCTCAGGAAGTGCTCCATAAATGATGTAAGCCCAGGAAGTGAGGCAGAAACGAGCAGCCAGAGGAGAATGTGATCTTTAAATCCTAATGGGAGCCCGTCCTCCGCGCAGAACATTCCTGCCATACGTTACTCATCTGTTTACTTGCTATTAATTTAAATGCAAAACTGTGAACATTATCTCTGGGACTTTTTTTCCCCTGGTAGCTGTAAAGTCCCTAAAACCCCAGTTCCCAGTCCCAGTGTCACACTGTTAATGTTATTACTGAGCACTCACACGATAGATAGAAGCTCTGAAGATATCCAGACGCACCGAGCAGATACACAACGTGATATTATTGCTGGCATGCTCCAAATCTCATTACTTTCAGCAAGTATCAATAGAGAGGTGACCTCCTTGCAATGTGAACACGACCAGAAACCACAGCCCCAGGCCCTTTCTCAAGCTGTAATTTCCTAATCTCACACTGCTGAACCCAAACACGCAAATATGCAACAATGGATGGAAAGAGAAGAAGGCTTCGCCGTAGGAGTGTTGGATTAGGAAAGGAATGGCTGGAAAACCGAAATTGTAGTAGGAGAACATTCCAGCTCGGGGATCTGATGACACTGGAGCTGAGCTCTGCTGCTGTGGTTTGCAGTACCACCAGATGGATAACCCTGGGCTGGAACGGCTTCAGCCGCCTTACCCGCGGGTTGTTTTCCTCCAGCAGCCACTGTTATGCTTAGATAAAGATGAAAAGTTAACCTGGGAAAAACAAGGGGGTTTTTATTGCTATTATTTGTTCCCCTCCGAAATTTCAAAGGCTGCAGCGGGAGCAGAAGGCATCCTCTGGAACACGCCGGCAGGAACTGGGAGTTGATACAGATGTATTGATTTAATCAGCCTGGATGACACCATTTATTTATGCAAAACAGCTGTGACAAAAACGGGGCGCTTTGAAGGTACGGTGATATGTGCCTGGTCCTGCCTGGCATGTTAAATGTGTGATAAGAACACCCAGACAGCTTAGAAAAGCCGATTTTAGGGTGTTATTTGCTTTATGTTTCACCTATATTCATGTTATGCAAGACAGCTCACAGGCCAGCAGGCTCTAAAAGCTTTTTTGCAGTAAATTTTAGATAATTAATTAAAAATTGCCACTCAGCACACCAGACTGACACAGGCAAAGAAACCAGAAAGCACAAATATTAGAAAAAAAAAAAGAAATACTAAAGCATGTGTTTTCTGGTCTCTATTAGAGACAAAAATTAAAGAGTTTTTAATCCATGGGAAGGCAAAATTTGTCTGCAAATTCGAGAGATTACATGGTGGAAGACACTGTGAGATTGTCATCTCTTCAGCAACAGCATGAGAAAATATTTGGAGTTCCTACGTACACCAGCAAAAGTTTACATGATAAATCAGTAGCTTGAGTGCTTCCAGAATCCTGGTACAGATGAATGTGTTGAAACTATTGTTTCTGTTGTCTTTTTAATGCTACTGGGAAGCTTTTTGTGGTAAAGCAACAGCTATTGCCAGCTACATTATTACAGTCTCAGTCTAACATCTGCAATTACTAGGGAGTAAACGGCTCACATCCCATATGAAATATAAAAAAAATGAGGAACAGATTTCGCTATTATTCTCCCTCTCTGCGAATTCTGTGACATTTTTTAGTGTTTAATCGTGCCTGGGCAGTTTAAAGGTCTGGGAGCAAAGGAAGCCAAAGGGCTCATTTACAATTAGTGATGGCTAAACATCAAAAAAAAAAAAAAGAAGAAAAAAAAAAGGAGGCAGGGGAATTTGGTGGCTCAGAAAAATTTCAGATGATAATCAGGAATCTATGGAAAATCTCCCTGCAGATCACATGTTATTGGTTTCTTTTTCTGTGTCCTCTTCATCCCAAGGTGCTGCTTCTCCCTTTCCATGCAGCTCTCCCTCTCCAGACCTCCAGCCACCCCCTCTTAACAGCACCACCCACCACCCCACTCTGCACATTTTCTTCCTCACACAGAGCTGGGAGGAGATCCCACCGTAAAGATCCATCTGACTTGCTCATTTCCTTGCTTCAAAGCTCTCCTTTAACATTTTCTTCTGCCACAGCGCCTGCGAGGAACAATAAAATCCATAAAAAGTCGCATTTCCTGGCATGAGGAAATAATTTTGTCAATATTTATGAACAGTATTGACTTCAGCGTGGTTGCTCAGAGAGAAAAGGGCACCAGCTATGCCAAAATTTGATCTTTTGCCTTATTTTAGGTGCTTTTAGGATGGGCTCTGCTGCACAAGGTGTCCAAGAAGCTGGACCTTGTGATCCCTCATGCCTGCTCGGATGTTTTGGGCCTTTCAGGGAGGGACACGGAGCTTGCTCCCAGCTCTCCTGGCACAGCGTGTCCTTGAGGCAAGGCTTCATTTGTGGGGAAGCCCAAGCCAAGCAGGGTGGATTCCAGCCGTTAAAAAATATATGAAAATCTGCTTTTATGGAGCTGCCAAGACGTGTTGCTTCTCAGTTTCCACGGCAACCCCGGGCGGGCGTTGGCCAGTGAGCCCTCGCCGCGATGCCGCGAGCCCCGATTCCATCCTGGACATTCCCAATGCCAAAAGCTACTCCAGAAGTAGCCAGTGCAGGCCTCAACACACACAGAATGTCCAAAATGCTTTCACGTCTTCAAAGCACTGTGCAAACGGGAGCTAATTAAACTTTAATTAATGCCTTGACGGGTAAGAGGTTTTTCATTTTCCTTTCAGCTGATGCTCGCTCATGGCCAATGGAAATCGTCTGAGACCCCAACCAAAACACTTTCAGGGTAAACAGATTCTGATTTGCTGCATACATTTAACTAAGAGCTGAGTGAACACTCTTTTTGTAAGTGTATTTACTTACCCTCTTTAAAAAAAAAAAATATGATTTCCCTTTTTTTTTCTTCCCCGCACACAGATAAATAAATAGCAAGCTGGAGCTAAATGACAGAATATATGTAAAACAGAGGGGAAAGGTTAAATACCGAAGTGAAATTGGGCATTAAAACAAAAGTCCATTCTCGGGGTGTAAACGAAGTGTCCAACCCTTTCATCAAAAGTGTTTACAGCTTATTTTTGTAATGTGAGTCTAAGTGGATAATGTAGCACACAGCAAGGGGCTGTGCATAAATATGGCCCTGTTTGTGATTTTAAAAATCATAACATTCTTTGAAATATGAAAATCCTGAGTCTTGATACAATCCATATTATTGAACTGATGCCAGCCACCTCCATGGATTTGATTAGCTTGCAGAAATCCAGGGATTTGATAGGGACCTGATTTAAGAGCACAGCCTTCGTAGGGTGGCGATGAAGTGACACAAACTGTGCAAAGATTCGGAAAGGTGAGGATTCCTTCCTCCTTCCCTGCTAGTGGAAGTGCTCAAGTTCTTTGGAGAATCAGCTCATTTAAGACCAAAGAGATGATTCCAGATTCAAGAAGGGTCTGAGAAACTCAGGGTTCTCGAAGTGAAACCTTCACCTTGCAAGATCAGCAAGAAAACGTCCTGGTGCCTAGAGGAGATCTGAGGTCTCCTCTACCCACCTGGTTTGTTTTTAATCCAACATGTCAGCCTGAAAAGCTTCTTTCACTTGTTCATGGCCAAAACCAAACCTTGGCACAACAGGTTTGTCAAAGACCTCTCCTTGCTCCACCCATGGAAACATCCAGGGTCAGATCCAGCTGAAGATGTCTGGTTGGACGGGGCTTGGAGCAACCTGCTCTGGGGGAAGGTGTCCCTGTCCACAGCAGCTTGGAACAAGGTGATTTTTATGGTGCCTTCCAACCCAAACCATTCTATGATTTTATGATGCTCTGTCCCTGCTTATTGCAGGGGGTTTGGACTAGATGACTTTAAAGGTCCCTTCCAAATCAAACTATTCCATAATTCTGGGATTCTGAGATTCAATCTGCTGCATGACTCCTGTTGGAAGAGAAACCTCCAAGGACACCTCAATTAGAGTCACACTGGAGCATGGAAGGATTTGCTCTCAGCCTCCGCTGATGGAGGCAGCTTTGTGACAGGAACATGGATCCCAGTGCCAGGGAGGAATTCCAGGGGACGCTGCCTCTGCCAGCTCTAAACATCTCCCAGTACAAGAGCTGGGCCTTAAACTGGTGTGGACATTCCCCAGTTCATATAGACCCCACCTGTGGTTTGGGTGTGCCACAAAGACAACACGGGAATTCTCGCCCACATTTGGGCACCTCGCTGGGAGTTCTGGTCAAAAACCACTTCCAGAAAGCTGGACCTGGACCAGCTTGTCCTACACGGGCTGATGTTGGTGCTGGGAATGTAAATGATGCTCCTTCCCCCGTTTCTCACACCTTGTGCTCCCCAGGCTGCAGCACACTGGGGGTTGTTCTGACAGGGTTTGCTGAGAAATATTTTGAAAACCTGGAAAGATGGAAGACTCAGCCCTACGCCCTCAGAAACCCGTGTTCTTTTGTGACTGAGCTTTCTGGATGCACTCACTGCGTTTTTAACAATGAGACCATTGGCAGAGTTTTCTAAAATCTTTGGTTTCCTGCACCAGAAAACAAAGAGAGCCAAACCCTTTCCATTGAGTTCGATTGTTCTTGTTCCTTGCTTTGCTGCAGGAAGCATGAGAAGCCAATATCTTTAATAACTGGGATGCAAGCAGCTTTCTCACATCTCCTTGATGTTTTTTTCAGATCAATTTATATAAAACATTTTGCAAATTCTGGTCAAGTTTACCATTAGGAACAATTCCCGTTATTCATTCAACGCTTTCCTTTGTTTAATTTAATGGGATTTCTCTGAAATTTCTTCTTATGCCAACCAAAAATTGCCTTTCCTTTCCTAGTGGTTTACAGCCCTCATATACATGCAGACAGTTATCATATCCTCCCTTAGTCATAAGTTGGCCAACTTAACCCTATTTAGGTATTTTAATCTTTTCTCATAAGCCATTCCCCTTTGGCTCTTCATTACTTTCATTACTTTTTTAAAATTATTTTGATTTTTCCTCCCCTCCTCTCTCCCAGAGCTGTCCCTGGGGTGTTGATTCCTTGCTGAGGTTCCCTGAGTGGAGCAGCATTCAGGAAATGAGATGATCACCATGAGGATAGTTTGGAAAGCTGTTATCTCCGTGGTTGATTCAGCTCCATCTCTTCTTCTGGAGCCTCATAAAGGACAAATTTTCCTCTGCCATATCTTAAAACCAGCAGAGATCAAATGTTCTCCTCCGTGGTGGTCACATACCCCTTCAGGCATGGGGACTTTTTCTGCTGGAGGTGACTTACCCTGAGTTTTTTAAGCTTTGCCAGTAATTCAGCTCCTGTGTTTTTCCCGAGTGTTTCCCCCCACTGCACATGCACATTTTGTTTGCTGTGTCTTGCAATGCACCCATGAAGAAATTAGATAAAGTCAGGCTTAATGCACTTTCCTCTGCAACCAGCACCTCCTTCGTCTCCTCAGACGTGACATATCAAACTTTATCCTGGTTTGTGGTGTCCCAGCCAATGCAGAGACCACAGACAAGTACTCGTATCCAGGCCAGACTGAGCCAAGCTTTTAAATAAGATTTTATGGGACTATCAGACGCTTCACTAAAACACAGAGAGATTTGCCCAGAAACCATCGTAGCTGTTTTAATCTTCCTGGCCAGGCAATTAGAGTTGGAGGAGCTGGTCACAGGATTGTGAGTATCTCTTATGGAGGTCTCTGCTAGTTCAGAGCCAAAAGGAATGTTTTTAACTGAGCTCCCCTCCCTAGTACAATGCCCTGAGCTCCAAGAGCTGTATCAGCACACCAGAGTTGTTTGGTAGTCAGAGGAAATCTGGACACAACTCCTTGACCCGTGATTTTCAGATGCAAAGTGAAGTCAGCCTGGTCACCAAATCAACCTCGTCAGTGCCCTGCTGTGCATCCATCACCTCTGTTTGTCTCTTGGTGCCCTGCACAGGCTGTTGGAGCCAAGACTGGCAGAGGGACTTGACGTCCACCCGTGTGGACCTGCCCCTCCAGCACCTGTGGGCTGCCCGGAGTCACCTCAAGCCAGAGCAAAGGAGAGAAGGACTGGGAAAGGAGAAGCTGCAGACCCGAGGCCGCTCTGTGTTGGCTTGTCATCACCTGACTTAATAGTTAACATTATTATTACATTTAAGAGAGAACATAAGGAATGCATTTGTCTGGAGTTACTTATCACTTGGAAGTCTGGGCTCACGAGGAGATACGAACAGCTTTAGCAGGTCAGGCTGGAAGCCCATGCCAAATAAGCTCCTATCTGCAACAGTAGTGAGAGCCCAGCAAAGAGTACAAATGTAGGTCAGTCCTACAGCGATACTTCCCCCCAAAAACTTGCCCAGCTTACAGTGGTTTCTGGCTCGGGCTCTTTCTGAACCAGACATGGAGCCTTTCTGTTTAATACAAAACCCAGATGGGTTTTAAAAACCTCTGATGAGTTTTTCTTTCACGAACGCATCCAGTAAACTTTTAACACTCCCAGGATCCCGTGGCAAGGATGACGAAGCTCGGTGTGGAGGATTTCTCCTGCTTGGTGGGAACTGCCAGCCACCAGCTTCATTTTGTGCTTCTGAGGTTTGAGTGAGAGGCAAAACCAGCAAACTGCTGCTCGCTATTCTCTCCTTGTCATTCCTAATTCCTGAGAAGGCCATCAGATCCTCTCCCTCATCTCTCTTCTAGCTGAAGAAGCAGAGTTCATTTAATTGTTCTCACACTGAGGGCTGAGTCTTTGATTATCCTTGGCGCCGTCCTCTAAGTGTGTTCCAGTTTGGCTGGTTCCTTTAGGAGCAGGGAGATTTCAGGTGCACCAAAAGTTTATAAAATAACACCTTTTCTATCTACCTATCTGTCTATCTATCCCTTCTTCATTTCTTAATAATTTCTAATATTCACTTTGCTTCCTGAGAGCTACAAGTCCAAACTATTTCCCAGGATAATCACGTCAGAGCCCTATCTCTCCTCAGTGATTAGACTTAGTTTAGAGTGTAAGAGTCAGGGTTATTTCAGAGGATTTCCAGCACCCTCCTCCTCTGTGTCCATCACTTGACATTTATCTATCCTGAATTTCACCTGACGTTTTCTCACTCAGCCGTGGACTTCCAGATGGATTTTTGGCATTTCATCACAGTCACCTTTCATCTTTAGCCCCTGAATAATTCAGTATTATCAGCAGGGTGGACTCATCAGTCTGTCTCCATCCTCAGATGAAGATTTCTTCTCCACTTTTCCTCAGTTTGACACTGGATCCTAATCCATCTGTCAAGTGGAGTGACCCATACAGAACTATGCCATTAGTGGCTGCTGAAATGCCTTGGAAAGCATCTTTCCCTGCTAGGATGAGTGATGTGGGAAGAGAAGTAGAAAGAAATTTCCTCTTATTCCTGGAAATAAATGACAATTGTTCTAAAAGTCTGCAGACGTCTGGCTATTACATCATCTGAGGCTCTGCAGTTTCCAGCTAGCAGTCCCTTAACAAAGGAGATGCATTTCCTTCAAGGAATTCCACCATTTACACATCTGATATTAATTCTTACTGGGCAAAAACAAGAATAGGCACAAGTGACTTTTCCAGTTGATGTTTACTTTTTCCCAGGCCACAAAACATCCATTGACTGTGAAACTTCAATTTGCTGCATAACAAATGCCTGCTTTCGTAATAGGTTAATAAAGCTGTTTCACAAATAACAGCACGAGAAGCTGCAGATGCTGACCTAAGAGAAAAAAATAAATACAACAACATTCGGGTTTAATTTGATTATTTATTAAATATTTATCACAGTATCTGAGAATGGAAGGAATTTCATTCTGCCCAGCTGGTCATTCTGAGATGTTGAAGTCAGCAAAGGGATGGCAAGAGGGAGATCTTGTGCCTCCTGGGAGTTCTGAATTGCACTTTGAGGCTGCAATTTGGTTCTTTGCTCCTATTTCCCCATCCTTGAAGCAAGAACGGTGTTTCTTCGCTCACTTACGTGGGAGAAAACTTTAATTTAGAAAGTGTGGAGAGCACAGAAATCTGGATTTTCAGTAGCCCTGCGCAAGCTTGGTGGTTATAAATAAAACGAGCCAGGAGGAAATCCTTGATCCTGGGGTGTGAGGGCTTGTAGCCCGTGGGATGATCCCTGGGATCCAGGCATTCCCTGGGAGCTCTGCTCACATCCCCACACCCACCCCGGGCAGATTTTCCGGATGGGCAGAGCACAGAAGGGAATATTCGGGCGGGGAAAGGGAATGAGACGGTGATGACGGTGTAAATATTGCCCCCTTGGAAGCGAGCAGGTCGTGTTTGGGCAGGATCAGATACTCTTTGCTCAGTTTGAGGCACATCGTGAGTTATTTTGTGTTCCTGCCACTGGGATCAGGACCTCACTGCAGCCCACTGCCAAGGGCAGCGGAGGTGAAGGGCAGGGAAAGGCGTTGGGATGCAGATGCCCCATGGCCACAGCCTCTTGTCCAGCTGGAAAATCCCCCATTTCTGCCATAACACAACCCAGCCATCAGACATTGTCCAGGGCAACTTCTGGGTGGGGAGGACAGGGACATCTGGATATTACCAGGGAAGTTCCCTCTGCCCTGCACCATCCCTCCTTGCTCATTTATGGAGTCTGAGGAGCTGAGATTTTAGTTTCATTCCTGCCTGGGAAGGCTTTATTCTTTCCCTTTCTCCATCTTCAGTGTGGTAATAAAGTCAGGACACGAGGAATCTGGTCAGTGTCGTGTTCCATCCCTGCCACACAGGCCAGTGCCCTGTACTTAAAGGCTGTGTTTTGGAAATAAACCTCTTTTTCCTATCGTTTATCCAAATCCTCGTGTTTTTCCTAAGCAGCATCTGTTACAGGGAGAAGTCAGTGGGTGTCAGTGTCATTCAGGATCAGACCAGGACAAGCAGGGCTCTCCCACGTCAGAGCTTTCCAGGGTTTTACCGCATTTGGATGCAGCGTGGATGGGAGATCTGGCATCAATTGTCCTTCCGCATCTTCTGCCGGTGCCACTGAGACAGAAAACAGAAAGCACCAGCCTGCAATAAATTCCCAGATGTGCTAAGTACCACACAATGGAAACCCTTTCAGCAAACTGTCAGGAGGAGGAGACTTCGCTGGGAGCAGGGAAGGGCAGCTGCCTCGGCTGGATTTGGCAAATTGGGTTTTCCAGCTGCTCCCCAAGCCATGACAGCCCCACTTTTCTGCTCCATCCCCATCCCTGCCCTGCCCCTGCTGCAGACAGAGCTGTGCCCAGGCTCAGCACAAGGAGCTTTGTCCTCTCCAGGGGTGCTGGAGCTGTGATACCACCACCAGTGCTGAGGGCACTTTCTGAGAGTTTAAGGGTTTTTGGAGATCTTGTAACAAAAATCTGCCAGCTCACATGAGGACAGATTTTTAAGCCCAAAAAAAAATCAGATATTTGGCGTTTTCTGAGTTGCCACCCTCCAGAAGGAACAGCCGCTGCCTGGGTCAGGATTGAGTGTCCTGGGGAAAGGGAAGGAAAAGGACTCAGCTGTGGCTCCGAGCCTGCTGGAAGCATTTCCATGCCATGCTGAACACTTGGCTGCGCTGCCCTCGGCAGAGCTGCCGACAGATGTGTTTTTTATGGCCACAGAGAACTTCTGAACACGAAACCCCAGAGATAAAAAGGCCTTTATTTACGAGTTATGGAGCAGAGAGGTTGCAAACTGCATCCCTGAGCCAGCCAAGGTTTCTGTCCAGGGTGGGAGCAGAGAGGGAAGTCAGTGGTGTTGGAAAGGATCCATCACGTTTTGCCCCTGGCACTTCTGGGCTCTTTTCCACTCTTTGCACTGGGATACTGGGAATTTTACCTGCACAGAAAGAGCAGAAATCAAGTAGAATTCAGCTTTTCACTTATCCCAGGCAAGCCTGATTCTTAAAAATCTCTTTAAATGATATTTTGGGGTGGCTCACATGACTTGGAAAGTCCTGGGGCACGGATCAGGGAGAGAAATCCTGCAGTGCCACCTTCTTTGGCACAAAGGGATGAGACCCCTGTGTACTCCCAGCTGTGGTGGAAAATCCCAGAAGATTTCTGGGCTCATAAACGGCATTTTCTGCAAATAACTGCACCCACTGATTCTTTTTTGGGGGGCATTTAAACTAGAGTTGCATTTTCAAAGCCTCCTGTCTAAAAAAATGACCTGAAGGAGGTTCCTTTGACAAGACCACACTCCAATTATTCCTACAAACGTCGGGAAACGAAGCTGGGAGCTTTCCCACTGTGCTTCTTTCCAGGTAGAAATACGGGAAAGGCTGAGCAGGAAGGCTGTGAATCCCTGTCGAGGGTGAACAGCAGCATCAGCACGAGCTCTTAAATCAGGAGGATTTGCTGCCCTCGCTCCCTTTCCAGACCCTCCTCCCTGCTCCCAATGGAAACTTCTGTGGGGAGGCCCACGGAACCCCATGGCAAGGGGTAAAACAGAGGAAAGCAAGAGAGAAAATGAGGCAAAAAGCATTTGAACCTTCACTGACTCCAGAATTCCTGTAATCCCTCAGACTTCTCCGTTTTCTAATATGGTAGTGAGATTTCGGGCTATTCTGGTAATTATCAGATTGTGGAGTGGGCTCTTTTATAGATAATATCATCGTCTATTTTTAAAAAGCAATAAAATCAGAGTCAGGTTCAAAATTTGGTTTTGAAATTTGTCTTTTCGAAATCTGATTTTTCAAAATGTTTTTCTACACAAACACAATGCCAAAGCACAGTGCTTTTAACACAAGGGTGAGGAATCAGCTGACAGGGGCTGTGTTAGCCACAAAACCGCTGATAAATCCAAAGTACATGGAGGAAAACATCATTATCAGACCAAACTGCGCTCTCCAACTACAGGCTAAATTATTCCATGATTCCTGATTTTGCAAGATGATAAAATTCATGTTCTTGTGAAAGTTCAGCCTCCAGCTTGTAAGGAGTCCAGTGCTCAGCTCCAAATCCCTTTACAGCAGATAGAAATGACTCATTAACTCCAACTCGGCTTGGACCAGGCTCCTCTCCGGGAAACTCCTTAAAAATGATGGGAGTTTGCAGATGGACAATCCTCAGAAATAATCTCGGTGTTTCGTTTGTACCCTCGCGTAAAAACTGAAAAGCAGGGAAGCTGATCTTTTCCCGGG
This sequence comes from Daphoenositta chrysoptera, assembly GCA_013397915.1. Lineage (NCBI taxonomy): Eukaryota > Metazoa > Chordata > Aves > Passeriformes > Daphoenositta > Daphoenositta chrysoptera. The sequence continues at coordinate 161,546 of VZRO01006780.1, forward strand.
AGACAGAAAAATAAGGAGAAAATTGCATCCTAATGGAATAATTAATCCTCCTTGTAGGATGAACGTTTCAAATCAGAGGAATAATTTACTGCAGGTAATGATTTAGGAGCAGAGATCCCACAAGAGATAATAGGATTTCACTTTGAATTTAACAATATTCCTTTAAAAATGCTTCCTCTGATTATAAAGCTGCTCCTATGGGTACAACGTGTGTTTATTAGAAAGAAAAAGAGGAAGGGTAATAAGCTCTGCTCATTAAAAAAGCAGAAAATATAACGCATTTCACCTAATAATTCAATGTATTTTCTTTGTGTTCAGCTTGAAGGTTATTTAACAATCATTTTAACTACAGGAAATTATAATAAGAATTATTTTTCTAGGATTTGGGGTTTTTTTTAGTAAAACAAATTAAAAAATTAAGATACATATCTTTTGCTGCAAGAACTATGCCATTAAATACAGCAATGCTGTACAAATTGCAGACAACTAAAAGTAAGTTCATAATTAAACATAAATATAGAGCTAAAAGTTTCTCCTTTTCATGAATAAATCTGATGTCATATATATAAATATCTAATTATTATTAATGATTTTTTAGAGTACTGTGCTGTGATTTTAGAATGGAGTTGATACTACGACCTTGACTGAAACATAATCTCTTTACTAGCATTTGTATCACTATAAAACACTGGTTTTAAATGCTGTTTTGCACCGAGAAGAATATTTTATAATGTTAGATTTCCATATATCTTGTGGCTCCTGATGTGTTCTGTGATTTACGACCCATTTTGGTTTTCAGATTGGGAGTTCTGTGCTTCAAAGAAATATTTTGCCAACGTTGTTTTTCCCTTCTAAAACTCCATTCCACTGGTAATGTATTTTTAAAGAGTGAAGCCCAAGAACAGAAATAGCACTGATTTTTTTTTTTTTTGAAATCTATACAGCCTTGTACAGTTTTCATGTCCAGCCTGACATTCATCATCATCTCCCCGCTGCTTTAGGACCACTAATGTTATTATTCCCTTCTTTTTTCTGCTAGGTAGGAATATTAACGAGATCTGGTTTCCCTGCTTTTGTAAAAACCTCTCTCCCGTTGCTTGTTCAGCGGATAAAAACTGCGAAGTGGGTGAGCAGCGCGAGCACGGCTGAAACCCCATCCCCTGAACCCAGCTCTGCGAACTCAAACCACGCTCCGCATTTCACCCCTGCTCCCCGGCTGGGCTTTCAGCTCTCCCCAAATTCCAGGAGCCAAAATTCCCCCCATCCCGCCTGTTCTGCTGTCCAAGTACCCAACGCTTCGCTGAGGCAGAGCAGAAGAATCGCCACAAACAAACAACCGGGCAAAATGATTAAACCCCGGCGGAAAAAAAAACCTTCTTAGACATCAGATTTCCTGAGTTTTTTCCCCTCTCTCGCTGCTCTACTTACTTGTAATTACGTCTGGGGCCATTCCTTCCTATGCCGTGGGATAAACTGGAATATTCTGCTCGGCAGTTTTGTCTCTAGCCCTTTAAACACCAGAGACCTTAGAAGCAAACAACCTTTTTTTTTTTTTTTTCTGCCTGTTATGAAATTTTAATGATCTTCCAAGGCTCTCGAAATCAAACCAACTTTCTTCCCTCCCCCTGCCCCAACAACTTGGCTCCTTTGTACCTTTTGTTTCAGAACCGTGCCCAAACTAAATATACGGAACCAGGAGGGAACTACAGCTTTAAAATAGGGGTTAAAGTGGCCCTTGTTTTCCTGCACCTCTTCCCGCTCCTGGAAAACACGGGATTCTGCTCGGGGAGCGTGGAAAAAGCAGATTGGGGAGTGGAAAGCGGAGCAGGGATGCGGTCTCTGGGCAGAGAGCCCTCAGAAGGGGTTTCATGGAGGGGATGTGGGCCGAGCAGCTTTGTGATGGATGTGTTTATCCTAAAAACCAAGGTCCCATTCCACGCCGGGACGGGCGGGACGGGCCGGGAGAAGGGCCCGGGAGGACTCGGGGCTGTGTTAGGGAGCCTTGTGCGAGCGTTCCCTCCAGTGCCAGACCTCAAGGATCACCAGCAAGGACCCCAAAAGGGTTTTATTTCACTGGGAGAGAGGAAAAACTCCCTTTGGAGCCTTCCCCATCCCTGGGCGTGGCGGGGCTCAAAGGGCTGCAGTGACAGGGGAGCTGTGAGGTGACAAGGAATGATGTGAAATAAGGAAAATGCCTGGCTAATCCCTGCTGCTGGGGTGTATTTACTCAGCTCGGTACTTGTCTGGAGATTTGGGAGTCCTAAACCCTCCCAAAGGTGTCGTTGCACCTCTTGTCAATCCCCTTCACCCCAATAACTCCAAATCCACAGTATTTGACTGCTCTGCAACACCTCCTGCTCCCAGTCCTGCGCTGCTCAGGCACAGATGGAAATTACAGCCCTTCTGGGCATTCCCTAATCGATGCCAAGTGCTTTCAGTCAGGTTGCAGAGAGCTGGCTGGGAATCCCCAAAATCCTGCTTTGTACCCCTGAGATTCCCCAAACAGCCATTCCAAGTGAAGTTAGCAAGCTGGAGCCCAAATTTCACCTCAAAAATTGGTGCGTGGAGAGCACCAGAACAAAACATGGCCTGGCTGGAGGCTGGTAGAGCTTAGCAACAGCCCATGGAGCCCTCTGTGCCTCCAGAAGCAGAATTTAGAGAAGGATGATGTGCAGAACTCGGGGTGATTAATAGGGGTGTGGAATGTGCGGTGGGAATTCCACAACTCCGAAGGGAGTTTGGTGTCTCAAGGTGAGATCTGACATAACTGCACTTGGTTCCAGAGGAGGGAGATGGAATTGGTGGGTTGTCCCACCGGACTGGTGGCTGTCCTCTCCCCATTTTGTCGTCCTAATCAGTCCACTGGGATATGGATGGAGGAGAAAAGAAGAAACAGCTCTAGGAAAACTCCAGGGAAAGCGTTTGGGGTAAGAAGCAGAGGAAGAATTCGAGGCAGGTTCTGGGGTGCAGCCTGGGGATTTGGGGGCTGTTCAAGAAGCCCCAGAGCATCCCTGCTGCCAACAGCTCAGGGACAGCAGGTTCTGCACCCCGATAAAGGGAGGAACAGCTCCCAGCTGCCCCCAGCCCCCCTCGTTCAGGATTTCACCCTCTGGAAGGGGCCGGCCTGGGAACGGGCTGCGGGCTGGGATTCGCACAGCCCCGGCCCTCACTCCCACGGCCCTGGGCAGCATTGTTCTCTAAAAGCAGACATGTTTCCTTCCAAGGGGCAGGCATGGAAAGAAAAACACACACAAAAACAAATCATCTCCTCCTTCCTTCTCGGGATGGCGCGCAGCCCGCTGCCGCTTGTCACTGGGGCTGGAGGTGGACACGATCCCAGTCTGACAGAGGCCTTGGGGGGATGGAGAAGTCGCCTCCCAAGCCCCTTTTCCCTGGAAAATCCCCTCCTGATGATGGCAGACCCAACCAAGCTTTCTCTCCAACTCCTCCTGTGAGCATCTCCCTGCTGCCAGCCCATCCCAGCACCTCCCAAGGGCAGGCGTGGAGTACTTGGGGGTTTTCCACCTGTCCAGCTTTTTCTACTCTGTTGGGAAGGATCTGAATTAGCTCATGGCTCTGTCAGTCTTCCCTAATATTCCCCCAGTGCACTTCCCCGCCTTTCGTAAGCTTTGGGACTTTCCTAATGTCTCTCAAGGTTTTAGGGTTGCAGGGTTTTGGCTTTTTGAAGAAATCACTGCAGAGAGAAGCAGAAAGACCCCTGGGTTATCGTATCCCTCCTCCTGGGCTGCATCCAGTCCTCACGGCCTGAAGGCATCGAGGCACTGGGAAAAGCTCTGCAGATACAAAAATCCTGGATGTTTTGTAGGGGATAAACCCATCCCTTGCCATGGGATCGCCACCGCTTTTTGCCCTGCCTGTTATCTGTCCCTCATCACGTATTTTTTTAAGCTTTCTCCCCTCACAAAATATCCAGTAGATCATAACAGGCTCAAAACACAGTTGGGCATCTGTCCTGCTGCTGGGGCTTTTGGCTGCGTTTCCATCATTAAACGGGCCTGGCTCTACACAAGCTGACAAATACGAGGTGAACTTTACCCCCGGGTCTGCCACCTTCACACAACAAGGGCACATATTCCACAGCTGGGGAGCTGTTATTCGGCTCGGACTGTACCACAGGTCAGGATTTATGGCTTTGTTATTATTATGTTTGTGAGCTCTACAGCCACACGGGTCCCGCGGGAACCCGCAGCGCTTTCGCTTGGCCGTGTCACTCAGACATCCATAACCCACCAAAAAGGAAGCATTGAAAATGCTGGGAATATCCTGTCTAACACTGTCTCTCATCTCTCTGACCCTCAGGTAAGGGCCAGACTTTGTTTGCACCCAGCAGCGGAGGAAGCTGATAAAGGGCATTAGAGGAACCTGGAGGGGGAGCGAATGGCAGAGAACACTCGGCAGCGCTGCTGCCAGACACCTCTGCTGCCCTGTTTGTTCCCTCTCATGACACATGTCCCAAATTTCCTGATCATAACAGTCATCGTGTTGCTCTTGGTGTTTTATTGCCCTCTGATGTCGGGCCAGGAGCTTCACGATGGGAGTTAACCTGGTGTTAATGAGTTTAACCACTCCAGTTCATCTGCTGACTGCTCAGAGCGTTAATGGCTTTGGGGGCACACAGGGAGACTTTGTCACTCAGGGACGATGTGTAAACACACCACACTCTGCCCAGATCTCCCCGTGAGCCACCACAGCCATGCTGACAACCCAAAAGCTTTGCTTTTTGGCTCGTGGATGCCCGTGGTTTGTCAGGGAGGGTGTCACGGGTGGGGTAAAATATCTGGGGTGGGAGATTTCCCTCATAAGTGCCGTGGAGAGATTCTAATGAGCCTCTGCCCTCGTGGGGACTGCAGTGACCAAATTTCTCTGCTGAAGCGTGGGTTGTGGGGTCAGTGACCTGGGGACATCTCTCACTGCACAGGACCAAGCCATACAGTGAATTTAGAAGCCAGAAATGTTCCTGTTTGGCCATCTGAGCCCCCTGCAGCAGCAAGGTCCTTCCCAAGAGCCACGGGCTCTTCAGAAAAGTCAAAATATTCCAAACAACAACATTCCTCACTCCCAAGGAGCACCAACATCTTCCACACCCACAGCCCAGAGCTGACACTGAACTTACAAGGTGTAGATGATAATAAATGTGTAAGTCCCTGATACACAGAGCTGTGGTTTTCTGTAGCATAGAATAAACTTTCTAACCACCTTTTTTTCCCCCTCCTGTCTGAAGAAATGATTCCATCCTGCACCTGTCCACGGAATACATCATCCTAACTCAGCATACCTCAGCTCCTGCTGGGCAAAGGCAACTGGATACCCTCAGGCAAAGGCCAAGCCAGGAGTCCTTTAACCTAATAAGGCAGACAAGGCTACAAAGGCATCTACAATTCCCTTGGATTTTCCTCCAGGGAGGCAGGTGCTGTCTGTCCTTGAGGAGCACACACATCTGACGTGGCCGTGGCTGTGTCGTGCCTTTCTTTCCCTGCTGCGTGTTCCCCTACTATGACAATTCCTGGTTTTCCAGCTGAGATCGTGAAGTCATGGAATCCTGCGATGGTTTGGGTTGGAAGGGACCTTAAAGATCAGCGTGTTCCTGCCATGGGCAGGGACACTTTCCACCATCCCAGGGTGCTCCCAGCCCTGTCCAGCCTGGCCTTGGGCACTGCCAGGGATCCAGGGGCAGCCACAGCTGCTCTGGGCAGCCTCACAGGGAGGGATTTCTTCCTGATATCTTTTCTACATCTACCCTCTTACATTTTGAAACTGTTATCAACTGTCTCATCTCTACATGCTCTTATCTAAAACCCCTCTCCACCTTTCAGCAGCCCAATTTTTGGGAGCGGGTGCCCAGAGCACCTACAATGTCTGGATTGGTGTAACCACACCTGGCTTCCATCTGCAGATCCCTGTGTCATCCCCTTGTGCTGAGGATGGCCCTAAAATCCATGTGCTGGATGATCGGGGCGGCTGAATGCCCAGCAAAAATGATGTACAAGAACAAGAAACTGGGACAGACCCTCCTGTCACCGCCTGCAAATTCCCAGTGACACACGGGAGGGAGAGGAGCACCCGAGGAGGGCGCGGTGCTGTGCCAAAATGGCAAAGGGAGGGATTTGCTGGGGGCTCAGGGCAGTTTTTGGGGGAGAACAGAAGGGATTCAGTGTCCCCACAACCCGCAGGGTTGCGCCGGCAATTCGCACTCGGGCTTTTACGAGGTGAGAGGAGCTGCTGGAAGGTTTTTTCCCCAGCTTGTTGGGCAAAGCCCCGCTGGTGAGGGCAGGCTCCCAGCCCAGGTGTGAGCGGCAGCAGGCAGCAGTTCCCGGAGTCTGCACATGCCAGCCCGGAGAACGGGCACGGGAAAAGGGCAGAAATGCAGCATCTGCTTTCTCCAAAAAAGAAAACAGCCCTCTGCTCCAGTGCGTAAGTGCCTTGCTGAACTAGGAGAATTCCCCTCTTCCAGGAGCTTCTGAATGAGGGAGCCAAGAATTTGAAAAGGTAAAAAATAAAAAAAATAGGAGAAAGATGGAGATAAACTTCAGCTGCAGTGCTGTGGGCAGAGGGCGAACAAATGCGATCTGCTTTTGTGACACTCAGCAGAAAGGCAGAGCCGAGCAGGAAAAAGGAGGATCCGATTTCACATCTCGCCCTAATGAGCCCAACTTCACACGTGCCTTGCACAAGGAGAAAATGCTCTGTAGGCTCGGGAACGGGAGCCCGTGGGTTTGTGCACACCCAGCGCTGGGTTGAGCTGAGCTCTTTCAGCCCAGCTCCCCGCTCGGGCATGTAAATTAATCCTTGTGGGCGCTCGGATTTGCACTTCACACTCTCAGCGAAATGTTAGACATTTGTGAGCTGCGTGAGAGGGAGAAAAAGCAGCTTTTTGCCTGGCAGCCGGGGTGACCTGGCCTTATTTTGGTCCTGGCACCCCCCAGACCCACTCACATTTTTTATTCCCCATTACATCCTGCGCGAATTCCTTCTGGTCTGAGAGTTTCCATTCTTGATCTCCGTCCAAAGGTGAGCGTTCTCTGTTGAAAGTTTGTTCTAAATTGATTTAACTATTTTTAAAAATTACTCACTGCTGGATAAATATCCCTTTCCCCCTGCAAATGCGTTTCCCTGATTTTCTCCTCCAAAAGGAGCAGCAGAGACATAGTAAAACTTTTTAGGAAGAATAGTCTGGTTGATACCAAGGGAGCTAAATGAAAGAGAAACAAAGCAAGCAAACAGGATATTTATGGCAACTCTAGAGAGCTCTCTGTACGTAGACATTAAAAATAACCCAAAAATAACAATATTGGCTTTCTGGTCTATCCTCAAACACAGAGAACAACCTTAGAAAGGTTTGGATGCACATGCAAAGCTTGTGTGGGTAACTGTGGATTGGCAGGTGAAAGGAAATAATCCCGAGCACATCCTTAACCTGCCTCAAAGGCAGTTTAACTCGTGCGCAGCCTGGAGTACACCCACTGCTCTGGTTTTAGAAGGAGCTTAATCATTCACACCACATTTCCTTGGAGAAAGCTCGCAGTTCCTCAGGGCAAAGAAAAACGTGGCTAAATTAGGCAGCTCCGGTGCCTTCTCCTGATGCAAATTTTGAGTTGTTCCCTGTCCTTTTGAAAGAGTGAGTCAATAAAATAGTCCCACAAGAAAAATAAAAACACGCTGTACTTTCAATTTACTAAATAAATACAAGAAAAAAAACATGCAAGGTTTATGTGATTTGCAAGTGACTTAAAAATTAAAAATCCCACTTATTTTTCCAGTTTAGGCATCGCTAATTTACAGTGGATAGATCTTGCTGCTTTAGCAATTTTTCGTCTCCAAAAGGGTCCTACACTGCCCATATGTTCATTTTTCTGCCAAAAAAATAAATAAACTGCTCTTCCCCTTTTTGTGCACAAGAATTTGTCGCTGCTACAGCCTGAGGTCTTCCAGTGTTGGTCAGAAGCTGCTGAAGGGAGGAACTGCCTGAGGTACATCTCCCCAAAAAAGCTTTGTCCTTTCTGCTCTTTTCTCCAGCAAATGTATCAGATCCTGCTTTAGAAAGCTGGCTGGAACAAGTAAGGCAGTGTTTCAGCATCCATTCTATTTTTCCAGCTGAATTTAAATTTCTTTTTAAACGTAAATGGCGTCATTAACGTCAATTTGTGGATCTGTTAAGATGTAAGTGGTCTGACGCCTTAAATACCACTGTGCTTCTTTCACTCCACCACTCTGAAAAATCCTGCAGCGGGATACAACACCAGGAATTGGCATCCAACTCCTTTTTTTTCCTTTCTTTTTGTTTCCCAAAACAGCTGTGTCACAGATAGCCCTCCCCTCCTCTTGCTCCTCCGACCTCTTACTCTGCAATCCTCTTGGATTCCCTCCAGGGAAGGCAAATATTCCCTCCACCTTCCCCCAGAATTGAATGTTCCTTTAACCTCGGAACAATCTTCAGCCACTAAAAATAGACGCCCAATTCCCATTTTTGCCGGCTCTTGCCGTGCCACCACTGCTTTTTGACATTCCGTTCTCCTCGGAGGATCACACGCACCGTTCCTGCCTCCTTGCCAGGGCTGACAAAAGCACAACGTGTCACCAAAATTTTAAACAGGAATTCCAAGGGCCAGACCAAAAAAAAAAAAAAACAAAAAACCCCCACCCCAATGAAAAAACCAACGATGTGTTGAGAAGCTTTTTCATACGAAGACCAACAGAGAAAAACATTCACAGAACTACAGACTCATGGAAACTCCAAATGGAAAATGGGTTAGGTCATCCAGGCAATTTGTTTGCTAATTCAGGATAATCCCCTATGCCACTGGCTGGCTTAAAAGCCCTAAATGAGAGATGTTTTACCAGCATCTAAGGAGATTATTCACAGCCCAAGACATCTCTTAGAATTTCTGGTATTTAAACTGAATTCTCCCTCTCAGAACAGCATCCTCTCCCTTCCCATCATGGATCTCCAATCTTTCCATCCCATCTTCATGAAAGGACTTCAGGTACTGAGACTTTCTCCATAAGAAATGTCTGGGTCTTTTCCATGAGTATTTTTGGATAGTATACCTGCCTTGTGTTTTATCAAAATCGAAGTACTCAATGATCTTAGAGGTCTTTTCCAAATTTAATGATTCTATGTTTCTAATTAGGATAAATTAGAATTAAATTTCAGCTTTCCAGCTGTCCCTTGGTTTTAACTGATTTAATTGTTGCACAGCATAAGGTATCTCTAAAGAGTGCACATACACAGAGATAGCCCCAGAGAAAATCAAATCAATGCAGGGATGACACCCTGGATATTCCAGATTTGGGGAATGGACAGAAGGTGAAATATAATTTCGTTATGATTGTAGTCTATGCCAACCCATCCTTTAATTCAATCAGTCACTTGGACCCCATCAGTTGCTTGCATTTTGGAGAGATAAAATGCTTGTGTTATTTGTCAAAAACAGAAGACAGCTTCTATTTTTGTATAAAAATTAAGTATTTATTAATAAGAAATTAATTAAAATTAATTAATTAAAATTCGGTAGCAAAAAAATTAAAAATCCGGGATCCGGATTAAAAGAAAGAAAAGAAAACCGGGAACGCAGGGATAGGAGACTCTTTTAGCCTAAGATAAGGCTCTGTGTCCCCAGGGTGGGACTCCTGCGTTGCTGGATTTGGCTTTAGCTAGCCTAAAGCCAGTGAATTATACAGTTTCCAATGGAAATGAGGCCGGCGCCAGCAACGGGCTCTGCCCAGGCTAGTCCAGGGGCAAAAAGCAGCTCCTCAGGGCTGTGCAGCTGCTTTTATCAGGTCGTGGCTCCGCCCGTCACCGCCCACAAGTCCGCCCATATCATCAGTTAATTGGTGTCTTCTGATGATGAACAGATCCGAGCTTGCCAATGGGCTGCTGTTGTCTAGGGGTAGGTGTCAGATGGCTCGGGCGGCGGGAAAGAACCTCATTAATATGCACGGTTGTCATGGATGCAAGTTACAGGGCAGGATTGTGCCAGTTAATATTCGCCCTTAGCTGGGGTGGCTCCCTCTCCAATGGACAACCAAAACCATAAAATATTCAACAAATAATCTCAGAAAACAATACATACCAACAAAACATCACTTAACAACATTATAGATGCTTGACAAAAATAATAAAACTCGGGAATAACAATGCTACACAGTGAATTAATCTAAAATCATAAAACATCCAACAAATAACTTTATAAACACTTAATGAACATACAGCAACTTCAATAACATCATAAACATCTGGTAAAGTGACAGAACTGGGGAACAACAACGTTTAACAGGGGCACAACAGGGGCATTTTAAGAAAAATATGGCTCTTAACTTGGATTAATCTGTTTGAACTGGGGCACATATAACAACTTTAAAGTAGGTAACCTTCAAACACTTAATTAACTGGACAATAAAATAATCAATCATCAATGAGCTTGACTAAAACTACCTAATATGCAAGGACAAATAAATAATTGTGCATAACATTATTCGAGGGCAGCATGGTGAAAAAGGGGTGAAGAAAAGCAAATCTGAAAATTTAACATGGAGAGCTCTGACAGGCTGGTGGTCTGGGGTGGTTGAATGATCCCTTTCTGGATTTTGTTGCTGCTGAGGGAAAATCCTTGGGGCTAAAGGAGAACAGCTCCAAACCAAACCATTTGTATCAGTGTCCTGGTAGCACCATATATCACTTTGATTTGGGAACTGTCTTCACAATCCCTGCTTGTTCCTGATCAATACTTCACTACGAATAAAAGTGAACAGAACAAATGGGAAAGATTTATTAACCCTGCTGATATGTTAAAAGCATTCTGTCAAAGAATTTGAAAAATGCTTCTCATATTTAGTGTTCAGAGACAGAAAATCCCTTTTGAGTAAGGAAAGGTATGTAAAACACATCAGTACCTCAGTGTGGAAATCCAGACCTGGCTCGCTCCGTACATTACTGATGAATAGGTATTATTGAAACCTGCATGTGGTTCTTAGCAGGGAGAGCAGCTCCACACCAGAATGAGAAAGTAATTGTCAGCACTCAAGGAGAAACACCGGTCACATCTTTAAGGGAGTTGAGAGAATGGGAGGCTTTAAGATGGTAAAACACAAGATTAATGGAATTGGGAGAAGCTGCTGACAGAATTTCTTGAGGGGAATGAAATTGGAAAGTGATACTTGTTGGGACGCGGCCCTTGGAAATTTGCAGCAGTCTGAGGCTCTCCACAGATCTCACTGCAATAAAAGCGGGGTCTGAGACGAGCTGGGGGTTTGAGCCTCGTGTCAGAGAGCAGCTGCTGCAGCGGGGTTCCAAAAGCTGCAGTGCAGCCCATGAATCCCAGACACGGGCACAGAACAGGCAATAAATAAATTAATTCAATCAATGAATAAATGAATTCAGCACGATGCACAGCGCTGCAGGAAAATCAGCACCTTCAGCACTGCCAGCGAGAGCAAAACCAACCCCGAGGTGCCACCTTCGCCCACAGAATTTCCCCAAAGCTGGGACAACACCCTGAGCAGGCAGGGGTGGCTTCGGGGGGAAGAATTTACCTCTGGCCAAAACACTTCCTAATTTGTGCTGGGGACCTTGCTGGACTGTCATAAAGAAGAGAGGCAGCCTGCAGCCCAGCTCGGACCAGTGTGCTGCCACTGGGATGGGGAAAACCAGGAAAATACATGGAGGAACATCCTGGGTTTGGATGCTGAGGATATTCTGGTCGTTTCTTAGCGATTTTGCAGCGCCAAGGAGCAGCACTGCTAAAACATGAAGCAAGTTCATGGCCAGGAGTTTGAAGGCAGGTTTTTCCCTCTGTGCCTGGCAAGGAGGCAGGGAGTTTTATTGGAAGCAGACATAGTTTCCATAGTTGCCTGTGTCGACTCCGACTTAGACCGTTCTTCTGGAGAACATCTTTAATCAACTGGAAGCTGATCAACCCACTTCATGGGTCAGGTTTTTCACTGGAACAATGTAGTAACACCAGAGCTGTGCTCCACTTGCAGTGCTGACATTTAAAACTCTAGATGGCTTCAGGGCTTTTTAAAAAAAACCCCTGTAATTCCTGAATATAGAGAAATTAGTGGGGCTTTCTCCATAAAGAACCTCCAGGTTTGGAACTGACTGCCCCTACTCTGGGTGGAAACACCCTCAGATGTTGAGAGGATGTTGGAGTGAACAGAATTCTGCCATGAATTTGGCAAAAGGGTGATCAAGATCTTGAGAGTGCTGAAGGAAAGAAGGCCCTCCCAAGAGCAGATCCCTCTCCTGGGGTGCTGAGGAAATACCTTTTTGGAGCTAAATTTTCTAACTGAAGGGACAGCATCCATCTCAATTTGTAGGAGGTCTTCCCTGTGAGGTCTTCCAAATCCCTCGTGGCTGTGCTGAGCCTACCCAGGCTGTGAAAGCCAAAACCATTCCAGGCAAGGCGAGTACAGCAGGAGGAAAGTCAGCTGGAAGCCTGCTTTTTTAAAAATTTCACAACAGAAAGTGAATCAAGTTCCGTCATTTCTTCCACAGCGCTGGCCTGGAATTATCAGGGATTATAGCTTGATGCAACATGAAAATTATCTCACTGCCTTTTACGTATTTTTGTTCTCTTTGGGGAGCTGGGGAGGAGAATCATGGAGAACACGGAAAAAATGTAAAACAGTCATCTTGCCTACAACGAGCTGCTTGGTTTCCTAAACAAAGTGACATTGGAATACTTCACACTAAATGGCATTTTCTGCCATACCCACAAGTATGTCTTTCCTCCCCGTTGCACTATAATCCAGCACCTGGGAATACTCCGCCAGCTGGATCATTCCCTGGGCAGACTATTCCAGTCAGTGCCTCAGAAAACAGATGTCAAATCCGGCACTGGAAGGGCTCCTGAAGACCTCCCCACCACCACAGTGAGAAGAAAAGGTTGCTTAGAACCTCACATTAAAAGCAGCGAGGGTTTTTTGGGGGGAGGGGTGTTTTCTGATTGGTTTTAAACTTAGAGCTAAAATAAGGGGGTATAAAATCAGGGGCTGCAGGAGCATCTGGAGATTTGGATAAGTGGGTCTGGCTCTCAGAACAGATATTAGATTTGGTCTCTAACTCTCAGTGTAGACTAGAAAAGATTCTCAGTGGAATATCAGATTTTCAAGTGACCCTGCAGTCTTCCATCACAACTCCTCATCACTAAGTCAAAATAGATTATTGTCAACATTTCGAGATCTTTTCTGAGGGAAGGGTGGGCTGATTTCACACAATAAATTGTCAGAGCTGGGGGGAGAGCCCTCTTCCATCTGCTCCCCCTGGTTCCTGGGGCTGCTGTGGTTCCACACAAGAAAATGTTGATCACGCTGGGGTTTTTTCCATACAATTCCCTACTTCATTCAAAGCCTTGGATGGAAAGTACAGCGGGAATGAGTCCAGGCTGTGCCTCAAAATGGAGTCATTTTTGCAAGTCTCACCTCTTTTTTCACAGTAGTTGGAAGGGGCATGAACTTGGAGCAATCAGATGTCTGAAGGCTTTATAGAATGGGGACAATTTAAGGTTGCTTGGGTGTTCTGGATCCAAGCACTTCTTAATCTTCTTAGAGCTTGACTTTACAACTTAAACATTTCTTTAAACGCTGATTTTAGACGTGCTGCAGAGTTTAAAAAAGGCTGGCGTTGTAGGAGATTGTAACTTTGAATTGTATAAGAAACGACAAAGAAAAAGCACAATTATTTAGGATAATCTACAGGGATTAAATTGAGCACTGGAAGTTAGGGTGGACTGTGATGTTTAGCTGACCTACAGTGGAGTATTTAAATAAAGTAGATGGCCCAAGGGACTTGAGGTCCTTCATTGTAGGAAACAGGTCTCCAATGATCCCAATAAACAGCAGGAAGATGTGCCATCCTTTCATTTTCCTCCTCAGAAAAACGATTGTATATAGAGCTTTGATCCCCGTTCTCCATCTGATTTCCACATAAAAGTGCTTTTCTTGTCCTGGCCGTTGAAGAGCATGAAAAGACATCAGGATCTGGCTCTGGAAGATTTATGAGGGCGTTTAGTCAATCACCTCTACACCCTCAGTGAGCTGGGCTTGCCCCAGCTCTACCTGCCAGCTCCAGCCAGTATTTGATCTGAAAATGCTGCAGCAAACCCCAACATTTGTGCGTGATTACCCAAATTACAAAGCCAGTTTGTAACATGCCCATAACGAATTAAACGAAAAAATGTGTACAATAATGAGGTCTTTATTTCCCAACTTTTATTTTCTACAGCAAACGAATGAATCGAAGGGTTTGAGCACCAAACCCTCCAGCCCACCTTGCCCCAAACAAACCACGGAGTGATTGCAGAAATGGAGAGGTAATTAACTGGGAGTTAGCTCAACCAGCTGCTCCCTGGATTACTGAGCAGACCGAGCCTTTGGCAAGCGGCTTTGGTAACACCCCTCAGCAATTTTCAGCGTGTCTTTCCTCAGAGCCTTTAACGTAGCCAAAACCCCAGGAATCCACAGGTTTTTAAATGATCAAATCCACAATTTTGCCTGCCTGTCATGTTCATGCTGCAGACTTAGCGGATCTCTCCGAATAAGGTTTGCAGCAGCTCTTCTGGATTTGATTAGGAGCAAATCTGCACTTCATCTTAACTCCTCCACTTTTTCTGCCCTAGACCTGAGGAATGCAATATTGGCTTCTCCTTCAGCAACTCCCACGTTTGTAGCAAACATTATTGGGCTGGGTTTCTATCTGGAGTGTACTATTTTAAAAGGTTCCAATTCCCACCTGAACACCCTGGCATTTCTAGCATTAAAAAATCTATATTAATTCATATGTATTACTATTAGTGATGTATCTATTTCGTAGCTTGCCTTAGGCTTGGGAACCTATCATACTCCAAACTGCACTGCATTCATCACATTAATTAAACACTGAATAAAGAAGTACTGATGGCAAATTCCCTCCCTCCACAGAATATGAAATATAGATGATGAAGTAAAAAAAGCTTTACTCGTTTAAATTTATTTCTATAGATTACCCAAGAGCTTTCCAATTTGCTTAAACATACAAAAGAATACATTCAATTTTCTTTTATGGCATTTTATGTGTAATGTAATTTTAAAAACCCCAAAATAAATTGATTTGAAACTTTAAATTAATAACCTATGGCAAGTTAGTTTCTCCCTCTTGATTTTTGTTTATACTGTTTAGCAATGAACATCAGAGTCCCAACAAACACTGCCATGAGGCTTTCAATATTAAACTCCTCCCAGCAAGTCAAAGGAATGTTTTCCACGATTTCTGTGGCAATATATTTTGGTGACTCATGTAACCAGAGGTTTGAGAGGTTGTATCATCCTCCATCCCTATATTTTACCTGTTAGGTGATTGATCTTAATTAAACTTCCCTAATGAATCCCCATATCACCACTCGTGTAAATCACGTCTCATGTGCATGGGTGAGAAAATTTCCCACGCAAAAGTTCCAGACATCGGCCGGGAAGGATTTCTTTGCTGGCTGTTGATAAGAGCCACTGGAAGTGAGTGGAAGGGGCTGAGAGGAGATATTAGCAAAATGCAAACAGATAAGGAAAGAAAAATGGGATGTGTTTATCATTCCTGGCAGGGGTTCAGCGCTCTGTGCTGCAGGAGATGGTTCAGATTCCAGGGGAGCTGCTGCATAGGTGTAGATTGCCCTGGAAAAACAGACTTGGAGCCTTTGATTTCGGTTCTCTCCATATCCAGAACATCAACCACGTTTCCCTGCTGCAGGTGAACTCTCCAAAGAGGGGGCCTGAAGCCAAACGGGTTTTGGGAGCTCGCTACTCAAATTAGAATTGTGAGATTATGAGCACTGAAAAAAGACCTGAGCACAGCTTCAGCTGAATGGAGACTGAAAACGGCTTTCATTTGTTATTCAGCTGTTCTTGTGTCCCTAATTCATGTTGCTGTAGGTTTATGAGCCCTGCTCACGAATCAGGATTTAACTTTTAGAGGTGGTGTTAACAGAGAGCAGAAGGTGACACCCAAGGAGTTTTCTGGTTGAAAACTCCTTTTCTTCTTGCTCTAAACTTGAAAGAAGATCAAGCTGTGCTGGCTTACAACAAAGAATTACTGTTCACAGAGATAAATTGATCAGTTTTTCCTCATTTGAAAGGTTTAGATGAATTAAAATGAGCTAATTGCTTTAAAACACTGCTCATTTACAAATATCACATCAGGAGTCAGAGGGATTTGCTGGTGGATATTCAGGGTAAGCTCCAATTTCCAATCATGCCAATGCTAAAACTAATTATTTCACTGCAACCCCAAATTCATTGTGCAGCTCAATTTGTTGGTATCAATGAGTACGGAAAGATTTTGTGTAAATCTCAGTTTGCTTTTGATGCAAATGCCACATAACTTGGGTTTGTGTGCAAAAACGAAAGTGAAACTTCAGCTGAGTCCACATTATTTCCAACAATTCTCTTATACAGGTCCAGTTTCCAGCAAGCCTGGGACACTTAGTTGGAAGCTCACAAACCATTCTGATGAACCTTGGTTGACTTTTCAGTTTCAAAAAAAAAAAAAAAAGGCGAGATTGGGGCAATTTTTTACCTGGTTTCCAGTTTCATAGGTACAGCTGGTTGACATTTTTCAAATAAAACAAATCACGACCACTTGGCTTTGCTCCAAACATTCATATTTTTAATGCACCCCCATTTTTCAACCTCACTACTTTCTTTGGAAAAAATTCAAAAAAATTCTTCAATATCAAAAGGGAAAAAAAATAAAGACTTTCTCAGTGGCCTTCAAAATACATCTTTTGTTTATTTCTAGGCATTTTTTCGGTTGTTTTTGGACAGCCACAGCAAGTGTTTTGCCTGGTTACCTCAGATTGTTCTGTGCTTTAAATTTCCTTCCATTCATAGCTGAAACACTTCGGGTCTGATTTTCCAATGACAAAGCCAAAAATATTCAAATTCTGGTCACCATCTTCCAGGTTTTCTGGGGCAATAAAAAATGATTTATCATAAAACCAAACAGGCTGAAAAATGTTATCACACTTGTAAATGTCCCAGTAAATCTTTAAACCCTGCTTTTCACCCTCAGCTTCCAAGGAAGGCTTTTGCAAGCATCAGTCAGGAAGGTCACAGCAGATTGCTGTGGGCAGCTTAGGCAAAGATTAACTTCCACTTCTTGAGGAGCTGGGTTTAGGCTGTGTAACGGATGCTGTTGAAAATCCAAAATGTGCCATAAATCCCCCGGTCCAACCCTGGGAGAAAATGAGTTGAGTGACCACAGAGGGTGGAGTGGAAGGTCCCTGTGCAGCCCAGCTCCAGCCCCATGGAGCTGCACTTTGTCAGGAATGACCTCTCCTTCCCCCATGGAGCTGTTCCTCCTCTTCCTCCTCCTGTGGATCTGCACACTTTATGACCCAGCGCCTGGACCCCCCAGCATGGGACTTGATTTGTCCCTCAGTTGGGACATTTTTCACCTCCTGGGCTCTTGGTAGAGGGTTGACACCTCGGTGAGCATGTTCTCCAGCTGCTTTTAGCCAGAGACACGGAGCTTAAGATTTTCAACAGCTGCTTTATCTCTGCCTCTCACCCCTACCCCCACCCCAAATTCAGGCTGAGATGAGCCTCCACCCCCGACGCCCATGATATCTCACTCCAAAGTCCTGTCAGAGCCACAACCAAGGCCATAAATTTCCCAGCTGGGTCACAGTACTCCCTATTCATTTAGTGAAACGTTATAAATGTGTCCAGGCTCTGAGTGAAACCCAATCCCCACATTCCCCGCCTGGCGATTCCTGCCGCTGATGGCAGGGTCATCTGGAATTACTATCGCCTTATCTGATTGGAAACTCATCACCTGCAGTTTCAATTCCGAGGGCTCGGGAACGCCTCGTAAAATCCAGCCCTCTGCTCTTTCAGCTCTGCTGCCCTGGGATGGGAAGGATCACAGGGGGCTGGTCCTGCCTGGCTGTGGAGCAGCAGAGGTGAGCTGGTCCAGAGTGATGCTCTCCGACACATCCCAGGATGGGAATTGTCACCCCGAGGCTGCAGTTCCGAGCTTGGCAAAGCCAGAGCCCTTGAGGAAGGGGGCAGTGAGCAGCTGTTGTGAAACAGCATCATTTCACTGAGAATCATAATCTATATTCTATTTATTTCATATGGGACCCTCGCTGTGACCCTCGTGAACATCATCTGGTAGTGGTTACGTGACATCAGATGTCTTTTCTTTCTCTCATCCTATCTCTGAGGGAAACTGGATCTGAAATGCAGTGAAGTTTTTAGGTTTGACAGGTGAAGGGTTCAGATATTTTTTGTAGGTTTTTGCTTCCATTTCACCCAGAGAAAAAGAAAAAGCCAGAAGGACTCACACCTCAGTTGTCACGGTCTGAGTACAAAGACCCACAGGGCAGCCCTGTTTTGAACTGTTCCACTTAAACCCGCAGTTAAACCCTTCAAATGTTTCAAACACCACCCGAGGCCCTGTGCAGGTGCAGAATTAACTCTCCAGGCTGAGCTGCCACCCTTCCAACGCTATCCATGGAACTCCCATTCCCAGATATGAACCAGCAAGTGCCTCCGAGCTGTGTGCTAAATAAACACAGCCCAGGAAAAGCTCAAACCAAAAGGCTGCACTCCCAGCCAACATTCCTTCCCCCGTGCCAGCCATTCATTCCTGTAATATTTAGTGGATTGCAAAGAGATTTTGGATTTCCTGTCAGGTTTCTGTCCTTCAGGGAGTTAATTATGACTTGGGACTCAAGGAATGGTCTCTGCTGCGGTGCCACGCTCGTGCACGTGCTGCTGCTTGGATTTATCATTGTGTCCTTGCTCCTCTCAAAGGTTCTGTTCAAGTCTCGGGAAAAAAAAAAAAAAAAAAAGCAGGGAATTCACTGAGCTGGAGTGATTGATTGGGAGACAGGAGGGGGGCAGGAGGGTTGATAATTTGGTCTGGACTGGTGGATGCTTCTTACACAGCTCCAGGGAAAAGAAAGGGTTGAAAACGGAGAAAACAGAGATTTTAGTTTCGCTGTAGCACGTTGTATCCAGCTGCCATGGCATAATTCAGTGTTCTTGGTGGGTGAGCCAAGGCTACAGCCACCAGCAGCCTCAGGGACACAGATCAGCTCCTGGGATTGCTCCAGCCACCAGCAGCCTCAGGGACACAGATCAGCTCTGGGACTGCTCCAGCCACCAGCAGCCTCAGGGACACAGATCAGCTCCTGGGATTGCTCCAGCCACCAGCAGCCTCAGGGACACGGATCAGCTCCTGGGATTGCTCCAGCCACCAGCAGCCTCAGGGACACAGATCAGCTCTGGGACTGCTCCAGCCTCCCCTGCCCGATTCCCTGAACCCATTTCTACCCTGCAGGGAGCACAAGTGGGTGCACTTAACCCTGTTTTCCATGAACCAGCACAGGTACTGCTGGTATTCCCCACAGAGCTCCTTGCCCCAGTATTTCCCCCTGTGGCAGGTGGGTTTTGCAGCCGTGCTGAATTCCCTTCTCCTCAGTGGCTGCCGTGAATACCTGCACTTAAATCTCCCTGTGAGTAACTTCCCCAGCTGTGAAATAGGGACAGCGTTTCTCCCCAGTGCAGGGGTGAAAGGAAAATAAATGCACTAAAGCTTCTAAGCAGCTTAGGTATTAAGAAAATGAGATACATCTGTGGGTAAAATTTACAGATAGGCCGTTTGGATACAATCTGATTAGGTTTATCCCCTAGTAAAACGGGGTAATTTCTGTAAGTTCAGGAATGTTGCCTCTCTCCCAGTGAAGCAAAAATCCCTGCCAGCTCCTGGGCTTAGGCTATGCCAGCCCTGGGGGAAACATCTCAATGGAGCAGCTGATGCAGGAGCTTCATTCTCTCGTTTCCCACCCTCGTCTGTGCCCATCCTCATCCTCATGGGGATGAATTCCCACGTGCTGGGGTGGCAGCTCACTGCTGGCTCTCCTTGGCTCTCCACACTGCAGATCCCTGCAAACCACGGATCCTGGCTCTGGGTCAGCTGTGGATTCACTGCAGCATTCCTGTCTCCTTTCCCAGTTTATACTGGATGTCTGAGATGTGGGGTGTGACTGTGGGTTTTTAGATCTGGCACAAAAGTGAGGACAGAAGACTGTGGTTTGCTGTGTTGGTGAACCTAAGGTGTCATTGCAGGGCCTGGAAAAGAAGTGGCATTTAATAAAGGACGCCTAGTAACACTGGGGCAGGGTTATTCCAGGGAGATAAGATTTACTGTCGAGGCAATCTTTTTGAAAATGCCATTATTGACAGGAGAAATGAGCAATTCCCAGTGTTAGATATTTCCTGGGTTCAGTTCGCAGCCAAAGTCATGCCCTGGGTTAAATGAAAACCCATCAGATAAAATACTGGTGAACATTTTCACCTCCTTCTTTTCCTGGTGCTGGTCACATCCCTCTGGCTCACCACAGCCTTGCACCGTGGTGGCATCGCTGAAGCTTGTTCCCACTACAGTCATGGAATCAGGGAATGCTTTGGGTTGGAAGGGACCTTAAATCTCATCTCATCCCACGGGCAGGGACGCCTTCCACTGTCCCAGGCTGCTCCAAGCCCCGTCCAGCCTGGCCTTGGACACTTCCAGGGATCCAGGGGCAGCCACAGCTGCTCTGGGCACCCTGTGCCAGGGCCTGCCCACCCTCACAGGGAGGAATTTTTTTCTAATATCCCGTCTAACCCTGCCTTTTGTCAGTTTGAAGCCATTGCCCCCTGTCCTGTCCCTCCAGGAAATTGTAAATTGTCACTCTCCATCTTTCTCGTCAGCTGCCTTCAGGTATCAGCCATCCCCCTCACCCTCAGTTTGATGTTGGATTTCACATTTGAAAAATAAAATATATTAAAAAAAAAAACCCAAACCAGGACTCAAGGACCATTTCCCACCCCAAGGAGCATGTGTCTACACCTCCAAAATTCCTCTCCCACTTTTCAGCACATACAAAGCCAACTTTGCCATCCTGACCACAGTATCCTGTGCCATCCACACCAGGATTATGGACTTGTGACAAATCACTGGGGGGTCAAACTGTGAAAACCCCCTCAGGAGGCACCAGCCCAGTACAAAATGACTCTGGCTGCAGCTGGGGAGGAATTTTGAGCAAAGCATGGCAGTTCCCCTGGATCTGTTGGCCATCTCCAGCACGCTGCTCTTTCCTTACCCGTAATCCTTTTCATTAGCACTCAAACAGCACTTCCTAAAGCACTTCTGTCATCTGAAGGCTTTGACCTGCTTGAAAAGTTTATTGTGAATATTATTTTCAGACCATTAACAGAGGAATCATCATCTGTTTGGGGAAAGCAAGGTGCAATAAAGCAAAAAAATTTAACCAGGGCTACTGAGAGACTCATTGTCAACACCGAGATTAAACTTCCAGCGTCAAAGATCACCTCTTTTGTCATGAGGCCGTGTAAAAACAAAGAGATTGTAGCTGGAAGTGGGTTTGTGAGAGAGGCTGCTCCTTTTCCTAGACAAGTTGTGTGTCGTTGGATCATCACAACCACAGCAAAAAGCCTCTGGAGATCTGGACTCTGACAGCAGTGCTAGAAGGTTTGAGTGGTCTGGGAATAATCAACCTCAACTCCAAAAATAATACAGTTTAAAGGATTAGTCCCTAATTGTTTCACCCTCAGACAAAAGCCAAAAGAACAGTGCTGTCTCAAAGTCTCAGGCTAATGGCTTAACATTAACGAGTTTAAATTGAAATTATTCATTTTGCCAAGAAATTAGCTTAAAATTTTGTGCTTAATACCCAAGACCCAGCCTGGTGTGGGCCTTTTCCAGCCACACCAGCCTGATCAATAAGAACACATTCCTATTTCTGAAACCCCGTCTTGCTTTTGTCTTTGCCCCACCAAAGTGACCACAAACGTTTGGTGCATCACAAATTACGGTTAATTAATTCAACTCCTCTGCCACATTCTTCTTGAGAAGGTGATTGAGCAGGTACAAGGGGCTGATACACCCAGGAGATGTGCGGCTCCCTTGGGAAAGCAGCAGAAATTGCCATTTCGCAGGGAAATTCCCAAGTGGAGAGGATTTTCCAGCTCATTTTTTCACGTCCCCGCCCTGTCACTCATCCCCAGCCAGGCTGGGTTACACCACCTGCACCTGTCCCTGGAGCTCTGCCTGCAGCTCCAGCATTGCCTTCCCTTGGGACACGCAGAATTCCCTCGGAGAGCAGCAGGGAAAGCCTTTCCATGGAGAGATCCAAAGGACTCCTTTGGGTTCCTCAGCACCAAAGGCTTCACTGAACTCCCACACTGTAATAAAGGAGTTTTTAGCAACCCTACATATAAAATTGGAGCAGGTGCTCTCAATAAAGAAAATTCTTAACCCTGCTCGTATTTATTTCAGTTCCTCTCTGTCTGGGCATTAAGCCACTGTTTCAGTTTCAAGCTTTCCTGGCTTGCTGGAAAGGGTGAAGGATAACCT
The DNA here is from genome assembly GCA_013397915.1 of Daphoenositta chrysoptera. Taxonomy (NCBI): domain Eukaryota; kingdom Metazoa; phylum Chordata; class Aves; order Passeriformes; genus Daphoenositta; species Daphoenositta chrysoptera. The sequence continues at coordinate 183,957 of VZRO01006780.1, forward strand.
TTTTTTCCCCTCTTTTTTTCTTTTTTTCCCCCCACAAGCAAATATGGAAATAGATTTTAACATCAGCCCTGGAAGCAGGTTGGGTGATTTGCCAGCAGCTCTTCTGAAATAATCTGTGAGGCCACCTAATTAAACCAACCTCCAGCATTTTTTAAGCTCCTCTCTCCCAGAGTGTACAAAAGATGGTTTTTGTCCTTTTGGAGGGTGGCACGAAGGAGGGAACTCAAACAGCCTGATCCTGGTTGTGTCCCAGATATGGATTTATTTCAGAGATGATTTCCACCTGCAGAAATTGTCCCTGGATCCAGACCTCGTCTGCAGTGTTGGAGCTGCTGGTGATGGAGAAAGCTTTTAGATTTGGATAATAATTTCAAGATATTCTTTTCCTCAAGTACAGAGTTGTAGCTGCTATCAGGCACAGTGTGTGTGTAAATTTGAGCAATTATTTCAAGCATGTGAGGTGCCCTGAGTCACATCTTTAAGAAAGAAAAGCAGTTCCTCGTCCTCTACCTTCTCAAAAAGAAGAAATTTTGCAGAGAAAAAAGCCAACTTGACAAAACATCGGCACACCGGGTACAAATCCGCAGATCCACAGCCAGAACTTCCGGAATTTCATAACTCCTGGGGCTGCCATATCTGCTGAACCGCTTTGGGCCACTGGGCAAGTGTGGGGTGAAAAGGGAAGGGGAAAAAAATAATTTAAAAAAAAAAAAAAGGGCTGCCAGGGGAGAGGGAGACAAACAGGCCATTGATAAAGGCATTGGTGCGGCGCTTCCCGGCGTTCCGCGCTCTCCGAGGAATCGCTGGGAATGCTCCGGGATACCCACGGCAGCGGCGGGAGCTCTCCTGCTGCTAGAAAAGAGACGTTTGCCCCCACCCCACACTGCTCTCCTCTCGTGGACCCCGCCAAGAGATGCTCTGGGTGGTGTCCGAGGGGAAAATTTGGCTTCCCAAGCACCCAGAGCGTGTTAGAAGTTAAATCATGCTGCTGGTTTTATTATTTATAACTCGTTAGAGGGAAAAATAAAAGTGGAAAATTGAAGAACTTTTATTTATTTGAGGGACTGTGTACGAACGCTGAGCTTGCCTAGTGTAGCTTTCCTCACGGATTCCACAGCCACCGGATTGAAGGAAAATATTTCTTGCTTGCAATGATTATTTGAAAGATTTCACAGGAATGTTTTCTCCTCTGGAATGGATGGGCAAATTCCCAAAGCAATACTATCAGCTGGGAAAGAGATGAATATCATTTGAGTCAAATCATTTACAAAAAGGTTCTAAAAATCTGCCAAAAGCATTGTCCTGTGAATTTATTCAACAGACTCCAATCACTGGTGGATCAGACAATAATCAAAATACTGCAATGATTTTCTCTGCCAAGGAAGCAGAATTTTTAAACAATTGGTTAAATGCTATTGAAAAAACAAAAATCAGAAATTCTTTATCTTCATATATGAAACCTTCCACTTGTAGCAGAATTAACTTAACCCTCCCCCAAAATATAAATATTTCTAAAGAAATTTAATAGAGGAAAGAATTGAGTGTTCTCACCTGAAAAAGAGAGGACAACCTGACAAAATTAGACAAGTTTAATTCAAAATTAAGAGTACAGCCTGTGCCACTGCCACATTATTATATATATGTGACATATATGTTTCATCTTTTATCTTATTGCAATAGTCAGGCCTACAGATAATTCTTTTTTCAGTATGGGAATTAAATATTAAAAAAGTTCTCACTAATAAGGAAAGTAGAGGGAATACTACATAAAGGTATCATTTGGATAAGAATTTACTAAGTCTACAACTGTGAGGAAAACAATACTCAGAGGAGCAGGGAAAAATTCAAATATCAGTGAATTCGGGAGGTTTTAGTTACAAACATCCCATTAACAGCACTCAAATTCAACAGTGACCATGAATAATTTTTTAACTTGTTTTCTTTAAGCAGAGAGTGAACTACAAGCTAGAGAATCTATTTTATCTTTTCCTTTCATTTACATTTTACCCCCAAACTCAGCCCCAGTAAAACTATACTTTAATAAAGTGATATTTAATTTTGTTATTTCATGCAAAGATTATCTCGAAGGTCTGCCCACAGTAACTGACACAGAAACAACACTTTCAAGGTATCAAATATTTTGGTGTGCCATTCCCTAGAGAAAAAGGCTCCATCCCCTTAAATCCATAAATACAGAAATATCTCAACTACACCATTTTTGGGGAAAAAAATTAACTCCTTAAATGTAGCTATGAGTTTCTCAGTATTTGTACATCTAATTAGTCTTCTTCATTTTCATTATTAGCTAAAATTTGTGTAATTCTGATTTTTTTTTTCAATAGCAGCTACAACTCCGTACTTGAGGAAAAGACTATCTTGAAATTATTGATGAAAACTCAATAAACCCTTCGAATTTCACAGCTGAACTCCGAATAACTTCACTCCTGGGAAAGGCTGGAGGACTTGTCTGATTCCGTGGAGAGGGCAGCCTGGTCATCTATTTATAGCTGGGAGATGAACATTTGCTGACACCCACATGGAAACCATCGGGAGCGCCAAGTGCCTCCCGCGGGGTCACGGACTGACGGACGTTTGTTAATCCCAGCTCTGCCTTCACCTGGAGCTGGGCAGGAATGGCGCTCACACTTCTAAACATCTCCAGCACGGGCTCGACCAGAGCTGATAAGACACTCAGCTAAACAGGGAATTGTAAAAAAAAAACAAAAACCTAATTAAGTTTAATTGTCGCGCGACGGTTTCATCAGTGTGGTTGGTAATTAAGTGCAAATTATGCAGATAATATATTACAGATGTGGAGCCCTACCTTGGAAACATAGAGGCTATTATGGGATGGGGGAGAGGTTGGAGGGAGGGGAAGAAATTTGTTAAAGTTGTAGTAGAAAGGTTGGTTCCCCCAGAGCGAGGTTATAGATCTCGGTATGTCAGAGTAGTTTTAATTTTAGAGCTCATCCCATCGAGAACCTTCCTTGTTGTTGGACTTTAAACCAGCAGAAAATGCAAGAAAACTCAAGCCCTAAAATACGGGACACTGGGGAGATTTGTGATGGTTATTACTTTCCTTGAGCTTGAGTAATACTGTAAACAATAAACTCGAGTTGAAAGAGTCACTCCAGTCCAACCCGCTGGGTTTATATCTTCCCACATCACTTTCTCAAAAAATTTTTTTTTAAAATTTCCTTTTTGGCTACGATTTCTCATGTTTAGTCTGAACTTAGAGACTTTTGTTTCTTTCAAAGCTGAAGTACAGTTAGGTTGGCTACTATGAGATTTAGGGCTTGAGGAAGATCATTGGAATGGACCTTGCACTGTGTATGCTGCTGGCATCACATAAATAAATCATATGAATAAATTACATAAATTCCAACCCAAACCATTCTATAAAATAAATAAATGGCCTTTTGGAAAAGGTTTTATCTATTTTTCTTTTTGAGCTCATCCTGGAAAAGTAAAAAACTTCCTGTGAGTGGAGTAGGTTACAATGAAGAAAAAATTTTTAGATGCTCTGAAGAAATTTCATTAAATTTAAAATATTTCAGAAGTATTTTCTGGTCATGATTTTGTTTTAAGCATCACTCTGAAGAGGTGCATAGCACTGTGTGTGTGCACAGAGCTCACCCACTTTGCATCACTCATCTGTTTTATTTTCAGCATTTGTGGATGCAGTGTCATTCATCATGTTGCTATTCTGAACAGCAGTTGGGTAGTAGGATAAAAAGATTATCTTTTACCAAAAAGGACCGGATTTCAAATTATTTGTAGAAAAATGCAGTTCTCTCTCCTACTTTTGGTCACCTGAAGTTTACCACTGACTACATGTTGAGAAAGTGAAGTTTGATATATCCCAATTTACAATTGAGGTGGGGAAACTGAGGCACAGAGGGGAAAAATGGGTTGATTATGGTTTCTGAAGAAGTATCTGATGGTATAAGCCTGACTCACCAAACTTCAGCCATCTGTTTACCCTCAACACTTGATTTCTTGTATTATTTTCTCCTCTTTTATGTCAACTAAGCAGCATAAATTCATAATACAAATTCCATCATCGGGCAGGCTCGTGATTTTAAGCCCTCTGTCAAGGTCCATAAGACTTTTTAGCTGGAATATGAGGTGTGAACAAAAAGAACTGTTAAAACAATTGGGGTCAGCACCTGCCCACTGGATACGAGAACTCCTGTGGACTTTAATGGCATTATTTGCGTGAATAAAAAGTGCAGGGATACCCCATGGCTTCCTCATTTATTTCCAGCAAATGGAAACCTGGTGTTACATGACCAGAAGAAAATGAAAAAGAGGTGGTTGGGGTGTGGGAGTTCTCCAGTGATTTTTGTAAGCAGCTGAAAACCCCTGAATTCCCACAGAAACGTTCTTGTTCACTGACAAAACCCCCAAACCGAACACTTTTCCAATTTTTAACAACTCTTCCTCAGTTACTCCTGGTTTCTGAAAGTTGAAGCATCTTCAGATACATCCATATTTTTCACCCCTTTGGCTTCCAACCACTCCTTCTTCACAGAACGCAGCAACTAAGTCATCTTAGCAGAAATACAAATTTTAGCCAAAAAAAAATTGGTTAGGAATAAAAAGGCCTCTCTTTTGTTCCAGAGAAAGCCTGGGAGGCAGCTCCGCTGGTGACAATAATTGGAATATCAGGCAAAGGTTCAAGAAGGAGCCTCTGCAGCCCAGCCCAGCCCAGGTAGGGCAGTGCAGAGGCTGTCACTGAGGTACCCCAGCCCTGGTGGGGAGAGGTCACTGGGAATGGTGTCCCTGTGCCCTCCTCACTCCGTGGGACAATCAGGTCCATATGTTCCCTGTGTTCCCGAGACGGCTGCGACTGGAGGAAGGTCAGCAATGCAGAACTGTGGGCGGGAAAAGTGGGGAAAGGGAGAAAAGGTTTAAAAAGGCCAAAAAAGCAAGGCTTTCATTTTATATTCAATTTGTCTTTTCGCCTCGGAAAAGGGCACAGGGGTTGGAAATTATGATGGAGCTTTTTAATTTTATTAATGACAGGCTTTGTGGTTGCTAAGGGAACTTGACCCAACCAGGGGGAAAGGAATGGCCCAACGCTGCATTATCAGGATTAATCTGCTGCCTTGAAACTGTTGGATCTTTCTCCGTTGGCCTCACGAGTCCTTCCTGCTCTGTCTCTATCTCCACGACCACCTTGTTGACATGAGCCTCCCGCTTAATCCTTGGAAGGAAACCTAACCCTTGGCCTCGGAGAGCTGTCCCTGGGAGAGGGTGAGCAGAGTGCAGCCGTGCAGGAGGTGAACCAACCCCTCCGGAGCCGGGCTCGCCCCCGGGCTCGCAATGAAGCAGCGAGAGCAGGGCGATGCTAATTTAACAGGGGGCTTGATTACACCCCGACAGGGCCCTGCTGCCGGCTTCCCACTGCCCCCTCTGCAGTGCTAGCATTTATTACACCCCGTGTTATAAGGCCCGGGGATTTGCTTCTGCCGGGCGCTTCGGCTGAGCCATGAAACGTAATGTTTTTTTATTGCTCAATAAACACCGTTCTCTCTTTCCCCGTCGCTCCAGCCCCGCTTTTTGAAGCCCGTTAAGCCTCTAACACAACAATCTCGCAGCCCAGCGATCGGACACCACAGCTTGTACCCAGTTTTGGTTACTTCTGAGGCCTCCTAGAGGCCAGATTCCAGGATAATTCCGTCTCTGACACTTGCAATCCCCACCTAAATTGTTTTTTGAAAGGCTTTGGCCTTCAGGATGGCGAGGTTCAATGGGTTCTCCTCATAGCCCAGAAAGAGAGAAGAAACCCAGTGTTGGCCTGCAGGACAGGGCCGTGGAGCCTCTGTTATTTTGTTTTTCCATCCGTGGATGTCCACACATGGTTTTGCATCCCGTGATTTAACTTGCCTGCTCTGGCCTGGAAACCTGCAGGCATCTCCCACACTTCCCTGCCAAAAAACCCCAATCTCTTCCTGTGACATGCGCGCCTCCAGGCTGGTGTTCCCTTCTGTGTCTGCAGCACATTAACGGAGGGAATCATGAAGGGTTCAGCTGTCCCGCCATGGTCAAGAACACGATTTTCCAGTGTTGACTTCCCTCCCGCATTAATTAATGTTTGGAAAGTCTGTACATCAACAGGCCGGGCTCCTGCGCTGGCCTCTCATGGCCTTGGAGGGCTCCTGGGGTGCCAGGCCCTGATCCCTCCTGCTGTAACGGGGTGCAGCGCCCACAAATGCACCTCTGGGAGCATTTGCAGCAGTGAAATGGAAATATTTTAGACATTGGTTGTGTGGGGCAACTGATTAAGAGCTTAAAAACCCCACTGTGTGAGCTTTGAGGGCAAGGCCAAACACTGCAGACAAGGGTGAGAGGGAATACTAGAACCTTTTAGCATAAAATTATGTTTTTAAAATAAATTTCACATTCTACACTAGAGGCTTAAAGTAGTGTTCAATTTCTTTTTCCCCTTTTTATTTTTTTTAATTGTCAAAGAATCACAGATCTTTGGGTTAAATGGTGCCAAAATCTCCCACGGGATTTGTGTTTACTATGATCTATTTCTCGTGGATGGTGTGAGCTCTGTGCACCACTGGAAACTCTTGCAAGCAAGTGGGTCTGTCTCTGAATTTCTCCTTGAAACATAATCTGTCTTTTCTCCTTCAGTATGGACCATTCTGATTCCCTCTCTCTCCCTCTCTATTTCAGTAATTTTAAATAACTACTCTTGGTCACCCTTTCCCACATATTTGTAGATCACTTTAACATCCCCATTGGTCAATGCCAAACATGACCACAGTGAGTGGTGCTGATCTTTTCCCTTTTTTCAGTCCATGCAGTTATCCCAGCAGGAATCTTATCCATGTGATCATGCTTTAGGATGCTGTCCCCCTCCTGTGCTGAGTGATTGTGGTTTTGTTTTAGTTAAATATTGGAAACATAATGATAGAATTACTGTGCCATCTTCAGTGAAGGCCATGGCCATTTTCATACCTGCCGTGATTCTGGCAGTTTTTCTTTCCTGGAGAACATCAGGATATTGTATCTCTCTTTAAATGCACATATACACATATTTATATAAAGTTCTACTGCCATGTTTAGCTGTTTAAAAGTATTTCTATGCTTTTCTATATTTCAAAGAAGTTATAGTGGGGGAAAATATAAAATCAACATTAGTATAATTCAGGAAGAAGAGAGAAGATTTAAGTTTCCCCTAACATGATTTTGTCTGATGTAAATGGATTTAATTTAAAAAAAAAAATTGGGAAATTACAGTTATTGTAGCAACAGCTTCTCTGCTTGCTTCTAAGATATTTTAGTTTTGTGTAGGAAATTTTGTCTTCAAACAGTGCAGGTGGCCCTGATTCTTGGATTCCTAAATATGCCAAAGCCTCTTTAGGGGATGTTTGTTCTCATTTATTCCTCTAGAAACAGTGGTTTGAGTCTCTGTGGATCTGATAAAACCCACACAAGTCAGCTTTGACTTCTGTAGGTTTGAGTGAGCCCAAATTAACTCTGTGTTCTTCTTTTAGTGTCCAGACAAGTGAACCAGGTTTAGTGCAAGCCCCCAGCCAGTTTCATCATTAAATGTGACCTCTGGACCCAAAAGAAGCAGCACCACAAACGCCCCAGCTCAGAGCTCTTCCCCTTCCCAGCATCACACCCCTCTGTCAAACACTTGGTCCTGCCAGCAAAGGGTTAATAAAAGAATCCCTTTGGATATGGCCTGAGAGGGAGCTCAAATATTTTCTCAATGGAGAGTTAGCAGAGTTTTCTATAGATCTGGGGTGAAAGGAAAGTCTTCAGAAAGTTTCAGAAGAAAGCTCCTTTGAAACAGCCCGACTGGTGTTATGATAAGCAGTTCGATAAGCCCACCCATGGAAAAGTTATTAGGAATTTATATCATATGGATCCCATTAACCTAAACGTTTGCTTTCAAAGTAAACTTCTCGGTACATGACTACCACTAAGTCCAAGCACTTCAGGCTTGGGGATTGTGTTTTTACAAAGGAATCGAGGGTTATCCAATCAATTAGCTGAATTCCCTGTGTAATTGTGCTTTAAATGAATCACCTGGTACTAATGAGGCTGCTTACCCATTAAAGGGGAAAAAAAATAGCGTTGCCTTTAAGGGAAACACTTTTAAATCTGTGGAAAAAAAAAATCATGCAGTTTATGGTTAATCTTTGGCACTCAGTGCCTTGGGATATACCCAAGGCAGGTAGATTGGGAAGATTAGGCAGAAGAATTCAGGGCAGATGGCAGTCAAAATATCACTCAAGCTATTTTAAATTAATTATTACAAGGCCATCTGAAATCATTACTGAGATTAAAGCCGCTTTATTCAGGTGATAATAAAAATACAGGCAAAGAATAAGGTTGTGGGTTGTTCTTCTGAGGCAGGAAGCAGAGCAGGAGCATGGAGATGACAGAGGGAAGAGGAGGAAGGAACTGAGATTCACTGGAGCCAAATGCCCAGTGCTGGTTGTGCAGAAATTCAGCTTTACAGCTTGGAAGAAATCCCAGTCATTTTCATCATCTCGCCTGCCACACTCTGCTGCACTTTGGAAGGGTTTAATACATAGGCTTTTGCCATGAAATCATTTATCTCTCTGCTGTATTATTGCACAATTTAGACACATTAGAGCCCTTGTAGAAGCATAAAGGATTCCAGAATAAACGGGCTATTTCTCTATCCCAGCCAGGCAGCACGTAGCCATCAGTGGTTTAGTGAAGGATTTTATCATTAACTTATATCGTGTTTCTAAATTAATTCACTTGAGCAAGAAGAGAAAGAGCTAAAAAAAGCAATTAAGGCCCAGCTCCACGCAGTGGAGTCCACAGGCAGGAGGCTGCAGCGAATTATCCGGAGCATATTTCTCCCGACCACAGCTGGATTGGAACAATTTACTGGATGTGAGCGCTGAACGACAGCAGATCTGGAGGGCTGATGGGGGAGCACCCTCAGCCCTCCTTCCTGCTGCCCAAAAAAACCCTGGATTTTCCTGCTGGGAAACGCTCCTCACCTCGTCCTGCCCCGCTTGGTCACGGTGGGATGGGTGGTAACGCCTCGGATCCGAAGGGGCCTTCAAAGCAGATATTGAACAGATTGTTGGAATTATTGCTGGGCTATTTTTGGAGAGGTCAGTGCCTTTCCGTGAGCAGGGAGTTATGAGATATTCCCCTGGACAAACAAAGACATAATTACTCGGCAAAATAAAAGAACTCGCTCAGGAGTTGGCGAACCAGGGATGGTTTTTGCTCTAATTCAGAGAAATTTCTGCTGCGTGTAACTGGGATTTCTGGCGTGTGAAAAGAGCCTGACTGAACGTCTCCCCAGTTGTTTTCAGTGAAGTGGAAAAAAATGAGAAACACGCAAGAAGTGCCTACTTTTGATCACCAAGGTGTTTTGATCTCATAAATTACATCTGAAATTAGGCATGAACTGGAAAGTGTGAGTGTGTTTTCCCTCGGTCTGGGAGCTTCTTGTTGGGAGAGAAGGAGCCCTGTGCCTCCACCTCCATCAAATACCTTTTATTTTTCCACCTCTGCTCTCTAAGAAGGAGGTTTCTCCTGCCATTTATCAGAGGTGTTGTGAGTGTAGGATGGAGAAGCACCGCATTCCTCCCTTTCTTTCTCCTCTGGGACTTCCTCAGCCTAAACCTCATGCTTAGCTCCAAAGAGACCTGAAAATATTCCTGGCTATGGAGCAGGTTGACCTGCAACCTAATCTCATCCCAACTGTCATAACACTGTGTTAGCCCTGCACAGCTAATAAATCCCAATAATGCCGACTTAATGGGGCTGGATTTGACAGTGCCAGGATTAGAAGGGCACACAATAAACAAAGAGTGTCTGAGTGCAGAGGTGCAGTGGAGCAGTGAAAAATCACCGAGTGATGCTACAAATCTTGTGCTGGTATTTCCAGGGCCTCTGCTACAGGCAGTGCTGGTGGAGCTCAGTTTCTCCTGCGATCCCTCTTCAGATCTGTTTTAACACAAGGCTTGGGATGAGGTTTGGTGTAGGAGCTCAGCTGGGTGTCAGTGCAGCTGAAGGGACAGGTCAGGCTGTCTGGGTTGACATTAGAGGGCTCTGAGGAATTATCTTCCCTCAAGCTGTGATTCCCTTCTCTAGCACCAGGATTTCTCACCAGCAGGGCTGGGAGCTGATGGCTTCGTGAGGAGAGCAGTCTGTCCATCCGAGACAAAGCACTGCCCTAAGAAAGCCACCAGGTTCAATTTAAATGGAACAAAGAGAAAAATCACCCCAGAAAAACGTGTTCATTTGTTAAAGATTTCAGGATATCTTACTGAAAGGATTTTCCTTGTAACTTCTACAACTTCCACATCAAATGCTTGGATAAGCAGAAAAGCTGCAGAGAAACTTACTATCTTTCTACAAAAAAGCTTGTGGTGCTGAATTGTGCATCCCTTAGATCCTGAAATAGATTGTAACATTGTTTTCTTAACCCTGGCACGGGAAAGAGTGGATTTTCCAACCTTTGTTAACGATGGACAAGCCTGAAGACTTTTGATAATTTACTTCACAATGGGTAAATAGCCAAAGTAACCTTATCTGAACCAGCCAGGATCATTTGGTCTGAATAAAGAAGCTGAAAGACTCATGAGAATGGGGCTTCTTACAAGATTTCCTTTATTTCCTCTTTCCAGTAGGAAAAGTGACACACAGAGGATATCCTACCTTTCTGTATTTCAGCACCTCTGCTTCTCCTCAGAGCTGGACTAAAAAGCTGCAAAGTCATGTGAAAGTAAAGACTGGGAATCATTTCACTGGGAATCATTTAAATGTGTGGAACAAATGTGGCTGTAGGTTTATCTGCGTAACCTCGTAGTGATAGAGAAACAACATTTCTTCATGCATTTTTCTTTTAAGTCTATTAATTTCAGTGGGGTTATTTATTCACTCACATATTTTGTTAAGCAATGAATCAGATCCCCCTTTATCCCCTGTTTTTTAGAATATTTTTTGCTAATAAAACTGGGGATTTCTTAGCTGAGGAGAAAACTTAAATCCTCTTGGACTCGCCCAGAGAGGTGAAAGAAAGATCTTAGGTTACAAGAGTAAAAAAAGAAGGCTGAAAGAGAAAATTGTCAACTCATAGGAACTAATCTTAAATCCAAGTGAGCAAAGTGTGGTTTAGCTTTCAAACGTGAACTTTTAGAATTGCTGGAAACATCCCTTTGCTGCAAAGCCTCCGATTTCCAAGAGAAAAATAAAATTAGTAAAAGACTTGACTAATGGAAACACATTATTGTAGAGGTCTGAGATAAAAGAACAGAGAACCTGATGTCAGTAAAATTGTGCAGATCCAGAAAATAATAGGATCTTATGCTTTAAATACTGAGTATTCAGAAAAAGAAAAAAAAAAGAA
>VZRO01006780.1:199733-213155 GCA_013397915.1 Daphoenositta chrysoptera
CTGGCCTTAAAACCACAGCACGCAAAGGCCCCATGTGAAGTAGGGAAAGGCATTCAGCATCTGCTTATATCCCCAAACTGAAGCACCAGTGTGCCTAAAAAAGCTTGTATTTAAAGGCATTGCAGCTGCATCAGCTCATATTTCATCCAGCCACCAATTTCCTTTTCCCCCTGACAAACAGGCCTCAGAAAGAACCCAGGCCAGAAATTCTCCACGTTAGCGAAACATTTCCTCTTTCCCGTTCTCCCTTCCATTAACGTTATTACGCCGCTCCTGGGAAAAGATGACTTTTCCAATCCAGGCAGCATATTTCTCTCTTTTCTTTTATTTTCTTTTCTTTCTGTCTGTTTTCTCCTTCTCCTGGCTAAGGGTGAGGGAAGAACAGGGGGAAAAGCAATATTGGGGTGAAAGGAAATAGAGCGTTTATTCAGCAAGGACACCCTAAAATCAGCCTCTCTTTCTGCACATGGATGCAGAGGGATAGCAATTCCTGGATTTTCCCACCTCTAGGTGTGGAACAAAAAGATGGAGAAAGCCACAATGTGGGTGACAACATGCAGGTGCTCCAACACCACACTGGTGACAGCATCCACCGAGGCTCAGGTGCTCCCTCTGGAATCAAGAACTGCTTCAAGCCCACTTGACTGATCCAGGGGTTAAACCCATCCCAGACCTGCCTGTGGCTACTTACAGCTTGTTAAGAAGTCAAAATTTGCAGGTTTGAGGTTATTAGGTATTTTTTGTGTGTGTCCAGCAGCCTCCATGGTCTGTGCAATCCCACTTCTGCATGTCCAAAGATCTCCGTGCTCCCACCTTGCAGGACCAGCCCTTTAACTCCTGGGCCTTCACTCCCTGACTTATATCAGGACCAAAGTTCAACCTCCACCAGACCAAAACCACATCTGATACAAAAATGAGGGATTATCCTGGCTGTCAGGAGAGCTGCACTCACATAAAATCTGATTTTACCATGTGCATGTTCACTCCAGCCTGCTTTTATTTTCCTTCTCCTCCCAGGACGGGAAGGCAGAGCCCCAGAGGACAGAAAACATCTCACTGAAATGAGTGGCAAAGGACAGCCAGGTCATAATTCCTGGCAGCAGAGCGAGCATGGCGTGACTGAACCATAAACTTTCTGTTATGCCCATAAAAAAGGTGAAACAGCAGCATCTGCTCACTGGAAACCCCCTCCAGCACTATTTTAAAGTCATTTTACCTTATTCTAAGGTAACTCGCTCAGGAAATCCATCCTTGAGGCAGCTCTTATAAGTTCTGGTAGAGAATTGTTTCTTCTTTTTCACTGTGCCTAGAAGCCATGAAATAACTTGGGTTTGTCATGTTTGGTTTTTTGAGAAGTGAACCCAAAATTCAGGTAGATTTTATGAAAAAGTGGCTTACAAAGGGAGCGCTTTTCCAGTAAAGAATGGGTTTGACAGAAAATTTCCTGCAGGTACTGGTTGTTTAATCATGTCCTAGTGGCTGGGTCAGGTATTTTCAATCAATCTGATTTTATGTTGTGTTTTAGCACTTCTTGGCAATAAGAACTAAACGTGGCTTCGGAAACAGATCAAAAATCATAATTTAAAAGAGCCCAGGAATGGTTCATTTCTGGAGATCAGACTGAGCAAATGTCCTTTCTGTCGTTCTATTCCACCTGGAATTTGTAATTTCGTTCTAAAAACCTTCTGCATAAATTGCCATTTGCAGTGAGAAATGCAAGAGCCACGTCACGCCAGACCCCTGAACTTTTCCTGCGGGATTATTGGAAAGGGGCAGTTTCTCTAACCACTCTTTGTTACCCCCCCCCTCCGTTTTTTTTTTTTTTTTTTTTTTTTTTTTTTTTTTTTTTTTTTTTTTTTTTTTTTTTTTGTGCTGTTACTCTCTTTTCTGCTTTTGCTTTTCCCTCTGAGCCGGGAGCTTTGTTCAGACAGACCTTCCCTTGTGAATGGTTTCAGTTTCAGCAAATTGCCATTCTGTGACACCCCGCCAAAAAAGTGCCTTGGAAAACTCCCAGCCACCTCCAGTCTGTGCTCTGGAGCACATTTCATTCCCAAATCCTGGGCTGACCATGGACCAAACCATCCCTGGGCGCAGCTCCTTCCACTCCAGGGCATCCCCTCTGCCAGGGACCGGCCCCACGGAGCAGGGAAGGAATTTGTACCCGAGGAGTTCAATCCTTCTGGAGGTGACAGCCTCGGCTTGAGGTTGGGGAGGGCGTTATTCAGCATTTCTGACAAGAGCAGAATAATGGTGCCGTGTCTGGTTTTGATTTAGAGCGAGTTGCAGTGCCACACTTCAGAAAAAAAATAAAATTATTCCTGTTTTTTAAGGCTTGAAATGATCAATTTTCTCTTTTGGAAGGTTAAGTGTGGGCAATCCTTGCCATTTTTTGGATTTGTCATCAGCAAATGGAGAATCCTGTTATATTTAACAGTGTTCACGGAAACAAGAACTTACCCACTTTTGAAATATAAAAGTATTGATAATTCCACCTTTTTTCCCCAAAAAATTACTTTTCCAGGAGTGTCTAGCTATGATAACATGGAAAAGATAAGATGAACTTAACAGGTTTTTTTTATAAGGTGTAAAACTAACTCGAAAGTGCGGAAGATGCATAATGAGATGCAAATCATGAAGTGCAAATAGACTCGTTTAGACAACCCAGGTTGATTCTTTGCCTGCATGCAAAGATTTGTTTTTCATTATGCACCTCTCAGTGATTGATTCTCCTCAGATCCCCTGAACGTGATCCTTGACTTCATTTTTTTCTCTCACTGCAACAACTCACACAAAAATTTCAAACTGTGTTTTGACTGATTTCTTTTTTTTTTTCTTCACCCTTCCCCACCGTGGTTTCTCCGAGCTATAAGAATAACAAAACCAATAAAGCCAATATTCCAGTTCTGCCTGGAGAAGTTTTATTTCGGTTTTACTTCCACCGATATCAAAACACCACTCGGAGCAGCCTTCATTCCCTGTCACGTGCTCGGAGATTTTTCCTTCATGCCTTTCTGGTTAGAGATGTCTTGTTGGAGGATTTTATTTTCTGCATGTCAGAGAACAAGTATGTTTTTTATGACATTTATGAATGTGACCAGTCTGGGAACACGCTGTCTGTCTGGGCGGGTTGCAGCCAAACTTGAAGTCATTGTGACCAGAATTTCCAATTTTGGGGATGGCTGATCCATCAGCTGGGGTCAATAAATTGGCAGAGTCGTCTTTTATATATGGGAAGGCGACTTGGAGGGATTGTCAGGGAGAGGTTTTAATTATCTGGGATATTAAGCAGGACAATTTCTTCCACCTTTCTTTGCCTTTCCTTTTGGCTGTAAAATTTATATTAACTGCAGTATTAAATAAAAAAATAATTTTGATTCTGAATGCCTGTTACGGAAAGCATTTATGTCCTGAAGTGCAAGAATCAAGCCTGTAGCATCAAAATATCAAAGAATTCCAGTTTTCTGCTGCCTGCCTTGTTCCAGCTGCTCCAGCCCTCTGAAATCCATGATTGAGAGCTGCTAACTCCCAACCATACCCTCCTGGCAAGCAGGCTTGAGGGTTTTTTTAATATTTTATTTTAATTATTTTTAGTTTATAGCTCAGCAACTCGCCTGACCCAGGGGAACACTTAAACTAAATTTGATAGATGTCAAGTCAGGAAAAAAGAAAGACAGCAGTGTTCTTTCTCCCTGCAATTACAAATGTTTGCTGGAGACTTTTCTGACAGGATTAAGCGGAGCAGAGACCTGGGGGGAGCAGAGAGGGATCGGAGTCCAGGGCTCAGCTCAGCCTGGCTGATGTTCTCCAGGCTAGGACACCTCCAGTAGCAGTTCCTGACTCCAAAAGCATCGGGTTTGCCTTTTTTCCCCCTTTTCCCCCTCAATCCTGATGTGTCTTGCATCAACCGGAGGAGCTAGAAAGAGCGTCCTGGTTTTTCCAGCTGATTTGGAGCTGGGGAGATGCTCCATAGATGGGCTGAGAAACGCCCAAGCAAAATAAAAACCCGAGCTTAACGAGCTGCAAAGAGGCAGGGAGATGCTCCGGGAAACCATGCAAAATCCTGCTTTCGACATCTCTCCTGAAAACAAATATCAGAAACATCCAAAAAAATTTTAAAAACAAGAAAAAAGTGGGTCTGCTGCTTTCCAACCCGTTTTTCTCCTTGCAAACTAAATTTTTGAGGACACTGTAAAATAGACTGATGCAATCAGTGAGAGAGAAAAATTGAGCTCCTTAAATTTCTATAGGAATTATTCAGATGGGAAAAATATTGCATTTCTCCAGTATAATGTGCTGGCTGCATCAGGGAAAAGGAATGGGCTCTCCAGTTTTGTGTCATTACATCACTGGCTCCAATCTTGCCCAGGAATTTAATCCAAAACTCAGTGAAATCAGTGCGAGTTTCATTACTGGGAATCAATACTCAGGTACACAAGAAAGAACAAATAGAAATTAGGAAAAAATATTGAACTGGTAATTTGAAAGTTTTCAGAGGGTTTTGTTTTTTTTTTTCCGATGGAATAAGGGGAGAAATTATATAAAAATCTGATCTTTCCATGTTTCTTTTCATTAACATTTTTTGGGTGATCCCCACTCCTTACAGATTTACTGCTTATATCTTATCACTGGAAAAGAAGTGGGATTACAAGCTGGGAATGAATAACTTATATACATCAAAATTAGATTGTGTTTAAAGGTTGGAAACGCTCCTTTTTGCCTCCTTTCTTTCTGTAATGAAGAAATCAAAATGATATCTATGGGGCTGGATCATTTTTCCCACTGAAAGAAAAAGCTGACAAAGAAATGCTGCACAAAGATGAAAGTGCCCCGTGGTTCATGTGAAATCAGCTGATCCTGGTTTGATTTTGGGGATTTTCTGAGTGAAATAACATTGGCAAAGTGGTGCCCATGGCCCTCAAAATAAAAATGCTCGGAGTGTAACATTTTTCTAAACCTGAGTTACGTTTTCCTGATGGAGATGCCCTTTCCGTTGTGGGAACCAAGGGTGGTGCTGCACTTGCTCACGATTTAATGTGTTTTCACTGTTTTCCAGTCTTAAAAATTAATTTGGAGGTAAACCCTTCAATGAATGGACAGGTATTCTTATAACTTATTGAAGAACATGTGTTTAAACTGAAATCCAAGCTGATTTATTTCTATACCTATGAAATGCAAGAGTATTCCCTCCATATTTTTCTTCCCAGCTTTCAGACAAATAACTGATCCCTCATACATATATTTATAATAATTGAAAACAAACAAAAAAAAAAAAAGTGGAGTTATCTGAATTAATTCATAATCAGGCAGGCAAAGTGGTTTAGCAGATGATGGAACCCCAAATTGTTCCGTGCTGATAATTATTTGCTCCTGTCCTGCGATTCTGGGTGGGCAACGCTGCTTTTCCTCTGTCTGCTGGAAAAAAAAGCAGGATGGCTCTCCCTCTGCTTTTCGGCTTAGCTGCACACATCTGGGTTTCGTATCAAAAGAAATAAATATCAGCCCTAATTAATCCTTTGAGGCTGCTGGGTACGAACTCCTGAGCAGGCCAGGCTTTAATTGCAGCCCAGGCAGGCCCGGGGTGGGGTGGGCTGGGGAGGGCTGGCTGTTGATTTAAAGCACGATATCATGTCCAAAAGGATCTGGAACAACACTGATTTACATCAGCTGAATTTTTGGCTCATTTGGGGCTCCCCTGGGAAGGAGAGGGGGGATACCTGCACACATCCACCCCCCTGCTCTGCTCAGATGTGGTGCGCAGCAAACTGCTTTGCAAAATGCTCAGGAAACCCGGGGAATGTTTCATAAATGCAATTTGCTGAGGTTGTGTAATTGGGAAAATAATATTCTTTCGAGAAATGCAAACTGCTTGATTTACTAGTCCCGTGTAAAAATGTTATTTATAATGATTTGAGCAGAAGATAAAGCTCTTGTGTTTCAGACAAAGGAGTATCAGGATGGCAACTCTCTGATTAGTTTTACATCTTTCCTAATTCAGCTAATTCAAAGATAGACCTCAGGGAGTTCCTTGAACAGCAATAAAACTTGTTGGGAATGGGTTCTGTTACATGTTTTACAATTCAAAACCTGTCTGTCTCTATTTTTTTCTCCCTCTTTTTTTTTTTTAAGGAAAAAACTCCAAAATTATTTTTATCCAAATATGAGAGTGAGTTCAGAGCAAATGGAAGTGAAGGGAGTGTTAACACTGGCCTGGGTACAGCCAGGCTTTGTGCAAACTTCTCCCCCTTCCAGTGCTCCCAAGCCCAACCCCCAGTAAATGTTGTTATTCCAGCCCTGGATTTATCCCGCAAAAAGCTGCCAACGGCCCCAAATCGTGTGGCTGATTTCTGTAACGAGTGCTAATGAGACCACCACACTGATTTTCCCAGGTTTACTATTTTCCTTCCCAACCAGAGCCCAAACTGGAGCCCTCATCCCTAGAGGTTCAGAGCTGGTATTAATCCCCCCAAAATTCCTGCTGCCTCCCCACGATGCCATCTGAAGTCATTCCCATGGATCCAGGCTGGTTTTGTTGGGCTAAGCAGCAGTGTTTGCATGACCATCCATCTACTAAAGGATATTAGTTTTCCAGTGGGGAATATTTCAAATATTTCTAAAGAAGATTTTTCTATTCTGTTTTTCTTCCCTTTTTTTTTTAATTGGGATTATTGAAAGCAAAACATGAAAGGAATAAAATCATACCAGAAAAAAACTCTAGTAAAATAAGAAAAGCAGGGAGAATTGAGAACTAGAAAGATGGAATCATTTAGGTTGGGAAAGAGCTCTGATATCACTGAGTCCATCCTTTACCCCAGCACCAACCCGTGTCCCCAGGTGACACATCCACGTGTCATAAATCCCTCCAGGAATGGTGACTCAGCCCTGGGCAGCCTTTTCCAAAGCTTAACAAGCCTTTCAGGGAAGAAATTTTCCTTAATATCCAACCTAAACCACCCCCAGCACAACTTGAGGCTGTTTCCAGTTGTTACCTGGGAGAAGAAACCAAATTCCACCCCACTCCAACCTCCTCTGAAGATGAAGCTGATGCTTTCCACTCATGGCCCTGGATGAAGCACAGGTTTCAGTCAGAAATCTTTAATTCCATGCAACATTTTCTGGAATTTCTTCCATGTTCCTGAATTTTACACACTTTTACACAGACCTGTCACATGAAGGCAAAGCAAGAGAATCCTCTACATAAAATTAATATTCTAATTAACATCAGTGTCCAGTCTTGATTTCTGAAAGTATTTCACTAACACGAAAGTCCAGATTAATAAAATAAGATTCATAAAGTGAGGGCCAGATTAATTGCTGTTATGGCAGGAAATCAACGGCAAAAATCAGGTTCTATTGCAGAAATCTCACAGAATTATTGCTTTCTTGTGCTATTTTTTATGGACAACCCAAGAACTGCCACCAGCTCTGATTTTCTTCAAATCCTTTGATAAAAGGAAGAAGCAAAACCACAATTAAATAAATTATAATCCCTGCTATTGTTGGGCAAGCCAAGCCCTTGTGAAGGAACAGGAATGGCTGCAGGAAGGTCATGGCCAGGAAGGGTTTGAACACCATTAATCCCCCTCTATCAGTCCCTCCTGGGTGATAAGAGTCTCTTTATTTCCCTAAGCCAAGTTCCTCTTACCCTGATATCTCCAAGTGCTCACTGACATTCCTACTTTTCACGTCTGGCTGTAGGTTTGAGTTTCTCTCCCAGTTTTGCCTTTAGCTCTGGAGCCAGGACAAAGTGGCCTCATTGTCTGGTCTCTTCTGCATTAAAAATGAATCTTCTACCAATAAAAATAAAGGTGGCTTTTAAATATGAGTGTGTAACATCCATATTTGTATTTAAATGCTCATTCTGTGTTTACCAGTGATCTGTAAGTGCCTGGCTGGGCACATACAGAGAATGCAAACCCTCCTGCCTCCATGAATGGCACCATCAATTTGGATTTAATTTTATTCTCACCTAGAAATTCATAGATAGAAATATGTGCTTGGGCTTTAGGGCAAAAGGTACCTAAGACTGCAACAATTAATTTGAGATTTTTCTTTTTATTTATTTCTCCAGCTATTTATGGGGTCACACAACCTGAGATAAAAGTGAATAATATGGGTCCTGTAGTGGTTCATTCCACCTTCTCTTTGTCATTTTGCTGAGCTAAATGGAAACCTAAATAACCTAAGGAATAACTTTATTGGGATTCTTTCCAGCTGTGCATTACAGAAATATCTGAATCCCTTATTGCTCCTCAACATGTATTTGCCTAAGGAGAGGGATTAAGTGACCCCACAGAGGGAGAACTGGGACATTGGAAGTTACCAGGAAGGGAATTCAGCTCAAAAATAGACTTGTAAATGAATTATCAACCTTCTTTTTCCTGAATTTTATAATGCAACTGCATAATAAGGTTTAGCACAAACAGAGTCTTTCATATTTTGGTTGTGTTATCCACATAAAAATTCATCTCAACCAGATGTAATTTAGAAAGTGGAGGAGGGATTCATGATTATTGGTTACATCATCCAAACCTACTTGAGGAACTGTTGGTGAACGTCAGAGTTTGGCACAGATTTGGAAAATTTCATTTTCTTTTGGCAGAGGGAGCTGACTCGAAACACTCAGTGATCAGAT
Organism: Daphoenositta chrysoptera; assembly: GCA_013397915.1. Classification (NCBI taxonomy): domain Eukaryota; kingdom Metazoa; phylum Chordata; class Aves; order Passeriformes; genus Daphoenositta; species Daphoenositta chrysoptera. Next base: position 208,366 of record VZRO01006780.1, read on the forward strand.
TTTCAAGGATGTTGAACCTCTGCAGCTCTTCCCATTTCCATAGCAGCATTCCAGGGTTTGACACGGCTGAGCCTCTGTTTGTTACCATCTCCAGGTTTCTTTTATGACTCTCTTAGTGAAAACGAATCTCTGCAAATGCATCTTCCAGAGAAGAAAATACAGCTTTGCCTGTGCCCTCTTGGGGTACACAAATCCCTGCTCGTGCCAGTTTTTATGTCCTGCAACCCCAAACCACTGCCTGACCTCACAGCCTGGACCAGCCTGAATATTGCAGGTCTTTCACTCTCTTTAATATACAGAGTATTTGAAACCTGCAGTTTTATGAGGAAAATTAAGGATTTGTGCTGTGAGCCTCATTTGATGCCCTGTGGATTTGTGTATGATTTTTACAGCACGGACAGGCAATCCAGCTTTCCCTTTAAGGAGGATGTAAAGCCAAATTTCTGCCTCTGACTATTTTATGAAACATGTAGGAAGTTAATATTTAGGGAGACTTTGGCTCATTGATCCCGTTTGACAGATGGATACACAGATACAACCCAGACCCAGGGACTGCATAAGCCTGAAATCCCAGAGGAGAGCAGCTAAAATACATTTTCTGTGGAGCAGACTCACTTCTTTACAGGCAGCTGCAGAATTGCAGGTGGGATTTCACATGGACCACGGAGCTTTGGCTTCAGCCAGGAGTGGGTTGTCTGTATGAATGGAAAACAAAATAGACATTAAAAATGAGTGAAATGGGAAAATCAAAGTTTCAGTAATTTATAATTAGGCCAGAAGAGATGATTGCACTTATCTAATTATCCTGCTCAGTGTGCTACGGGCTCCTCTTTGTCTGGGATGTATGTTTGGAAAAAAACCCTCCCGAACATATTTACAAATGCCCACTGTTAATTTGCCTTTTTAGATCTCCTTTTTTTTTTTTTTTTCCTTTTCATCATAATCAATTCTTTCTTTTCTATGATGGCTTGATTATAAATATGGCATTTTGGCCATAGGTGACAGAAGCACTCTGGGCCAGATGTGCTGGCTGCCTGTGAAGGGCTTGGCCATGGGATGCTGGTGGTTTAAAGTAACAGGAAACCTGAGGAATATCATAAATCAGCCTTTTCTGACTGGGTTTCTTGTACAGAGTAAAACAAAATGTATTGAATAACTTAAGTATGTGTGAGCCTCCTGCCTACCAAATTACTGGGGGCTGCCAGTGGAAAACACACTAATTTGGTGTTGGCCTCCAACAGAAAATTGTTAAACGAAAATTGGGTTTCAGCATTTTAACACAAAAATCAACTTGGAGCTCAGTGTTAACAGGAGCCTAAGGATTTAACTAACTGCAAGGAAAACAAGGAGAGACAAAATTCCTGACTCACTAAGCCCCAGTCCTGAGAAAAAGCCTTTTACTTCTGGATCCCTACACGGCAGGAGGGACAGAGCGAGTACCAAAGGGTGGTTTTATTTCTTTGCTCTCTCCTGTCATGGATTTCAGAAGGTCATAGGTTGACATTTTGTACTTTTCCACACTTCTATTGCCTTTCATGAACAATAAACAGAAGGTGCTGGGCCAAAGTCATCGAAGCCGTGACCGAGCGTTGGAAAATATGAAGCTTCCCACATTGAAGGACATCAGAAGGGGCTGAGCTCAGAGATCCTCTCCCCTGGTGTCCTGGCAGGGCACTTTGGGAGGGATGTGGGAGCCACATCTGAGCTGTTCCCCTTCAAGGAGCCGTTCCCAACCCCAACTGGGGTTGAAGCAATCACATTCCAGGGATACTCCTGTGGATAAACCTGCCTGTGGCAGTGCAGCTCCTGCTCTAACCAGCTAAAATAAGTTATTGCAAATTGATTCATCCCAGGCCTTAATTAGAAGATGCTCTGTTCTTATCATCCCATTAAGGAACATTTTAAAACCATTAATTAACACCAAAAATGTGGCCTGTTCCTCTCCCAGCTCTTCTCTGCTCTACTTAAATAAAACAACACTGAGAAACCAAATGTATTTTTTTTTCCATCTAATAACCATTCTTCTGGGTTTACTTTGAAGCAATAATTCTAAAGGTCTTTCAATCTCCTCTTTCTGACCATTTTGTGGAGCAGGCATGGCCTGGCATTCTTGTTCCCTGAAGAACGGCTCCCACATCAATGCTCTAACATCCACACCTTCTCAGATGCCCGAGTTTTCCCTTTCAGAAACCACTCTGAAACAACATTTAAATTTATAAATTAATGGGCTTACAGTGGATTGGCCCAAGTTTTACCATTTCCTCCACACTGGAGATGTTTTTTTTGGTCAGCCTGGGACATTTTCTTTCCTGCAGCATCTCTCCTTTTCTCCATGGTGCTGCTACGTGATCTACCTGAACCTGGACCTCCTCTTAAGCCGAATTCTTAGGGCTGAGGGAGCAGTTAATACATTAAATATTAGAGAGAGCTCCTGCTCGAAATGCATCTGCAAACCAGAGTCCTGAGCCATATTTCTTGTTCCTTTTTGAATCTATATTTTGGGTTCTGGCAGAGGGACAGGGAGCGAGTGTGGCGTGCAGCGTTTCCCAGACTGTGTAGCTTGGCACCAGAAAATCATTTCTTCAGAGTTCCAAACCTGTCAGGATGCTCTCTCGAAACCGCTCCACATTTCAGACGTGTAACACTAAAATGTCACTTTTGGAGCCCAAACCGGAGTGCCTTCAGCTTTCTGATTGGCCAAACGCTGACGGATAAGCCCCAGGGAATTTCTCCTACAGCTGTAAACTTTCAAAAATACTTTACTGCTGCAAAAACTATAGAGTGTGTTTTAAATGAACAATATGCCCTCTTCATGCCTCAGCAGCAGCGAGAACACGCTTTCCACTTCAACATGAACAACCCAGGGGTTGATTTCTGAATTTTTTTTCACCCACACAGAACAGGTTAAGCAGTTTTTAGCTCGTTTCTACCTGTCACACAAAAGAGACGAGATTCCAGACATCTCCAGGAGGAGGACGAGATGATCCAGGTGGTTGTGCAGATGTTTGGATCCTGTTCTCTTGCTGCTCTAGGCAGGAGGGGTTTAGCCTCCTCCTATGGCTCACAGAAGACCAGATCACGGCCCTGTTCCGTCCCTGGGATCTCGGAGAAAGCCAAGTCTCCAGTTAATGTGTTTATGTGACATTCAGAGCTTGGCTCTGCTCCTCCCTCGTGGGCCAAATCCTAATGTGACCCAGTGCTCCCTCACATCAGCTGGAGGTCTGCCTGAATAAAGCAGAAGTTAAAAGTAAGCGATGCCTCCAGGTTTCAGGCCAGGGATTTCATTTCACAAAAGCTGCATGTATTAGGAAAAGATACATCAGCTTCAGCCCTCGGCAGGGTCGTTGTTTTCTGGAACTTTTTTGTGTTTTGATTTTTAAAAATCTGAAACATGAGGAGGAAGGTCTTCTCCTCCCACTCCTGGGGCTACACCCTCCCCTGAACAAACCTGTGCTCAGCAGGACCGGAATCCTTCCTGCAGCATTTACATCTCCAGGGGCCAGAGCTGTTGGCACTCTGCCCCGATGCCACCAATGGAAAGTTGTCTCCTGAGATCACCAGGGGCTGGGTCACCTCCTGTTTTATCATCCAGAGCAGCTGTGGCTGCCCCAGCCCTGGAAGTGTCCAAGGCCAGGCTGGACGGGGCTTGGAGAAACCTGGGACAGTGGAAGGTGTCCCTGCCCATGGCAGGGGGTTGGAACAAGATGAGCTTTAAAATCCCTTCCAACACAAACCATTCTATGATCCTATACTTTTATGATTCTATTTGCTTATGATCAACCCCCAGCTTTTATTCTGGTTTAATTTTAACATTTACTCCTATAGTCTCTCCCTGTATTTCACCCAAACCAAAGAAATGACTGATGATTTTATAGGAACAATCCTGACAAGAAACTGGAAGGGCTAAAGAGTCTTGGAAAAGGACATGACAGCTCTCCAGCTGAAAAAAGACTGCTGGAAAACACACAGGCTTGGGGAAAAGCCTTGAGCACCTATTCCTGGTGAAGGTTGCATGCCTTGGGTTTACCTGTTGCTTCCATGGTATTCACACTTTCCCAGCTCATTCTGGGTGTATATCCCGTGTTTCCCAATGTCAGTGGACAGCTGGGGCTGCTCTGGGACATCTGGGCTGTCCTTTGCAGGGAACAATGAGAAAAGTTGCTGGAGAACTCCCTGCCCTTGCACGGTGCATCCATCCCAGCCCAAATCAGCAGAGAGGCCAAGCTTGGCCCCACTGCCTGGATGAGCTGCTTTTGGTTGTAAGGGGTAAAACCTTGAGGTGGTATCACAGAATCACAGGTTAATCAAGGTTGGGAAACACCTCCCAGACCATCCAGCCCAACTGTTATGCACAATTATTTATTTGTCCTTGCATATTAGGTAGTTTTACTCAAGCTCGTTAATGATTAATTGTTTTATTGTCCAGTTGATTGAGTGTTGAAGGTTACCAAATTAAAAGTTGTTGTATATTCCCCAGTTCAAACAGGTTAATCCAAGTTAAAAGCCATATTTTTCTTAAAATACCCCTGTTGTGCCCCTGTTAAACGTTGTTGTTCCCCAGTTCTGTTACTTTACCAAGTATTTATGATGTTATTGAAGTTGTTGTATGTTCATTAAGTGTTTATAACGTTATTTGTTAGATGTTTTATGATTTTAGATTATTCATTTTGTAGCATTGTTATTTCCGAGTTTTATTATTTTTGTCAAGCATCTGTGATGTTGATAAGTGATGTTTTGTTGGTATGTATTGTTTTCTGAAATTATTTGTTGAATATTTTATGGTTTTGGTT
>VZRO01006780.1:213430-229178 GCA_013397915.1 Daphoenositta chrysoptera
GTTCCCGGTTTTCTTTTCTTTCTTTTAATCCGGATCCCGGATTTTTAATTTTTTTGCTACCGAATTTTAATTAATTAATTTTATTAATTTCTTAATTAATAAATACTTTATTTTTATATAAAAATAGAAGCTGTCTTCTGTTTTTGACACCAACCCTTGACCTATTTCCACCGTGCCCACTACACCACAGCCCAAAGTGCCACGAGCAGGTGTTCCTTGAATTCTTCAGGGATGGTGACTCCACCACTTCCCTGGGCAGCACCACCCCTTCGGGGGGACCACGGGTGTGCAGGCCAGGAATGGTTGTGAGCATGGAGATGTCCCTGAGGGCTGGGTGGAGCCTGGCTCTGTGTTCTTGTGGGAAGATGTGTCCCCTTCCCTGGGGTTGGCTCCCCCGAGTCCGGGTGGTTTCTGATCTCCCTCTCCCCAGCAATACCTGAAATAACTACGAGCCCAACGAAGACCAAAACTCAGCCCAATTCATCTGTGCTGTCAACCTTCTCCACAGATGTTCTGGAGGCGCTGCTGAGTTTCTGATCACAGCCTTTCAGTGCTTTAACTGTGCCTTCTGCTTTGGAAACACAGGAGGAGTGAGTAATCACCACAACCCCATGAATGAGTAGCGAGATTGTGCACGGAGAGATTGAGAGAGAGGGAGAGAGACCACACAGCGAGGAGTGGGAGCCGTGGGATTGGGAGCTGGGATTTCTTTTGCTCTCTGCACAGTCCACGAGGCCGGGCTGCCCTGTATGATCTCATGGAAGAAGTATATTTTCCATCTGCGAGGAACTCCTCGCAGTATCAGCTAAGTGCAAATTAGGAGGATCATTAGGCACTCTTTGAAGGAGACGGCTGCCAGGAAGCCTGAGTGTATGTTTGAGGGAGAATTCCTAATGTCTGTGTGTCTGGAGGAGTATAAATTCTTCTATTCCCCTCCAGTAGCCTAATTAGATTTTACTCTGTTTATTGGAAGAGTTCAGTTGCTAGCTTAACATGAAATAAAATCTGCATGATTAAGAAGTCACGAGCAGTAAAGCTTAGAGTGTGCTGTTAGAAATTTTCCTTTTGGATCAACAGCGATGAAATCCTCCAGTGTTAAATAAAGTGAAAGCAGGAGTGTGTTTAGATCCAGCAGCCAGGACCAAAAAGGAGTGTCAGGGGTGGAGGGAGGGTCGGGAAGGGGGTACCATGCCCCTCAAATGGTACCTAAAATGGGAGGATTACTGGGGAAATTGCATTTTTAACCACATAGCAGACTGGATCTTCACTGGAAAACAGTGGAGATAGGAAAGATGTTCTTCCATTTGAAAATAAATTCTTCAGCTCTCCTCACTTCCTTCTGTAGACACAACAATATATCAAGACTCAAGGGCTCTAAAAAGATGGAGTAATATCTAGATCTAACTCTATTCAAACATCTCCAAGCCTTTCAGGGGCTGATGGCCTTAGTGATGCCAAACAGCTTCCAGCAGCAGTTGTATCCATTAATTTTTCTAAAGTGAAGCTTGGCCTTGGAATAAAAACCCATTGAAGACAATGAGATGCTTGGGGCTGGGATGAGATCCTTGCATGGAAAATGATGAGCAGCCAAAAACCCCTGAGATTTTTGAAGTTCAGGATTTGCCCCTCCATTTCCAGAACTCTGGTGGCACTGAATTCCAGGCATGCATCCCTCAAAATTTCCATGTATTGTTTTAGGGACTAAAGGCTGGGGAACCAGCAAAGAAAACAGATATTCTGTTTCCACTGGCTTTGTTGGGAACAGCTCTGCCACACACAAAACCATCAGCAACCTGCAACAGGGAGTTTTCCAAATGGTCTTTGAGTTGATGACCCCAAAATCCTGCTGAAAAAATACCTCTATATTCACTTACCTGCAGCAAGACAAATGCAGGGTGTTTTTTCTTTCTCCCAATAATCACAGAAAATAAACTCTAATTGCAAACAAGGTTATTCTCTTGGAGGACCTCCAAGAGCTGTGCCTAGTGTAGGTTTTTGGTGCTGGGTGTACCAAAAACCTCTGAGTAGGGACGACCTGATCACAGAGATGAAATCCTATTCCTCATGGATCATTTAAAAATCCAGCAGGGGTAGAGTCAGGGTGCAAATCTGAGGACAAAAGTTGGAAGCCTTGTGTAGAAAGTAAGATCTGGAGCCTAAAAAAAAGAAAAGAGCAAGCTCAGAGGAGGTTAAGAGTCAAGGGAAGGAGACTCGAAACCTAAAACCTTCCCAAAAAAGCAAAGGGATTTGTGCAACCCGAGGGACTAAAAGTACATTTTGGCCCATGCTCTGGTTTTCCTCAGCACGTGCCCAGCCACAAGAGCCCATGTGGTTCTTCTGTTTTCCCAAGTCTTTTGAAATTTAGATGCAAGAGTCTCGAATCCCTGCACTTCCCTGCATTCCTGAAGAAATTGGCCCACCAAGTAGTTGTAATTCAGGATACCACCATACACCCACGTGTGAGATTCCTTAACAACTATGCACATTTTTAGGCTCAAATATTTTAGAATTGTTTTCACTGTGCCTGAGCTGTAATTGGCTCGGCTTCCCAAGTGTTGGATCATCTAACTGGAGTGATTTTTGACTCCGAGCCCAGGCACCATATCAAAACATTTATCAATTAATCATGAAAAGTAACTAACATTGTTGTCCACCCAAGAAAAACTGTCACTTACAGACTCATGTATGTTATTCCTTATGAAAGAGCTGCTATATAGAAGTTGATTTCCTGCACAGACCAGGTGGAAAATCTGCTAAAGGCAGAGGTCAAATTTAGTTTAATTTTATACCCTTTGTTAAGAATGTTCTCCCTCTCTCTCTCTCTCACAAAAAAAAAAAAAAGGAAAAAATCCACCCTTGTGTTCCTTTCCAAGTATTCTAAAGTTAATTCATGTGGAAGAAAAAAAAGATTAGGATAAAATTTCAAATATTAAATTCAAATGCAGGATTAATGAGTTTTATTTCAAAGCCCCAGAGGTTGTCTGGAATTTAGGACATTTTTTTAGTAGCAGACACGAGACACAGCCAGATGCAGTCGTGTTTTGGACCAGCTCAGCACAAATTTAGCACCTTGAAGGAGAAATTTTATGTCTGTTTTGTAAAGCAAACATTTCAACTTTTCCAAAATCCCTTGTCCAAAAGGTATTATTGTTGCACTGGATGAAGGAAGGGATTTAAACTAAGGCTGGTTGCTCCAGCACAGAGAAATTTTCACCCCATCACCATCCCTGCAGGTGATGTAGGTCTCCTGCCCCATGCAACAGATCCAGATAAATCATACATTTATTTTTTAATAATGTGGAGCAAGCGAGGTTAAAAAAAAAATAATAAAATAAAAAATTGAGCCATTTCCTGAAGCCAAATTCAAGGCAGTCCTTGCGACACTCTGCAGGAAAGAGATTTTTTGCAACTTGGTTTCTCAAGGAGCAGCAGGGAAGGGCTTGGCAGGGGTACAAGGACCGTTCTTCTCACGGCCTTGCAGCCAGCATGGCAAACCCGGGGCTGAGGGGCTGCTCCACCCCACACCCGCTCGAGGAACAGCCCTTGGAGGCCAAACCCGTCCCTTTCACGACAAGGTTTTGTTATCCTCACAAAAATTACCAGCCTTCAACCCCCTCCCCGACGGGGCTGCTCCCAGGAAGCACCAAGTATCAGCCCTGTTTCGGGTCACCACAGTTTGTTCAACCCAAAAATTCCTGTTTCCAGTCAAGTGATGACTCGGGAAGGGCTGGTGACACCTGTGACGCTCAGATCCAGAGCAGGTGATTGGACCACGGTGTCTTTTGGGCAGCCAAAAGTGCTAAACTTTGTCCTGACTGAGATCAAAGAATTAAATCCCCGTTGAGTTCAAGGGAAGATGAAGGCGGCCAACACTGAGTTTAATATTTTATATATTAGCATTGAAATCTTGATGGGAAAGAAGCAAAACCTTGCAGTGAACACCTCCAAATGTTGGAATCTTGTCTCAAAAGATTCCAATTATAGCCAGAAGAAAACACTGGCGTTTCAGTTTCACATTCTGGCTTTTGCTCAAGTGGACATACCACAGTCTGTAAATAGACCCAAAACCTGAAAAATCATTCCAATTAAATTCCTTCCTTGCCTTAGAACCCTGACTCACCTATGGACAATCAATGGAATTAACATCAAGTGATAATTAGGACCTGGTGACAGGCAAGCTTCAGAGGAATTATTCCATTTAGAAAAACACCCACAAATTATTTTTTTCTTATTTCTTTCTGGGATGAAAATCCTACAAGAAGAGGTTTTCCCCCCTCCAGTACAGAACAAAAATGGTCCATGAAAATAGCCTCATCTCACAGTATTTCTGGTTTTGAGCCCTATCAAAATCAGTAAATGTGAAAACATAACCAAATATTATGCAAAGTAGCAAATATACTTTAAAAACTCCTAAAAGTTTTGTCTGAGTTGCAACTAAATTGTCTGGTCGACCCCAACTTTATCCCAATATTCAAACATATATTATTTTATGCATCGCTCACAATCTCATCCCACCTCTAACCCTTTTTAACGCTGATGGAAGTTTGGATTTGAGGTTTCATTTCCAAGAGGATCTCCTGGACAGGATGGGAGAAGGTGGATGAAATTGTCAGGAATTTCAGGTTATAAGTGCCTGGAGCTGTTCTGAGAGCAGGGCTGAGCCACCACCAAAGGAAGGGAAAAGCTGTGCAAGGCAGTGCCAGCTGCTCTAACCACAACCACATTTCACCCACATTTCACTCAGGCCAATGCCTCTTTTGGTCTTTCTCATCTCTCAACTCAACCCCTGACATTTTCTTGGTGCTTTAAATTGAGAAGTACCTTACAAATCCAAAATTTCACCAAACTTTGCTGAAGAGTTGGTGTTTAACAGACAAAGCCTTGCTATATATTACCAGTGGCACAAGTCTGTGCTTCATTTTGGATATAATAAGAAAAGCTTTATTCCTAGATGCTGCTTTGCACGTGTTCAATCCTTATCAAAACTGCACAGTGTGACACTTGTGTCCAAAATTTGCCCCCAAATCAGTTGCATCACTCTGACCTATTGTCCAAGGCCGGCTGAGCTGGAGACTGAGCCAAGGGCCACGTTATCCAGAGGAAAACAGCAATAGCTGAAACGTATCTGAGGCACCAACAGGATGTGAACCCTTCACAACATCTTCCTTTGCTGAAAACGGATCGCCCCAGCACAATGAAAATTTTGGGCTGAGCTCCCACCTGCACCATGTGAGCGAGTACCTCCCAAGGCTGCTCAGCTGAAGAGATTGGATGGTTTTCCATTCTTGGCCCGGACTCTGGTGTGAAATATCCCCACAGCTGGATGTGAACACCGAGCGAGGCATCCCAGTGGCTGGAGAAGAGCCTGGAGCCAAGCCCAGGCCTGGGTGGAAGCCTGTTCCATGACCAGTTGCTCCACACCTGGCTCGGTGCTTGGGGATGTCCTACATGGAGCCGTGAGGTTTTATGGGCACTCCATCCATCGTTGCATCCAGGGTGGGAAAAAAAAAATAGAAAAAAACAGCAGAAAGAATAAAACGAAGATTTTTATGGGCCTAGGAGGAGCTAACCTGGAAATATCACTGGCACAAATAGAGCTGTTGAGCAGACAATAGCAGTGGGGTATTGCCACGGGTTTGTTTACCCAGACCTGGCCATCCTCGTTGTGAGGTCCCCGCCCTCGGTCCCGGCCCGGGGAGCTGGTGGAGCCCAGGCTGTGATTGCCCTGCTGACAGCTTTATTGCCTCCCTGACCTTGCTATTTTTAAGGGAACAGGTTATCTCCGTGATGTCACCAGCTCTTCCTCGTGCTGCTGGGTCATTCCCACCGCAGGGAGCTGGAGCCTTTGGTCCTGACTCACTTGGAATGCCAAGTCAGCTGCTCCAGGTGTCCAAATGGCACTGGTTTGACTGAAAGGTACTGAAGCTGATGAAGCGATGTGATTTTCCCAAATCCCTCAGAAAATACGGCTTTAGTTCTCTTCTTCAAACCTAATTTGCCCAAATTGATAGAGTTTAACCATCCAAATTTTGAGACTTGAAGCTTTAAAGAACATCAGTGGGATCAGTTAAATGTGAGCTTGTGTTAGGAGTGAGACAGTGCAAGAACAGATTATAGTTCATGAGTGGTTCTCTGGAATAAGTGCAATAAGTAAGTAAATGATAAAAAATGCTGTTGCACTTCCATTTTGAAGGTTCTTACTGCAAAACCAGTGAGCTTCACGTTGGGAAAAAAAAATATCTCAGTGGGCTGAGTTCTACAGAGTTATTAAAGGCTTAATGTCAAGATTATCTTTCTGGAGAAGACACAGCCATGGTTTCAGAAAATGCTAAAAATTTGGGTCAAATTAGAAAAGCATTTACTGATTTAGTAACTACTTATCCAACATTCTCTGTATGTAAACTATTTACTGAGAATGATATGAGTAAAATCTCTCTCCCATTAGAAAATTCCTGCCTCCTGTCTTAATTCCATGAGAAAACAGACACCCACTGCAAAGGTTACACCAGCTCTGTTAGGAAGCCTTTTTCCAGCTCCCTTGGGAATAGAACACCTTTTCCAGTCTCAGTTGGAATGAGGAAATGAAAAAAAAAAAATTAAAAATCAAACCCTGTTTGAGTTAATGCAATCCAAACGCAGCCAAAGGTATCCAAGTCGCTCCAGATCATTTCCCCAGTCCCTCCTCTTGTTGATCCCAGTGTCAAGTCTGTTGTGAAACCCAACCACAAAACTGCCTGGAAGGTTTCCTTGGCTTCTCTCAGCCTGCAAACCTTGAGGGATGTGCCTTAAAGGAAGGGCTGTCCCTGTCCTCCACAGCTCCTAGGGAATGGGAAAATTGGCTTATGGGTCACTAAACCCCTCCATGCCTTCAGAGCTGGTGGAATGGGGACATCTGGGTCCTCCAGGGAGCAGCCAGTGGGTGTAACCTGCACAGGGACACAGTTCCCATAACGTCACAGCAAGGAGAGGTGAGCTGGAGGCAAAAATAAATTCACTTTCTCACCAAACACCCTCCTATTTTTCCGAGTCCAGATAAGCAAATTAAAAATGATGTCATGGCTCCCCCAGGACACTGCAACACGCTGCCATTTGTCCAGCCAGAGTACAGCTCCTATTAGTGTGATATAACCCAGTAGTTGGGAACTCAATAGGAAAAACAGAGCTGGAATTTAATAAAAAAACCCCTACAGCTTTTAACTCATTGCCCTTAACACGCAGAGCTACTGTAAGTGAGTGCCTCAACATGAACACTCTGAAGACCAAAGAATTAAAGTAAATGCAATCAGCAGATTACTAAATACCAATGGGAAATTTAGAGCTATAGAGCAAAATCCCAGAGCATTAAAGGATTTACTGCTTGGCATTGATGAGAAGCAAATCTTTGGATTTCTATTTCTACCCTTAATTAGCAACTGAGGTTTATTTTAGTCTAAACTAAGTCACAAAAGATAACACACCCTAAAAGAAAATAGATAGCAGTGCAATAAACTTCATAAAACATCTTATTAAAAATTAGAAGTAAAAATAACAGATTCAAATGGAAAATCAATTTCCAGGACTTCCATTTCCTTTTGTTTTCTTGTCTTCCCACCCTTGCTCAGCTCAGCTCTTTTCTAATAACATTCAGCTCTTTGCTAGCGAGGTTACCGAGGGTGGTAACAAAGATAGCACTTGAAACCCAGAAGGGAGGCTCCCTTTTAGAAGGGACATTTTAGGAGTGTTCTTGCTCCTTCACAGCTTGGGGTTTGAAAGTTTGCTGTCTCCCTGCCCAGTTCCCAGGGCCTCTCACTGGGAGTAGGAACTAAAATGGGCGAGCCCTGTTCTGTGTGGCCCCAGCTCTGAAGAGAAGAGCTGTGTGGAGTGGTTTTTCATGGATTCTCTGGGACAGGGGAAAGATCCTGATCTTCTGGCCAGTGAGGAGATCCCTGGTCGATACCCTCTGATCCCACCTACCGTGTGCACTGCTGGTGATGTGCTCCCAGGAGCTGCTCGGGCAGGGCCGTCCTGGTTTTTTGGAGCATTCCCAGCTGCCAGGAGGCACCAGGGATTTGGTGGCTCCTGGCCTGGGGTACAACTCCCACGGCACCATTTCGAGCACAGCTCCTGCCATGGCTTCAAGTAAAGCTGTGAAATGTAAGCAGCTGCTTCAGAACAGGAAAAGAGTGAAAGTCTGGCAGTTAAAGCTGAAGAAATTAATAATCACAAGGCCAGTCCCACACAAACCTCGTGCTTCAGTGAGAAAGAAGCTGTGGTACCATCTCCTGCTGTTAATCCCTCCTTACTTTTCTCCCTTCCCCAGAGAACCCAAGAATTCATTTCACACAAAAATTGACTATGGAGAGATCTGAGTGTGATCCAGACCCACAGATCCATCCCTCCATGCCTTCACAGTCCAGGATCCACATCAAATCCAGCTCCAGCATCCAACAGCTCATCTAGGCCTGTGAATCACCTGAGGAGCAAAACTCCATAAAGTTCAACCAATCCCAGAAGTTGCCAAGTTGGTATCTAGCACTTTAAAAATATTGGATGGCTTAAAAATGATTAATTTTTAATAATTCAACCTTGAATTATTTTATTTGTCTTTTAGTTTGCAGTCCTTTGGGTTGAAAACTGGACACTTGTTAGACACTGACAAGGTTTTAATTGTGTGCTAAAATAATTAGAATTATGCGTCTAAAAATGCGTTGATCATGGTCACAGGATTGCAGGAATGAGATCTTAAAGTAAATTATCAAATACTATGCAAAGTGAATTTTTCATTCATAAGGAAAAAAAAAGGAAAAAACACAAAAACACAACCACAACCAAACAAAACAAAACCCCACAACCCTTTTAATTAATTGCTTAACAAGCGGTGGTACTTCAATTTATGGTCATTCATTACATCCTTCTTCTCGAGGCGAATCCTGAATGAATACGATTTGGAGGCACTGATGGATATCTGCCCATCCCAGTCAGCAGCCCCCTTTATCAAAGGGTTTAATGTATTTTGGGTTTGTGACACCTCTGCTATCGCCAGGAGCGACAGTGACAGCGGGAATGTGATGGACGAGCGTGGCAGAGCCAGGAACTGGGTCTTAGAGGGTGCCCTGCGCTAGCTCAGGGAGAAGAGACAAAGCAACTCCCTCCCTTGTTTTTTTAATTTGTTAAAATAACAGCTCCATATTCCCAGGGGCAAATGTCAGGAATAATTGCATGCAAATTGCGCTGGAGTCACGCTGAGGCACCCAGCGCCACCCAAGGGCTCCTGAAGGGTTAATATCGAGGGTTTCAGTTAATTTACAACGGGAGACCTTTATCGTCTCCCGGTGACATCGAGGGCTCACATTTCGCACTTAATTACTCGTCCAGCAATCAGGCCCGCCAGAGATAGATGTGTTCTGTGTTTAGCCCTCGCAGCTGTCAATTGTTTATTTACTTATCGTCAGGCCGGGAATGGCTGCAATTTAAAGGTTCAGATCTCTGCTACCCCTGAGCGGGGCAGGTCTTCCTTTAAACACTTCCACATTGCCGCGGTGGAATTCTGCTGGAGATGCCCATCTTCTCCTCCCGTTCCGGCAGGTGTTCCTGGTTAGCAGCCGCTGGGGTTATTTACTCCGAGCAGCCGCTGCCAAGTTCACAATCGGGACCAGGGATCTGCGGAGATAAATTTGGGAAGGTAAAAAGCGGGCCAAGGAGATGAGGCGAGGTGAATTCCAGTAACCCGGCTTCCGTGGAATGGCTCGATCCCTATCTCGGCGCTGGGATAGCTCAATCACGGCGGCTTCAAACAGTGGCTGCCAGCAGTTCCTGGGCCAAATGGTGTAATTACAATTTAAGCTGTCAAATGGTGACCAGATGGCTTTATCTTTCACACCAGAGGCCTAAGAAGTTGGTAGGTGTGACCTTTCCACATACCGATCCACCTGCAGAGCACACGAGGCCTGCGAGTGCCGGAATTCCCGGCGTTCCCAGCGTGTCCAGCCCTGGGTGCTGACACCCATCCTTGGCTTTGATAACTTTGGAGCAGAGCCGTGTAAAACCAACAGCATCAGTTTTCACATCACCTCAAATGCAGCTCCACCAGCAGTGCTGTGGGACCACTGGAGGGGTTGGACTTGTTGGGGGCTGGAATTAAATGAACTTTAAGGTCCCTCCCAAAGCAAATTCTGTGTTTTGGCACACGAGGGTTACTGGGTTGCAAAGAAGGAGGGATGATCCCTGTTATTCCCTTGGGGAACACACAGACTGCCCACCTACCCAGGAAAGAAAGAGTTGTGCAGGGGAAGAGAATCTCAGCTCCGCAGCTGGCCAAAAAAAGGACGTTTCAGAAGGAAAACTGGTGACATTCCCTGCCAGGGGGGCAAAGCCAAAACGGTCTGACCATCCAGGCATTGCTGCTGTCCTTGTGATGTGCCTGACGGAGGAGAGGATGGTGGTGGAACCAGGCTGGACACATCCCCTAAAATACCCCGAGGTAGCTCCAGGAGAGTCTCCCAGGCCAAAGCCCAGCCCCGTTTCCCAGCAGAAGCAGCTCAGGGGGTCAGGGGCTTGCTGGGGAATATCCCAGGGCCTTTTCCACCCCACAGGCAGCTCTCCCCAGCCCCCGGGAAAGCGCGGGCTGTTCCCACACGGAAAGCACAGAGCTCTGCAGCAGGTCTCAGATTAGAGCAGTATTAAAAGTAAGGACTTTGGGGTCGATATTGACCCCAGAGAATTCCGCCTGTGGGCAGGTGGAGGGGCTGACAGGCATCAACAGCAGCAGCAGAGTTTCTGCCTCCGGGCTCTTGCAGCAGCCAACTGCTTTTGATTTAAAGAAAAGGCTTTCCTGTCCTCTGCTTTTATGAGAAACACACTTTTCTCCCAGTCCCAAGGTTATTTCTATCCCACAGATGAGGAGAAGGGGATGCAAGCTGACAGGGAACATGGCAAGGAAGGCTAAAGCACAGAGGTGCTGCTTCCTTATATTTTTTTCTATTATCATCACCACTGCTGCAGGAACAAATTACTAATCTCTGAAGACGAGACATCATTAAAATGGTTTAATAGTGATATCCAAAAAAAAAAATAGATCAGAACTTTCTAGTCTTAAAGAATTACGAGAGATATTACTGGGCATACACAAAAAAACAAAAATGCAGATAATTCCAGGGCGATTTGGATTTTCTCAGAAACAGGCCTACAATCGTCTGTGTCACTTCAGTAAAGCCAAAGAAAGAAGAAAAGAGCCTCCATAGGTATAATTGAATTAGACAAAATCCTGGAATTTGATGAGAGATAAAGTTACCACTAATTCTCTTAAAAAAAAAAAAAAAGAAGAAGAAGAAGAAAAGAAGTGCCCCAAATTAAAATGTCAAAAGAGCAGTGAGCTGCTAAATTGAACCTTCGGTTTTGGGTGCGTTCACGGTTGTGTTGGCAGCGCATCCGTGGACGCGCCGAAGCAAAAACACTGCAAATGAAAAAGAAAACACCCAAAACGCAGCTTTTAAAAGGACTGAAATGAACAGCACAGAAATGCTTCAGGGTTTACTAAAGAGCATCGCAAGGCAGAAACAAATACAAGCAAAACCTGGAGCAGAAACTGCTCCGTACGCACGAATGTGCTGGGGTGGGGATGAGTCCTGCAGGCTGGATCGATGAGAGGGGTACCAAAGACTTGGGCCCAGCCAGATCCCAGGCTGGCCTTCACCCACTGACACAGAAAATGCAGAGAAATATTTGTTTCTTCCAGGATTTTGCTGTTTTTCTCTTTTAGTTTTTGCTTCTGCTGACGTTGAGTTGACAGCAGCAGCGTGGGGGTTCGGGGCCACAGCCTCAGCTCAGGAAAGTGGGGATTCTCAGAGAACTGGGAAAATTTAACTCAGATGAACCTTACCCTGATTTAACAGACATAAAATGACAGAAAGCAACTTCTCAGCTTCTCTGGCCAGCAGAGGAATTATTGCAAAAACCTGTGACAGAGAGGTTAAAGGCAATGGGCACAAGGAGCTGTTTCGAAGGCGAGCGCAGAGGGGAAGGGGAGAGGATCCCTTGTGCTGGCTCCCAGCCCTGCTGCTTCACTCAGGCTTTTACCACACCTAAAGGGATGCAAAAAAGTTCTCTGAGAGCCTGGGGGAATCCAAGGAACAAGGTGGGCTGGGGAGGATGTGCCAGGATCCTGCTTGGTACCAGAATGCTGCCCCAGATGGAGAGCACAGGGAGAGAGGAGGCCCCCACAGCGATGTGAGTCCCGTATTATTTTTGTCCTAAATACACAACACACTGGCTATTGCAATCAGCTAGGAATAATATCATTCCCAAAGGCCTTTTTTAACCCAGGAATTTGCAGCAGAGCACTGGGGAAGATGCACTTCTGCCAGCACTGACGATGCCTTTGCAGTGCTGGGACTTGGGGGCAGAGAAAATCCCATTCTCTGAGAGTTGCTCATCACCCCCCCACACATTTCAAAGAGATTTTATCTGTCTGGCATGGAAGATTTCCTAAATTGTTTTTATTAAGAGGAGTTTTGGATGCCAGCAATGAATATTGCTATATTACTGAAAGGAATCAAAAGCTGAAGTGCCTGCGTGTACAGTTAATCTATCCAAACAGAAAATGTTTCTTAAAAAATTACAGCACTATTTTTATAGCAAACCTCAGCCAAACTCAAAACTGAATAAATAGAATGTGTTCTTTTAAAACCAATTTATTTTTTTAATCATGGGCAAAAAATGCTTTCCTTGCTTTCATTCATCAGGTAATGCCTCACCCCCCCATTTTTGAGTGCGGAAATTTCCCTGTGATGGGATTTTTTTGCTTTGGAGGCATCGGACTGAAACACTCCCAAGGCTGGAAGGTGAATGTGACCCTGGGATGGCATCACAGCCAGCTTGTGGTTTCCATCTCTTTTTAACAAATCCATGAATAAGGCAAGAAAATGCCTCAAAGGGGCCAGGAGTGATGGGCAAGAGCCACCCTAAAGCCCTGATCCACCTAAATAAAGCATCAGGTCGGAGCCATAGGAATTTCCATAGGATTTTACAAGGGATCTGTTCCCACTGACACGCTGTGAAGGCACGAACACAGAGCCACTGTCTTTATGTTATTTAAAACTGGCCTGCACACTCATTACCACAATGTAATTATCATTAGGGTTGCTTAAGGCAGAGTTTGGCCGTTCCTAGTCTTTACTCCCTTATTATTATTACGGTTTTACTTTAACTAGAAACCCGTGCAGAACTTCTCCGGCAGTTTTTCGGTATTTATTTAGACTTGCATCACTGCCCAAGACCACAATTTGAGTGTCCCGAGCCTCATCCCACGATCTTTCACTCCCCGAAATGCTGCGCGTGTTTGGTGCCGTCAGGGAGGGGAGTGGAACCCAGCAATTCACAGCCCTGACACGGACCCTGAAATGTGGTTAAACATTCCTAGAGGAGACGGTGATGGATAGGCAAGCAGGGTAAGCTGACCCCCAGGGCTTACACATCCCCTTTTTGTTTGTTTGTTTGTTTTTTCTCCCGAGCTTTCCAGGAGTTTCAGCCTCGAGCAAACCCGGGGGCCTTTAAAAAAAGCCATGAAAACGCTTTAATTCCTACAACCACGTTGCTTATTTGTGTCCGTGGTTTTTAAGAGGGGGTGATTCCAGTCGCAAGCTAGAAAACAATTAGTTTAAGTTTCTCCCTTCTGGTTTTTTTGTGTGTGAAAGAGAAACTCTGTGCGAGTGCTCGGCCATTCCCGAGTGTTTGAGCGCTGCTTTTTCTGCTGCCCTGCTAAAGGTCAAAAGCAGGTAATGGATGTCGAAATTTCCACAGACTGGGGTAAGCTCGGAGCTTGTTGACTTTGATATCAGTTTTCTTCCACCCGGGGGAAAAAAAAAAAAAAAATGAAGAAAAAAAAAATCATTCCAGCTCCTCATTGATTTTTCATGGAAATTCACCAATTTCTCCCAGTTTAAGATCTGGTCTCTGATTTCTCCCTGATTATCATATCCCTCTGCCCCCAAATGAAGCCCTGCTTTGTTCCAGCTCGGGAGGGTGATATCATCATTACTGCGCGGAGCACGGGGGAAAATCCCGGTGTGCTGGGATTGGTGCTGGACGTCAGGGGCTCCCTCAGAAAAAAACAAACAAAGCCCTCGAGTAAACACACCTCGAGGAAAAGGAAAAAGAGCGGAAGAAAAAGTGGGAGAAAGCTGGGAATGGGAATGTAACGTGCCCGTGCCTTTGTGCACGACGAGTCAGCGTGGCAGAATTAAGAAGTGTTAGATTTTGAAATGCTCTTTTTGGGAATCCCACCTCACCCTGGCAGAATTAAGCAGTGTTAGATTTTGAAATGCTCTTTTTGGGAATCCCAGCTCTCCCTGGCAAAATTAAGCAGAGTTAGATTTGAAATATTCTTTTTGGGAATCCCAGCTCGCCCTGGCAGAATTAGGCAGTGTTAGATTTTAAATATTCTTTTTGGGAATCCCAGCTCGCCCTGGCAGAATTAAGCAGAGTTAGATTTGAAATGCCCTTTTCGGGAATCCCAGCTCGCCCTGGCAGACTTAGGCAGAGTTAGATTTGAAATATCCTTTTTGGGAATCCCAGCTCGCCCTGGCAGGTTTGGGTCGGGTTTAGCTCAGGGTCGCTCTGCTCCGTGGCCTCAGCCCTTCTGCTCTCAGCTGCAAACGGAGACAAGGCTGGAAAATTGTCTGGATTTCTCCAGCTTTCCATCAAAAATGGATGGAATGAGCCATGGAAATTTATGGTTGTGTGTGTCCCAACTCTGCAAGGGGCAAAAACGACCTTTAAACAACCAAAATTTCAGTCTCGATGTTCTTAATTGCTGCAGAACTGGATTGGGATGTTTCCAATGGGCTCCCAAGAGTTAAAGCCACTTTTTTTTTCAGCTATGCCCACATAAATGTTGGTATTTATTCACCCTCTTGAGCTCTTGTGGATGTTACAGGGACAGTATTTAAAACTTACATTTTAAAGTATACCTGGGACATAAACACTCATTTTGTTATTGCTGGGGTCTAGAAAATTAATCTATTATAATGAAAAATTTTTATTAATTATCATTGAGTCACACATTGAAATAAAATTATGTGCCCACTACATTTAAAAAGTGGAAAAATATTTGAAAACATCAGTTGTCAAAATAAGCAGAATATTCCCTCCCATGGGAGTGGAGGAAGGGTCTTTAAAAGAAGTTCAACACATCAGGCTTTGAACATTTGCTCTGAAAATTTATGCAGGGAAAGAAAGGCACACTAAGAAAGGCAAAAGTGGGGGAAAAAATTGTACTGTGAGAAAATTTTGTAGCCTAAAATAGGTTTTTTTTTAGTTGATAAAACAAAATAAATGTTTTAACATATATTTTGCCATTAGTGAGTGTATATATTTAATTATAAATATATCTTCAGGTAACATTTCTGATACAGCTCTTCAGTCATAATTCTGATAAATAATTCAGTTATTAATATTAAACTTCTGTGAATCAGAAGGTTTTAGTGCCATTCAAACACAGTGCCTTGAAATTAAAATCCAGATTTAATTCTTTAGACCGTTTTCCGTAAATGAGGATAAATGTGGAGTCTGCCCTTTAAATTAAATGACAGCAAGAAGTCAGGGGGAAAAAAAACCAAAACATAACAAACAATAGCAAACAGTTTGAGATTGATTCTGCTCATTGTAAATAAGGGGCTGGCTCTAATTTATTTAATGAGATTTCACTAGTGTAAATTGAATTAGGCTCATTATCCGATGATTAAAACTATCTCTGTCTTTGCAAAAAAAAAAA
>VZRO01006781.1:0-24601 GCA_013397915.1 Daphoenositta chrysoptera
CTCATGGGAGGTGTTGCCAGGCGGAGTCCTCCAGAGCCAAGGTTTCTTCTGGCTGCCTCCTGCCCGTGGCACATGTGCACCCCTCCTCTACCCGCCTCTGACAACCATTGCTGAGGCATGACAAAACTGAATTGGCTCCTCACAAGTGTTCACACACAGTGGTATCTTAGACATTAGCCATTTTCCATGTTTGATGTTTAAAGTAGGTATTTATGGTAACTTTATGGTGACTGCTTATTAAGATTGGCCCTTAATAAACTGGTAGGTAGGACCCAGTGGAGAATACTGCAATGAGTAAATGATTTTAAGAATAAGTACTTATGGCAGAGGGATCTCCAATAGGAATCGACTGTTCACAGAATCCTTGTGGCTTGGTAAAAATTGACTGAAGCATTTGTCACAGCCAAATTTGGAAAAGAAAATTCCCCAAAAGCAGATTACATAAAACATATATTTAAGAAAATTGTATGCTGACAGAAACAGCCAATGGATTGCCATGCCATTTCCCCTTTCATTCTTTCAGCTTTTAAAAGATATGTATTTACATATTCTGCCTTTTACCAGTGATTTCTTATACAGATTGACAATAAGACACAACTCACATGTCCCTGTCTGCCTTTTCTTTGCTTTTACATTTCATTTTGCTATTGTGTTTGAAGTGGAATAATATACGCTGGCATAGATTGTGTTTTCTGTTACTTTTGATTACTCACCAAATCATTCAGGAGTGTTCTTTGGGTTTTTTTCCTAATTATTTGGTTTGATCTCTGCTTGGGGAATAGGGCATTCTTTGCTGTGCTGTCCTGAAAATAATTGCATTTGCAGTGATTGTTTTCTAATAACAGTTCTGTAGAATAAGTGCTTTGAGGCCAAATCCAGCTTTATTTATGAGAACAAAAGAATTTTGCCCAAATAATAATTGAGTAAGGACTTTGTGTGTTGGTTCATTATTTGTAAAATATTTATGCACCTCATGACAGCTACTATATGTCTTCACTTCTCCAGTACAATAAGGAACAACTATCATGTCAAACCAGCTGTTATAACATTGTCATCCAATCTGGGCAGCATAGTGCCTTGGTATGGACATGAGGCTTTCCAGATATTCATGAGAGCTGATGGCTCAGACGGGGGGAAGATAGCTGGAGTGAATGTAATTCTGTAAGATACGTTTGGTTTTTTTTTAATTGCAGTGACAGCCCAAGTTGATTGCGACATTTTTGACAACTCTGAAAAACTATTTGCTTTGCCCAAAGTATTCTCATTTATTTTATGCTGGGAATATTCAGGCTTATAGAAAGCTAATGAGAAGGAATGAGAGTGTTTTAACTGGGTTCTCAGCATGTATTTGGGTTTTGAATAATACCTAGTGATTATGTGACATTCAAAGTGTTCCACAGGTTGGTGCCTAGGTATCCTGCAGTGCCACTCTTCCTGACATTCATTTTGAGCAGAGTTCATAACAGTTCAGACAAAGACTTTCCACCTATATTAGTGGTGAGTCTGAGCAAATAAATCCTGCACAGAACAAAGACACTATCATTCTCCAGCTCCTCTTTATTCTTGTGCTACTATTAACATTCAAAGTAATATTTTCCATGGTGTAGTTTTCATTTTTAATTTACACTTTGTGGAATATTGAATATTTCAATACATGCTTTTTCCAAGTTTTCTCTTCTCAGCTGCATAAATCTAACACAGAAGCTCTGTCCTTAATAATTTATGCCATTCCTGTGCACTGGTGTAATTTTTTTAATATACCTTGTGGGTTTAATTCTTGCTTTTCGTATTCCATAACCTGTAAGAGTACAGTTCAAGAACTTTTAAAAGCTGCTTCAAGAAATAGTTTTTGCTTCTTTGAGAAGTCAAGAATTAAGTATGATACTGAGTATTATATCTGGAAAATTATAATTCTGAAGAATAATTATGACAAGCTGTAAAAGAAATGAAATAAATAAGTAAAGATCAAATATACTGGTTTTGAATACAGAAGATAAACCAAATGGAAGTAGAGCTTCTAGACCTCCGTTCTTCAGGTGGTGTCAATTACAGCTATTTATTATTATTATTTGTCAATCACAGCTATTTATTTAGGGTCAACTACAGTTATTTAATTCTGCACCATGAGGAGACAGAATATCATCTCTCTCTTAGGCAACTGCCCTGGTTTTGGCTGGGATAGAGTTTGTTTTCTTAGTAGTTGGTCCAGTGCTGTGGTTTGGATTCAGTATGAGAATAATATTGATAACACCCTGATGTGTGTAATACTGATGCTGCTACGCAGAGCTTACCCTAAGTTACGGACTATCCAACTTCCCTTGGTCTGCCAGTGAGGAGCTGCACAAGAAGCCAGGATGGAGCACAGTTGGCACAGCTGATCCAAATGGGCCAGAGGGATATTCCATACCATAGAACATCTTGTCCACAATACAAACTGAAGGGAGTTTGCTGGGAGATGCTGATCAGTTTTTGAGGACTGGCTGGGCATCCATCCGCAGGTTGTGAGCAATTGTACCAGGCATCACTTGTTTTTCTTGGGTTTTAAACCCCTCTCTCTCTCCTTTTCTTTATTATTATTGTAGTTGTTTCTATCATTATCATTATTAGTATTATGAGTATATTTTACTTTGTTTCAATTATTAAACTGCTCTTATCTGAACCCATGAGTTTCAAGTTTTTCCTGATTCTCTTCCCTGTCACATGGGGTAGGGAGTGGAGTGAGAGGGTGGCTGGTGGTATTAACATGAACATATCTACAAGAAATAAGTTACAACCCCACATCTGCACTTCAGTTTGGGTGTAATTGTAATAGCACTTGAGTAATTCTTAGACACTACAATGACAAACTCATTGTCAATGCAAAATATTGATCATTATTTTGACATCTACTAACTGATCTGCTTGCACATACAAAATTCAGAGAAGTTATATAGATTAATGTGTCATCAACACAATTAAGGTGCAGTGGTTTGTTCAGATTATCAGAAACCCAGAAAGAATGATAAATTTGGATATATTAAGGTTAAATGTTAGCCAGAGTCTGTATCTTTTCCTCTCCCCTCTTAACAAATCTGGCCACTCCTTTTATTTTGTAATACTGACTTTTACATGTGCTTCTCTCCTGGCTCACTTCATAAACCTATTTTTCCATCAGCCAGCAGGGAGTTACATTCTGTAATGAGAAAGTTACTGGTTTTGATCCTTTTATAAGGTAACTCTGATTAATGTTCATGGGTATTCTATAAAAAGGAATAGGACAGAATTTATCCCTAATTTTAGGATAAACGAATAAATGCTTAGGTATGCCTTATTCAAGTAAAGCTTCAAGTGACATAAATTACTAAAAAATAGAACAACCAAACAAAGAGGAAGACTATGAGGATTGAATTTAATGTTATATATTTATTCTGGCATCACTTATTAGTGCAGTGGTCAGAGTCTTGCTGGTAATTACCTACTGATATTCATGAACATCCTGGATTTGGGACCCAAACAGTGTGAAATGTGATTGTAAATTCCCTTAATTGCAGCTGAAGTCTTCTTTTGCTCTTCCGGCACTTTTCCTTTAGTTATCAGTCCTACATGGACTTTAGATCACCAACTCAGCCTTTTTTAGCTCCCAACTCCAGTCATAGCCCCTGAAGACTCTACAGGATTAAAAGCAATCTTTTTTTACTGCTTTCTCCTCTGTTTTATAGGTTATCCTATCAACAGGGGCTTAAACCATGTATTAAAGAGAATTTGTAATGATTTCATATGGGTTTGTTCTTCAACTTAGATAAAGTAAGAGATGTAAACGTCGATCAAAATAACAAACTTCTGTGTGCCTTTGCTTTAGTTTCCTTGCTATTTTGGAGCATTCCCTGGGTTACTGTGGCAGTAATTTGAAGTTTCAGACTACCCCCAAAAAGAAGTGCCCAATGAGGGACATTTTCTCTATCTGGAGATAGCAGGTATTTTCTCACATGCATCACCAAACTTAAAAAACATTCTCAGTGCATTAATATTTTTTTAGCAGAGTATATGAGGGTATAAACTTCTTTGCCTAAGAAAGCTCTGGTTTGAACAGCATAGTATTGAAGTGTAACAATGCTCTGTTGTCAGGAATGGCTAAGTGTAAATATATCTCCCCAAATCTCTTACATCCTGAAAAAAAATATGAGAGAGTTCAGCTCTACGCTCAAAATGGTCTCAGGAAAGAAAAGAGGGCTTGAAATTTGAAGAAATATTGATAAAAATACTAATCCATGAGATGATTGATACTGAAACACACTGAAGAAACAGACGTGCTCTCTTATGTATCTTACATTTTCCGTTGTTGAATATTGTATTATATTCATCAAATATTCCTATTCATCTCTACCTGGTCAATGACTCTTCACTGAATAATTTATTCAAATATTAATGACAAACCAGATCAAAAAAAATTGTGGGTTCAATATTTTTTCAATGTAGTCACTGGCCCTAAAACCTATTAGAGGTTTTAATTTATAAGACATACAGTTCTACATATAACAATTTAACAAGCACTGTGAATTATGGAAATACAATTTTATCAAAGGTGACATTGCAAATCTCAAAAATGAGCCTCCAGCAGTTCAGAGAGACACAAGTATTCCAAAATGGAGTGATAGTCCCATAATTCAAAGCACACTTACATTTTAAGTAATACTGAGATTTGGTGTAGCAGTAAATCTTATTTCTTTTTCACTACATACTCTTATTTGTCCTCTTTCTGCTTTAGTCCCTCTCTGCATAACCACTTCTGTTCCTCCCAGACCTGGTGTGGCTCCTGTCCAGCTACCACTACACCCTCTCAGTAGACACCAATGTGCCTCAGGGCAGAGATAAACTCCATCCAAGAAAAATGCCAAAATTCTTGCTTATAAGGCAAGGGAGTTGTCCTGCTGAAGGCAATGAGAAAATGACACATCTTGGCCAGTGCTCAAGGGACTTGGAGACCACCTAAGGGAGTGGATGCCGGAGTGATCCTTTTGCCCTGCCTCTTTCTATGTCTCTTTTACACACTGTGCACACACTAGATTCCCAATGCTATTTAATCATATGCTGTTTTTTACAGAAAAGGAAGAGAAACTGTTCTCCCCTACCCTTCACACTGGCAATTGTTTTTCACTAAGTATGTCTAATTTCATCTTCGACTAATAAATACATGATTTAAAAAACAGAAGGTAGATGGTTTTGCTGCTGTTTGAAAAAGATTATTTTCTCCTCTCTCTAAATAATTGTACTTCTCTGAATATCTGTCATTTTACTCCTTACTGTCCAGGAAACATTGCCAGCCTCAGGTTTTGAGTGTTTACATTGTCATTGTGCTCACAGAATTGTGAACAAAGATTAGAAAGGAAATCATGTGTCCTGAAGCATACTAGCTGAAAAAGAGAACCTAGTTCCATCACGTAAAATACACCTGTCTTGAACACATCAAGAAAAGCACTTTGACAATACTGACTTCCGACAAATTGCATTAAACCCCCTCCTCCCCTCTCCCTGTGTAGGTTTTTTTACCAAAGGTGGGTTTAACACTATTTTATTGGATGGAAATTTTGAGGCACAAAAATGAGAAGAAATATGCCCACTTAGTTCAGAAGTTGTGTTTGGCACTCTCTCATTTTTCTCCTCCTTCCCTTTTCCCTACCCTTTAAGCCCCATTGTTGCTTCAGCCTCGCTTTTTCTGCAGACTGAGGCCAAATGTGTTGAGTAATCAGCTTGTGGTCTCTTTACCACAATTACAGAGTCCCAGGTGCAGGAGAAATTTCTTTTTATACTTAAAGAGTCACTTCAATTTTCCTTCAAAAGGGAGGACTATCTAGAGGTCAGAACTGCCAGAACAGTTTAATTCTGTTTAGAAAATGTGTTCTGTGTATATTGAGTTTAACCACTAGCTGGAGTACTGCAGATACTGTGATGTGACTGCCTCCATTGTTTTTTTTTGCCCAACTCATTTAATAAAAGACTGTACGTAGTTAGTGCTGTTACTTTGAGAGTGTGTCAAGTTGGCAAAAAAAGCATCTCACGTTTCTCTCCTTTGTAGCTTTCTTGTTAGGAAAATTCCTCTTCTATCAGCAGATTTTAACAGAACTCAAGCTCCTCTGAGAGTGGCAGACTCTTAATATGACTCAGCTTCCAGATAATAAAATTACTGTCTCTAATGAAGGTTATCTTCTCTTTCATTCTTCAGTATTTCAATTTTGCTTACAGTGTTGAGTGCTTGGAAAGTGTCAGGCATTTTCTACTTGCCTATTCTAAAGAAATTATGTACTTCCCTTGAAAAAATCTGAGCTCTGCCAAAGCACTGGCCATTGTAGGTAAATGCAAAGATAAAACAGTTTTAGGTAATGCTGTCTGGATCTGAGACAAGGTGATGTTCTGATCTAAGTCAGACCTACCTTGAATGGTTGGAAGCAGGTGATGCCTCAAGGTCTTTTACAAAATGAGTTGCTCCATGAGTCTATGATACTCTTCCCTACTAAGAAAACTGTTTCCTCTCAATGACACCAGTCATCTTGAGGCTGGTTCCTGGGACTGCAAGAACTCAGCTTTTTTTCATTCTGGATGAAGCTCACAGGTACAGCATCACTCTGCATTTGAAATACATAAAAAGCAGATACTACTTTGTTTAAAGCACATGAAAACGGTTCTTTGTAGCACAAATACAAGAGAATATGAATAAGGTTTCTTGTGTTTGTGATTTAAAAGATTAAATGAACAGTGCTTCATTTTCTGAAAAACAAGATCCAGTAAATTGAACAGGAGCAATGCCTACTGAAAGGACAAGAAGATGTATATGTCTGTTACAGGGCTCTGGAAGCATTTTATCAGTTCCTCTAGCCTGCCTTTTCTCTGTCACAGCAGGAAAGATTTCAGAGAGGAATAACAGAGCAAACAGATATACAAACCCTTAATGACAGCAGTGGGTCTTATTACTACAATACACTAAAGGAATGTTATTCCCACCTTTAGCATTTTGTGGTGGTTGACATTTTTAAAAATAGTCAGAAGGAAGGGTGTTGTGCTTTGTGATATCAAAGTTCATCAGCACCAGGCACTGTGAGAGTAGGTTCCAGCTGCAAACGTGTGAACTTTAATTCTTCTGAAGCTGTTTTATCTTCTAAAAGAGTTTTGTTCCCTTCATGTCCCTTTTCTCAGCTTTTTTAAAAGCCCTTTTCCTGTCATCTGAAATGCAATTTCACAAATGGACTGCCAGGAGACATTGAATCCTACGGCTCTCCCACCCAGAAAGGCAAAAATAGTGTGGAACATTCACCCCTAAAGCACCTATCCTGCCATAAAAAGATTTTTATTGTGGCAGCTCTCTTTTATCTTATTGTGCTTTTAAAATAAAATGCTGAGTTATTTTCTTAAGAGTGTGAGAAATCTCTCAGGCATTTTAACCTTCATGACAAGGTAATGTCTATTGCCATTTCCAGATGTTTTGAGTGATACCTTACGTACCATGCAGGCGTGGGTGGGGCACTTGAGAGAAAGCCAGGACTACAGGATTGTCTGTCCCTGTAAACCTTCACCTCAGCTTCTGGCAAGACAATCCTACCTGGCTTGCCTAAACACTGAGAACTACAGTGCAGGGGTTGAATGGTAATTTATCTCTTGACAAAAACAAGGGGGCTCCAGTTTTTATGAGAGCCATGAGACATTGCAATGTCACTGTCAAATCACGTTATTAACACTGTCAGAAAAAGGTCTTATCTCACTGGCAAAAACCTGAACTAATTGAAGTCCAAACATACACCCCCACCCCACACTTAGCAGCATTTCAGTTGTTAAAGAGTTCAGGAATGGAAACAAATATTTTTTTTCAATAAAACTATGCTGTTGCAAATAAATAAAGACTCACTGTTAAATTGAGCCTATGGGACACCAGTGTATGGTTAGACTCCTCAGAGCCCCTTCTCAAGTAGAGACTTACCAGCCATTCATGTTTATGAAATCTGTGTTAAAAGCCTCAGTCCGAGACCCAGAAAGCTCTGAAGGGACAGACAGGAAGTTTCTTTCAGCTTCTTATAAAGTTTCTTAAAATCTTTTGTTCACAAGGACAAGACAATCCAGTTTAGGCAAGTATAAATGTGTTGTCTGCCACAACCAGCAGACTTCTTAAGCTGGGCTGTTCCTAAATGCAATGCAAACACTTTCAGGCTGCTTGGCATAGGTTAAAATCACCTGGCCATGGGGTCCTCAAGCTCACATTGCTTCTTTTAAGTGCAGTCACAATTTAGGGACAGAAATCATAGCATCCTTGAAGGAAAGGGCAATGCCTTCAGAGCCAGAAAGAAAGAAGATATTGGACTGTTACTCTGCGGGCACAAAAGAAATTACTGTAAAGGATTACTGCTTAGAAGTTCATTGTCACAGGCATAGCCTGGTCCAACAGCATTAAGCTGTGGTCACAGCTGATTCCTCAGATCAGTCTAATGGGAGCAGACAGCAGTAAAGCTATATGACTATGATGCTCTCTAAGCCTGGATCCAAGAAGGGAGCAAAGAGGAGGAGCAAAAGTGTGACATTTGCATAAACACTAAATTAGAAGAAATGTTAAATATTAAGCTGAATCCATACAAAGGAAGTAAAAAAAGTAATTTAAGAGATTTGTGGTTCAGTTAAGAACTCGGCAAATTACTCTATTAATGTTAAATTGGGGTGAAAATAGATCTAATACATAGTAATGAAGCTGAAGTTTAGCCTGCAGAGTTAAATGGGCCAGCCCATCATTCCGGGTTAGCGAGAGCGGAAATCAGGAGGGACAAAGGGTGGATAGACAAAATGATAGCATTGGCAGACAAAAGCTGTGGCAAGCTGTTCACAAGATATTCAATCTCTGCTGAGCAAACTCATCACTGGCTTGTTCTGAAAAGCTCACAAATTCCCTGCCTTTCACCTTTTGGATAGAATGAAAGATATGCTGGCCAGCTGCCAACTGCTAATTCAAGTGCTTTATCGAGGAGTACGACAGTAATTCGGCCAGGGAGAGACAAGGAGTTTGTGTGGAGCCAGAAGAGACTCTTTATATTTTCCTGGAGATTTTTTAGTTGACCCTAACTAATCTCCTCTTACTGGATTTGCACCCCTGGAAACATTTCTTTGAAGAATGTTTGCTCACCAGAGGAAACTGTCCAGACCATCACAGGTTGGAGAGACAGTCACTGAAGGGAAGAAAATCAATCTTTGCTGACAAATGAAAATTCATTAAAGCTTCTCTAAAGCCTTATAAAAACATGTCTTTTTAGCACAGCAATGTACACAGTATACAGGGCCAAACCTGGCCATCCTCATCCAGGACTCCCTGGAGAACATGGAGGGTTTTCCTGAACATTTGGCTGGGTTTTTCCTATTCTTCCTCAGCCCCTGGTGCTGCCCAATGCCAGCATTTCATTGAGATAATGAGAGACAGACAATTTTTCCCACAGGGAATCATCCCCAAAGTCCAAACCAAACAAAAGAGTTCTCGAGTGACAGACTGGAGCCATGGCAGTGCTGTGTGGCAGTAGGCAGTGCCAGTGACGGGCAGCATGGACCAGCAAGAAAAGCGGAGGGGACAAAAGGACGCGAGCACTGCCTCTTCCTTGTGCCTGAGGACAGAGGGAGGGAGAGAACTTCACACCCTCTGAAGAGGCCATGAGGGGCCTGGGGTTAAGTGTCTACTGTTTGAAAGTACATAATTTTGTTCCATGTTTTTAATTCTGAGGGTCCCGGTGGGAGGTGGGATCTTTGACTTCTCTTTCTGCTATGAACAGAATGCAAAATTCACGTCCCTTGGTATAAAACTCTGCCTTTACTCTTCCTCCACCTGCCTGTCCTCGATTACTTGCAGTACAAGGTCTGATCAAATTATAGAATGCATAAAAATAAACCTTCTGTTAAAGTGGCAAACCAGCCAGACTTAGGTTTTTATTTAATATAGACGATGTCTTATGTTAAGAAATTATTTTGGTTATTCGTCTTTATGTTGTCATCCTGATCTGGCTATCTGAACAGGTTATATAAGTTATTAAAATGTTATTTTCCTTCCAAACATTATGCCTCATTCCTACTCTTGTACCAATGTGCTGAATTTTCCTGACCTTGTATTTAGAAGTCAAAAAATATGAATATTAAATTTATATGACCTTTACCATCCACAAACAAATTAGGCTCATGTACTTTTCCCTGGCATTTGAAATGAGTTATTTGGTCTGCACTGACAACTGTGTAGCGGAGAGTTAAATCAAGAGTGCAGCATTGATGGAAAAATAAGCTTAATGACATTAAAAACCATCTCAGATAGAAAGAGCAGATACCATCTCAGTCTCCTTGAGATCATGGCTTATGTTTTTGTCCTCCCTGAAGTGATGTTGGGGAGCTGTAATCTCCTGTCTTTGTTTTCCAATCCAAGAGGGATGTGTAATAAGAGAAAATAAGAGGTCAGAAAACAGGAGGAACCTCTCCAGGAATCTCTAAACACCTGTAAGTACATGCATGCACACCAGCACAGCTTTAGATTTGTTTTAAATACCCATATGCAAACTGTTGGGAGTGTGTGTGTGTGTGAATTAAATGTGCTAGGTAAAAAATATCACAATGATAACTCACATTAAAAAAAATCTTCTGCTCATATGATCGTTAAGATGATACTTTTAGCAGAACTGTAGGCTGTCACATCTCTTGGATTGCATGAATAGTTCTCATGTCAAAGGTGAGTTTCTGAGACTGGCACTCCTTTTAGTCTGAATTCCTAAGGAAAAAGGTGCATGTGCCTAAAGTACATGTGACAACAGCTTTTTTTCAAATCCATCACTCCATTTCAGAGAGGCAGATAGATGTCTCAGACATGATAATTACCTGCAAAGCTGTTCAAGGTGAGGGGCTGCTTAGAAGAGAGACACCACCTGCTGTTTTCACTGAGGGCAGGTCAGGGAGCACTCACCACTCCTCCAGGCTGCCCAGCTCAGCAGCCCCGACCCTGCACGCAGCATTGTCTGGGGGCCCATGGCACATACATATCCCCAGCTGGTGGGCAGCAGAATTACTCAGGGGATGGGGAAAACGTCTGGGGACAGCCAAGGGGAATGTGTAAGACATCTAGAGAGCTTCCCAAGGCAGTTAGAAGGGGTGTGGGAGGCACAAGAGAGCGGGAGGAAAGATCACTGCTCTACTGGTCAGCTCACACTGTTTGCCTTCTCACCAAATAACATTTTCCTCCATTCTTCTCACTACCCCATGATCATTTTTTACAGCTACCTGAGCAGTTCCTTACCTAAGATATGTGGTTTATCTTTTGTTCTGACAGAACCCAGTCATCGCTCCTCACCTGATTTTCCAAGGAGAGGATATGGGTGAGCACATTTGTGCTTGCCTTCATCTCCTCTATAACTGTAAAACTTCATGGCTGACCTCAGTTAAAGGGTGGAGGAAGAAAAGAAACCTCAAAAATATTAAATTCTTTTATCTTAAATGAAGTTAAGTTGCAGGTAAGAAGAGAGATGGCTTTAATATTCTGACCAAGGAAAGGGACTACATGTCACGTTCTCAGACAGGGAAAATCTGTAAGTTAATGAATGAGACTTTATCACTGTCATTGCTGCAGAAAACTTGTACCAGAAACCCCAGTCCAGCCTGAGATACCAACCTGGACTGAACCCTGTGCCCAGAAGACAGAGGGTTTCTTCACAAAAAGTTGAGACTGGGAAGACACAGCTTATTACAGATGCGAATATATGTTTTGTTTTCTTTCTCAGAACACTATTCTTACTTTCTTATTTTTTTCCCATTGATTTGAAATGAATCATTCAATCTGTGTCACTCACCGACATTAGATTGCACCAGTTTGATTTTGTTTGATGCAGGGGAGAGGGGAAGCAGTGATGGGATGTGACATGCACTTTATCTTGAGTATTATTTGTCTCTACAAGAGTGCGGTGAGATAAAACCTCAGAAAGGCCCATCGTAAAGGATAGTCATTACTTTGTAAGTGCTTACGCAAATGTGTTGGAAGATTACATTTGAGAAAAAGCTTTTCAGGCTGTCACAGGCTCCACACACATTTTCTCTTCGAGAGCCGAGTTAATCAGAGCACACTGACAGACGGGTGGGGATGATGCAAATTTACAAGTTAGAGGCTTGGTGACTGACAGACACAACACATAATACATAAGAAGGCACAATACTTGAGAACATGTTCCCCAAATTTACAGTACTTTGGCTAGAGATGAGAGTGTAATTCCAGCTTTATTATTAAGCCTCTTGTAGAGTATTTTATTTCAGTGTTACTTATTTCACCGAACAAGTCAGAAAGTATTCCTCGCTTTAGGAGAGTAATGGGTTTATAGGTGTGGGGAGAGATGAGGGAGGGCACTGCCCTTTTCTTAGAAAGTGTCAAAACCCCAGGTAGACCACAGCGCTCACTATCACCATTCTGCAACAACAGAGAAATTGTCTTGGAGAAACTAGAGGACAAAGTTAAATGGGTGCATATGTATGAAAGCATAAAATCTGACATTTCCTGTTTAACCACAAATCTGCAACAGACCTAAGCATGGTAGAAGGAGGGGAATCTGTAGGAGTAGCATAAGTAGACCTGCAATCTAAGAGTTCATGAAA
The DNA here is from genome assembly GCA_013397915.1 of Daphoenositta chrysoptera. Lineage (NCBI taxonomy): Eukaryota > Metazoa > Chordata > Aves > Passeriformes > Daphoenositta > Daphoenositta chrysoptera. Next base: position 12,610 of record VZRO01006781.1, read on the forward strand.
GCCACTTGTAGTGGTATTTATGGTGTGTTACACCATTTGCAGCATTTTCTCTGAACATTAATTTTTTTCTAGAGTGAGAGTGCTTCCTTCTGACATTAACTCAAAACTATTAAGAACTTGATATCAAGTGCTATGTATAACAACCTTGCTGTTTAATGTTGAATAATTTCTAAAAAGTCCTGAAATTCTGGAAGGCTGGGCAATGTTTCAACAATGAGATATACTGAGACAGATATAAAATTTTAAAACACAGCAGTAAGTTGTTATTCCTATTTCACAGTATACCTACACTTTGTGATTACAGGCCTTTAATTTCCTAGTAAGTCTCCATAGTATATTCACTTTTCTCCCTGGGAAGATTTCAGCACTGTAGTATTTTCTTTGGTTTGTCTCCACTTTGCAAAGGACATCTATTTAATCAAACAGTAAAAAAAATATACCATACGAGAGAGCTGACATCCAACCAGAGAACTCTAAATAACAAACACTTGAAGAAGTACTTGCTGTAGTCAGGCTCAGATGTGTTTGGAAAAAGCTCTTCATCAACCAAATAATAAAAGCCATGATCAATTCACAGATAATTCTCCAAGAGATAAAGGGTCAAATCTGACGAATGAATTGTTCATAAGGGCCATTTTGATGAGCTATAATTATGTGAGCAAAATCCCATCATCTTTTGTCTCCTGATTGCATGATAACCACATAAAAGGAAGAGAATAGAAAGGAGATTAAGTTCTCGCAGTCAGTAAGAGATGTTGTATTGATTCTAAGTTGTTGCTAGGTAAATAATTAAACCATGATTTCACTGTTGATTTTATTTGTCTGATGTGTGTAAAGGTTACTTAGATGCATCAGTGAAAAATTAATTAATATATTTCTGCCACTGCTCAAATAATGGAAATCCATAAAGATAAAATTACTGTAGTGGCTTGAAAACACTCATTAATGATCTGCCTCAGCTTCAGAAAATGTCTCAGTAGTCTAATGGTCCTGACAGATCAGACCATCTCTCTTCATTTTTTTTTTTTTTTAAAGTCTTCACCATAGTTGCTGCAATAAATAGACATCTGTGAATGGATGATGTAGCTTAATCAACCAGATTTGATGTGCTGAGGTTCACCAGGGCTATATACTCACCTTGTCAATTCTTGGTGTCCCACCTGGCAGAGCCCTTGCCTGAGTAGATCAAAAGCACGAGCTGTCCTCATAGCCTGCACCAAGGGAAGGGCAGGGCTGAGCAGGCTGAGGAGGTCACACAGCAGTTATCAATGAAAGCTCTGTACTCTTTCCTTTCCCACAATAAAACTTAGCTGCACTGTGACATGTACCTACGAACTGCAGGAAAAGACAAAAGGCAGTGAAGGTCTGAATGATGAAGGCGCTGAGTAATTAGCATGGTAATACCTGAGGCATATTTGTTCGCACCACATCCATGCTAATTGCCCATTTGCCAGGCTAATTTAACGTCAGTTATTTCTGGGTTCATTCCATCATCAGGATATTTCTCTTGTTACTAGGCTACTGTAATTTCAACATCAACTGTGTTTTGACTTACATTCACTTGTAACCCTTCCATATCCACAGGGCAGCTCAGATTGTTGTGAGTTTTACAGTTTAAATATCTTATATATAAAAGCTGGGGAATTTGTATTTCAGATACCAACATGCCCATTTCAAGGACACGGACATGATAGAGTAACTCCTGAGCACCATGCAGTCACCCAATGCAGTTTTGACAGTTCTGTTTTCTGCAGATTCCATACTATTTAATTTTCCCCAAAATTCAATCATTCAAAATGATCCCCCAGTCATTAAAGTGATTAGTTTCTTTTGTGCATTTGAATGATTGTGGTAAATAAGAATTAGAAAGTATAAATGATATTGTATAATGTGAAATAGAACTTAATTTGCAAGGAGATTAACTAATTGATCTGGTATGTCCTTTCCCATTTTAATGTGTTGGCCTCTGTGATATTTATAGACATTCATATTTTTCATTATCTACCAATAAAACTAAAAAAAATATTCATGTTCCTCTTCCTGGAAAGATCTTGTAGGATACTTAGTTTCATTTTTACGTTTGGGGAATGATGAATGTTACTTTTCACATTTATGAAAGAAAATGAGACATTTGTAATGATCTTGACACTAAAATATGACGCTTTTATTTCAGACTATGAATGAAAATCTCAGCTGTCCTGAAAACCTAAAAGCAAGAAGACACTGGTGGATTTCCTGGTAGTTCACTGAGGGAAAATGACTTAACAAATGGTGCCCAAACTGGCTGGACTCACTTGGCATCATACGTGCTCTGGGGATTTTGGGGCATAAGCAAATGTACAGGGCTCCAATGTAGTGTAAACGAGATAGGTTGTTTTATTGATAGTTTTCAGTGTTGGATCCATGCAGGATTGCAACACTTTTTACTGTAATCAGTGACTGGTGAGAAAAACCACACATACAGGTGGCTTTTGTCACTGTTTTCCACAAGTCATGTCTAAGACTTCTCAAACCTGATGGACTTCAAGAAGTACTTATTCCTGCAATTTCCATTTGTAACCATAGTGGGTTTAGGGGTATACCTATCAGACAGGGTCTTAAAAAACAGGTGAGACCTCTCCAGAGGAGACCCCAGGCTACTGTGAATGTATTATAACAAATGGAATTTTAACAGAAAAAAATGGAAGGTACGTGCAAAGATGTCCTTTGCTTGGCAGTGGAGCACTGTCTTGGCAGCTGGAAGTCACTGCTTGTCAGCTGAAGTTTCCAAAATCATAGATGTGTAACCAGTCCCTGGTACATGCAAGAGGAATGTTCTTAACTCCTCAGCACAAGAGTACAAGAAGGAAATGTCAGGGTTACATTGCCCAGCTGTATTTTATACAAAATAAATGTGGGTTTTGTCTAATTCCAGCTTCAAAAGGTGAGTCTTGAAGACAAGAAGATGGGTTTTGTGCTGTGTATCTATGTTAATTTACAAATTCCCAGTGGTGGCTCCTCATTCAGCAATGTGCTAAGTGTGTCCCCTCGAAGTAAGATATCTATCAGATATTAGGAGGGTGGACAACCCAACAGAGAGCAAAGTGCTTTCCTGGGAGTCATTCTATTTAATGAATGGTGGACAGTAGCCCAAAATTTCTATGCTTTATGGATAACAGTGACAAACATTTCTTTCAAAAAGATTCAAAACCTGGATAGTTCCCTTCTGTCATTTCCTCAAAAGTTTGAAATAGGAGAATAGGAAATTGAAGCAATTAAAGCCACAGACAGATATTTTTGAACCTGCTTTTTTAAATCCCTGGCCCAAATTTTCCAGAAAAGGAGATGTTCAGCTATATAACACTAAAAACTGAATATAGAATAACCTTCAAAAAACAAACATGAGAGAACCGGTTGGTAATTCCCACATAAAAAGAGCCTGGAAAGTAGAAACCAGGAAAGTTACAACCTTTCCCATGTTAACATTATCATCAATATACCACAAAAAATGAAAAATGCAAAGCAATTACTGCAGCAGGAAAAAGACACAAAGAGATGTATCAAAATGCCTTGAATCTATCTCTGCATTTGCATACCTCTACCAGAAGTGTCTTGAAATTTGCTGTGAGCATATGGAGGACTTGATCAAAACCAGAACATACATTTTACACAAGGGGATTTATACAGATGCGCTAAATTTACAAAGGCAACTGAAGGACGTTTCAGACAGACTTGACAGATTACAGGCTGCTGCTGTTACTGTCACAGTCTCTGTGTAAATCTGGTTTAACAACAAAGAACTGACACCACACAAGGACAAAACTGAAAAACAATTCAGAGGTGCTGTACAACTTTTCCCATTACAAACACCAACATAGCCAAATACAAAGGCCCTTAAATATCGGGGTCACAGACTGAAACCAAAATGGAGACAAGGATATATCATGCAAAAAATCATATTTTGCATTATGATTTTCATGCATCGAAATGATGGATATATGGAAGTACACAACAGCTAAGATTTTGTACCTTTGTTTAAAGGACTTATTGTTCATCTCAGAATCATTTGAGTGATTTCAGCTATTTTGACTGAAATTTTACAGTGGTTGAGAATACGACAGATAAAGTAACCTGGAAAAAGTAAAACCAATTTCAAAGAAGAGACAAGAACATGAGGTTAAATTGAGCAGGGACCTAAATATCCTCTTCTTCTCATTGTCTTGGTTTAAAGTATAAAACAACATTTAAAAGAGTTTACAACTCTAGTTACTGGAGGATTCTGTCAGATTGCATTAAGGCATGAAAGGAGGGGTCTAAAAAAGTCAGATTTTGTAAGAACTTTAAAAACAAAAAGCCCAGTGCTTCTCCTCAGCTAGTGACCTGCATTCACTCACTTTTGCTTTGACACGGTAGCATTCCTGGGAAGAAGCACCATCCCTCCTGTGCAGTGGCTTTCCTTCTAGGTGGTGGCCATGGCTCCTGAAGTCTGTAACTGATCTCTTCTGCCTCCAAGTATCTCTTCTTTCCCTTGGATCCCACCTGGTGTCTTCCTTGAGTGCTCATATATCCAAGGCACAGCTTCTTGGACAGTGCTTTGTACCCACAGACCGCCACAGCCTGTCGTAGTCATAAGGTTAGAGAAACATCTCTGTCCTCTTAACAAAAAGCCTGATTACAAGCTTGACAGGAGACAGTGGTGCTAACCAAAAGCTTTGACATGCAGTGCAGCTGGAGAAGCTCACATATAATATTGGAGGAACCGGAGAAATGAGCTTACCTGTGTGGGTCTCTGGAGGGACTGGAGGCAGCAGTAGAGGAAGTGGGGGTGGTGGCAGGGAAGCAGCTGATGGCTGAACTGGCTGAGAGTCTGTTGCAGAATGACAAATGTAAGAAATTTCTGAAAACCTTGAATAATACTGTGATAGCAGTAAATAGATACCAGGCACCATGCAAAGGCCAGCAGCTCCTCATAGAGTTCATTTCCCAGGCTATTTTTCTGTTTTACCACAATTGCACATGGATTATTGTGAGATCTTGGGATGAATTGATCATGTTCCCTGTTGTGCCAGGGAATAGCAACAGCACACCTAGACTGTCTCCAGGAGAAGCAGTAACTTTTGCAGATCTAGTCCTGTTTATAACTGCTGAAGATTGACCAGTAACATAAACACACTGTATTTATGGTCTGAGGAAACTCAAAGGTGTTTGTTTTCCCCTCTTTCCCTCATCTTTGCTTCTTCAGTGTGCTTTAGGAAACAGTTGTACTCAGACACATATTGTGAGTGCAGAGTAAGCAATGGATTTTCTGTTTATTTATTTATTTTAAGATATCTATTTTAAGGTATTATTTATAAAAATAATATTATTATTCCTTCTTCTAGGAATTATATTCTTCACAGGTCATTTGCACAACGAAAGGCCCTACTGCTTAGAGCCTCAATCCTTGATACAGCTGCTTCTTAAAGTTACTGTATTTTGCATGTTCAGTATGGGTAAACCAGTTAAGATTAAATGGCAGTTATTAAAAAATATTAACACATTTCCAGACACAGTAGCAATAAAAATGTGTGAAAAAATAATTTGTAGGCACCATTGTCTGTTGCTTCTACAAGATGAAAAGCATACCAAAAATGTCAAAGTCTTCTTAGAGGCATTTAATTAGAGTAATTTTGCACCATGCTCTTGTTACTGTGTGTGACTCACCAGTATAGAGTACAACAGGCCATTTAGATCCAAGTGCAGTTTGGCAAGCATTTGTTCCAAATTTTTAATTTTCCAAATTACTTTTCTGACTGAAGAAATGGGAAAGTGTTCTAAACAGAGGTTATGAAACCTCTTCTGCCAGTTTATCACTTTATCATATTATGCAGGTTTCAGTTTTCCATGGATGTGCCTGACACCAATGCAGACGTATTTTGGGCCTGTATCAATATTGTTCCTCTGACAAACACTATGGAAGTAAAAAAAATTCACTCTTCTTTAAGCAGCCTCTACTTCCCTAAATTTAGGACAATTTCAGTCTAAAATAAAGGCTTAAATTTCACATTTCACTGACTTTTCTTAGCCAAGAAATCACACTAACAATTTATGAGATGTAGGATAATTGTAACGCCGGGCTTCACTGACACTGAAAATGATAGAAAAAAGGATCAAACCAATCTGTCTGTAGTTCCACTGAGGCAGGTCAAGAAAATGCTTTTAACACAAGTAAAACAAGCAAATGATCAGAAGTCAGTCAACACTTTTCCTTCCAGCACAGCTGTGCATTGGAGTGGATTTTTAGTTTTTACTCCCATATTGCTGGAAATTAACACTGAAGCAGCACCACTTTGGTTCCCTCACTTTGATCATAAGAAGTTCTTTATGAGTTTGAGAGTGAAAATTGAGTCTCTACCATGTAATGCTCAGCCACTCCTCACCTTACGAAACAGACACACAACACCTCCCTGAGAACATCTCTTAGATTCTTTCTGTGTTGCTTTCATCTCACTCTGCTTGCTGAGAAAGAGATTTTACAATGAGAAACTTTTCCGTGTTCTTACATGGTGCAGTGGAATGTCTCAGCAGATCTGAGGAACAGAATTGCTCTGTTGCTTCCACTGATGCATCTCTCCATGTTAAGTTTCAGCTCTAGCTCAGGAGGGTTCCACAGCCCTCCCTGCAAAGGGACAGCACTTATTTTTTTGTCGTAAGTAGCAAGTACTAAAATCACCAGCATCCATTAAGTTCCTCATACACATCTTGGACATTTTTCCATACACACCTTGGACATCTAGGTCCGAAAAAAGAGGGGAAGAACATGGAAGGGAAGGAGGAAAAATATAGCTATCTTTTTCCCATAGAGATCGTATGTTATATAGGATAAAGATTGTACTTCTGAGCAGTCTGCATTTCCAAAGCAATCCTTTCTCCCTTTCTATAATCACTTCTAGACAAATATCTTTAAAGCATGCCTATACTAGAATGCTGGAAGACTGTACTGTAATATTTTGGATAGTGGAGAGCACAGTAACTCAGGGACATGCAGTGATGAGCTGACTGGCAGGATTTATTACCCTGGGAACCATAGTCTCATGCTGCTGCCTAGACCACTGTCAGAACCAAGTGTTTTTCCATGCTGCCTAGATCCAACTGCGCTGATCTGGGATATCTCTCAGCGTGGGTGTCCATTATACAGGGCAGATATTTTCTCAATCCACATTTCCAGTAGCTTCCTTTATCTTCCCCCACTGTCCTGTTTTATTGCATCCATAAAGAGACTTCACAACCACACACTTCTTCCCCAGTTCGTGTTGCACATCCTACTTTTTAGCATCCCTGCTAGCTCTGTTTTTAGGAGCTTCTCAGTGTTAGTAATTCTTTGGTCCAGCTAAGAATGAGAAAAGGTAATGCCTGACTGGGAGCTTGGTGGAGCAATAACCTGTTGATATTCTTCATATGATAGAAAGTGACTGAGTAATTCACAGGTGTGGAAAATTTATAAAAATACATAGAGACATTTCTAGTGTTATTAAGCTTTAAATACCAGGCTTTCAGGTGGGTTGAATTTGAGGTTTAAATCAATTGAGCTATTAGGGATTTCTGGAGTGTGTGAACAGCTTCTAAGCAGTGATAGAAGACCTCTATAGCTTCCCTTCTTCCTACCTATGAAGAGTGCGTATTTTTGGTAACTCCAGTTAATGATTGATGACACCAATTTCTCAAACGTTGCTCATGTAATTATCTTTGCAATGGTTCAGTTTACATGTCAATTACCAAATTCCAAAGTGAAGAAGCACCTTGAAAGGTTCTCCTTTTTTTTTATTCCAATGACCTCAGTGGTCCACTAAAATTTATTACCTCTGTCTGTAAACCTAGCTTGGCTTATATACTTAGACTGTCATTATTATAATAACATTATTACTATATAGGTTATTTGTATCATGCATTTACTTCAACATAAATAATTTTCTTTTACCATAAATTTTTTCTCAAACTTCCATTTTCCTTTGTTTCAGCAAACAAATGGGGACTGCCTGTGTTCCTGAGATAAATTCTGAAGTGGGTTCACTGGAATTAGCACTGCTATCTGGTCATTGCACCAGGCTAACTGAATTACCAGACCTGAGGCCATGTGGCAAACCTCTTGTTGCTGGTAACACTTTGCTCCTTCAGTATCTGCAAGTCTCAAAGCATGCAGTGGAGGAATTAAAGTGGGGAGGATGATCAGCTGATTGACTCGGATGCTGAGAGCTGGGAGCAGATGTTTGACCTTGTGCCTGTCACCAGAGCACGAGGACTCGCACCGCCTCAGCATGCCTCCTCAGACCCCAGCCAGTGCAGCTCAGGACTCAATTTCCATTTTAATTACACAATCATTTATCAGTACTTGCCCATAATAAGCAGATAAAATCCTTCATCTCTGTTTAGCAGTGGATAATTCACTCACATCTGCTAGCAATGATACTGTCTTTTCCAGGGGCCATACCTCAAGGTCTTTACTGATGTTCCAACTTAGTTCCCACATTGACTTACTCCTGTGAAAACAAAGAAGGAAAGTAGTGAGTCTAACGCAATCAAAAGCTGCTAGTGTTGTCCCAAGTCACCATTAAAGAAATATTTTTTCATCCTGAGGTAGCTTCTTTTTAATTTTCTTTTTAATATCTGCTTTGAAGGATGTGGTCTTTAGCTCTTATAGTTTTCATAACCACCTTTTAGTCAGCTTATTATTTTTAAGGCAGATTGTCTGCTGGGGTATTTTCCAGATGTGCTCTTTTTATGCAGTCCTGGTTTTGCCAGGTCACTCTACTGATTTCCACCCATGGAGCTGGAATGCCTGAACATCATTGCACTCATGTAAAATTGAATTAACACCACTTACTTCATCTTTTAATCTAGGACATATAAACACTATCATTTGAGAACTCCTGGTATCATTTCAGATGTATCTGACTTAGTTTTAATTTAATTAGATAGCACATCAGTATATTCTTAGGTTTTAATATCACTAACACCACAGCCCAAGCAGTTTTTCACAGGGACTATGCACAGTCTCTCAGGGCTGCAGACAGACACAGGCAGTAAAGTCCATGTTCTGCAATTTCTTATGCTTGAAAAATGAGACTGGATAGGTTATGTTCAGTTATTTGTGATGAATTTTGTTGCCTAACCTCCTTTATGAAATTCTTTTATTTTCAGCTGTCCTAAAAATGCTGACTATGCCATAGAAGTTGTTTTCTTTTATTTAGAAAAAAACCAAACCATGTTAGGTTCAAGAGTAGGGTTGGTTTTTTTTTTTGTCAAAATTTGATAGCAAATTCCTTATCTCATGGACAAGAATGAAAAAAAAAATTAACTAGAGGCCTGCAAACCCACCCGTGTTGCCACCCTTACTACTCCCGGATCACTGTGGTAAGAAGAAAGAACATTTAAAGCTCTAATCTTCTTAACAGAGAAAAGATCTTCCTGTATTAATCTAAAACAATCTATGAAAATTGAAAAATGATTAATATTTATCTTATTATTATTTAAAAGTATATTATTGCTATGTTATTTGACTGTGATTCCTCCCAATTATTTTTCTTAGTCATTACTAAAAAGCACAACGCATTTGATTGTATTGACGACTGAGAGAAATCTTTCTTTTTTTCCCCAACCTGTTTAAAGCCTGGAAGGTATTAACACCATAATGAAAGTTATACAGATGGATTTTCAAAGACTTCAACAAAAAAAGACTAAGTCATCCATGATTGATCAAAGGGATAAGTGGATTTTCCCTATTAAATCTTGAAAGACAAAAGCTTGATATTCAGTATCTAACTGAAGCATCGATTTTAAGGGAACAATTTTCCTACTGTTAGACTGATGAAATACTCTAAATCTGATGACTAGACTGATGAAAACTCTAAATCAATATGACTCTACTATTTTTTATATTTGGCATTTGTCTTCCCATAACATGTAGCTACTATCAGAGTGAAATAAAGGCAATGCCTTTCCATTAAATGGATACACTCTTCAGCTTACACCAAATTTTCTTACTCATCACCTGGTCCCATGGAAGTTTCATGGGTCATCATCATTGTGTAAGGAAGTATGTATTTAAGTATTTTAAGATATTTCATGTGTAAGAAAACTTCTAATTTTGGATAATTTTCTTCTGTTCTTTAAAAAAATATTTCCTGCTATAAAATAGTGGCATTTTCAGAACCACACACAACACTGTACTAAAACAACCAGAGGATAAAAGCATTTGCCTTTGTCCATAAGGTAAAACTTCTGAGCTGAGTTCAGATCATATTCAGCTTTTTGATACTGTGTCATATTCCAAGAATGGCTAATCTGCTCTGTGCTTTCTCTTCAGCCTGGAATACTGAGTTGTTCTGCTAATTCTAAAAAATCATGCCTAGTTGCCACAAATTTTGTCAGCTAAGGCAGAGCCTCTAATCTTGTTGGGGAAGACTTTATTTAGTGGCGGTTTAATTTGCCATTTGATTTAAAAGGAGTTTCTCTTTATTAAAACATTTTGGTGATGATCATGGTGGAGGGAGTGGTTTTTTTTGTTTTTTCTTTTTTTTTAGCTTGTAGAAACTGAAGGAATAAAAAAGCTCGTCCCGGCTCAGACAATTTAAGGGCACAACTGATTGAATAAAAAGCTTTAAAAAACCTGCATGCTGAGTAATCTGTCAACTGGGCAACAGACATGAGTTTGCTTATGAGTTAGGAGAGTCAGAAAGAAAGGCAGAGAGAGATGGGATTTTGTTTTTTTACTATATTAGGAAATGTTAAGGTGGATGGAGAAGCCTGCTAAAGCCCTAGCAACGGAAATATTAAACATGGCATAGGACGTGGAGGTGGCTGGATGTTGGAGCTGTAAGATTAGCATTATTTTAGAGCTGGTTCTTCGTACAACATATTTCCTGACAGAATTTCTGGAGAGGTTTCAGGCCCTGGACATATAAGTGAAAGCAACAATAGACCTCAAACCAAATTTTAGGGATGTGATAGAAAGCTGAGATGATTTGCAGATACCTGGCACCCAAAAGGAAAGTCTGTTTAAAAGAAAGGGGAACACTGGCATCATGCATCTTTAAAGAAAACACCTGGCTACGTGCAAGAGAACTCAACCACTGGAGCAGTCTCATTCTGTGAAGGAAAAAAGTCAGCAGCCTGATACAATGGGAGAGCAAGAGTCATAGGATAATAGAACATCCTGAGTTGAAAGAAACCCACAAAGATCATCAGTCCAGTTCCTGGCCCTGGACAGGACCATCCCCAGGAATCACATCATGTGCCTGAGAGCATTGTCCAAATACTTCTTGAACTATGTCAGGCTTGGTGCTGTGACTACTTCTCTGGGCAGCCTGTTCCAGTGCCCAACCACCCTCTGGGAGAAGAAACTTTTCCTGATATGCAACCTAAATCTCTCCTGGCTCAGGTTCATGGTGTCCACTTGGATCCTGTCACTGGTCACCAGAGAAAACAGATCAGTGTCTGCCCCTGCACTGTTCCTCCTGAGGAGGCTGTAGACTGTGACAAGGTCTTCCCTCGGTCTTCTCCAGGCTGAACAAATGAAGTGACCTCATCTGCTCTGTGTATGGCTTCTCCTCAAGGCCCACCATCATTCTTGTTGGCCTACTTTGGACACTCTCTAAAATCTTTTTTATATTGTGGCAATATAAAAAACTGCACACAGGACTCGAGGTGAGGCTGCCCCAGCTCAGAGCAGAGGGGACAATCCCCTCCCTGGCCCAGCTGGCCATGCTGTGCCTGATCCCCCCCAGGACAGGGCTGGCCCTCCTGGCTGCCAGGGCACTGCTGGCTCATATTCCACTTGACATTGATCAGGACACCCAGGTCCCTTTTTACAGCACTGATCTCCAGTATCTCATTCCCAGCTGTCGCAGTGCGTGTTTTTTGCTGTGGTGTGGCAGGCCGCAACCTTCCCAGAGAGCGTTGAATGCGCACGGCACGAACACATCCTGGCTAGCTGTCGGCCCCGCAGCCCGGCGGCCATAAAGGAGTTGAGGAGGGT
>VZRO01006781.1:24888-185915 GCA_013397915.1 Daphoenositta chrysoptera
CCCCTGGTGCAGAATCTGGCACTTGTCTTTGTTAAGCTTCACACAGCTGGTGATTGCACAGCTATTTAATTTGTCTTGGTCTTTCTGCTGGGTCTCTGCTTTCAATAGAGATGAAGCAAGGAACTAGTCTATGGTGACCAGACAATGAGATCATAAAATCCTTCAGAGACAGTGTCCAGGAGCAATAGGACAATCCTCCAGAGAGCAGAGGTAGTCAAAGACAGGATGTAGTGTAAGAAGAAAAATGAGCAAAAAAAGAATACCAGAGAAAAATAGTTGTGTCTGTTGTTAGCACCAGAGCATCACCAGACCCTCATTACCAAGGGGAGTATGTAGGCATGTTATGAAAGAGAACCAAACAGTGCTTGAAGAGGAAGCTGACATTAAGGAGAAAAAGGTCACTGGTTGCTCTTCACATCAGAGGAGGCAGCCAGGCTCTTGCTGTGGACAACAAACTGTTTAATGTGATGGGGAGACCTAGTCCAAGAATGAATGAATGGGGATTATTCCTGTCTAGAAAAACAGATTAAAAAGATTAAAGAGTTTGAAAACCAATAAGATAGTTCTTGATGATTATACTATATTCAAACATACACCAGTACACCACCTTTTCATGGAATTTGACATTACTTTTCCAAAAGGGTATAAGCCAGGTAATTGTCAGAGAAAGTTGAGAGTATAACCTCTACTCCCTGCAAAACACCACAACTGCTTGAAACTGTCTATATGCTGTGATCGTATGGCTTTATATCAAAGCTTCAGCTGCAAGTTAAGGAATACACATGAACATGCATATTCTATCTGGGAACTCAGTTCTGACTCGGTGGAAACAACTGAAATGTTTGTTTTATGCTTGCGAGGAGACTGAAACCCTTGGAAAGGTTATGAAACCAGACATTGCAGAAAAAGCAAGCAAATGGAGGAAAGGTAGGGTTAACTGGAGTGAAAGCATTCATATTTTCAGAAAAGAGAAAGGAGGGAGGTGGTTGTGCTGCATACCCATTAAGTAGCTGATGGAATGAATTGTACTGTGGCAGCAAGAATAAAATGAAATCTTTTCTTGTAACGATTACCCTTAAGAAGGATGATAAAAACAGTATTACAGACTTTTCAGAGCTGGATATGGATCTAACTAATAATACGAGAAATACATACAAAGAAATGGTGGAGAGAGAGAGAGACAGAGAGAGAGAAAGAGGAAACATCAGCTTCTCAAATATATGCTGAAGGGATAAAAAACCCCACCAAAAACACCCAAACCACACAAAGTACAAAACATGGTAAGACCCAGACATCTGGGATATTATACTTAGCAAACATTTTAACAAATAGTCAGTGAAACTGTAATGTTATTTTAGATTTGGATTACATGAGCAGCAAAAAACATAGAATAAATACTCATAGAAAATAATCCTAGATTGAGTAGATGTGACAGATTTTGACTTTTTTAACTGAAAGATAGAAAAACTAGGAGAAAACACAGTATGACTTTCCAGGTGTAAATGTAAAGAAACAGAGAAAGTTAGTCGGCAAAGCTGATGGGAATTAAATTCAAGAGTTTTCATTAGGTAGGGGTAGAATTGCTTTATGTCTGCAGTGCAATACTCTGAATTTTCACTAAGAAGGACAAAATAGCAAAGAAGAAATACAATTCCCCTGGAAAAATATAGAAAAGGAATGGATTAGTAAGAAAATTGTATTCTTGTAGTTAAAATGTACAGAAAAGGAACTGTAAATGAAACTGAGGTTTACTATGAGTAAGAGAATATGGAACGAATATGGAACAAACTTCAGGCATTCAGTTCTGTATTAAGCATCTTCTGTAAAGCAATTTTGGAGGCCAAGACTCTGAGCCAGATGGTCCCTTCAAACTCTCCCTCTCCTTTCCACTCAATTTCTACACTTTCTGTCTGGCAACATGAGGAGGAAAATAGTGGAAAATTAATTCTAACATTAGCTAGCTTTTGTCTCTGTGTCTGGCCCCATTAAGTCAGCCTGCAGACATGAGTTTACCAACTTAGAATAATGTTGCTAGCAGCATTGCCAGGAAATACTCTCCCATTTAGGGACATAGGGTTCATTCTGATGCTAATGAATCCACTCAGTATTCAGCAGAATTGTCAGCATGATACCAACAGCTCAGGTGTACAGCCAAGCAGCTGCATGACTGTTACCATCCCTTTCTTTATGACAGATGGAAAAAGCTCATCCATGATGGTCAAAAGGCACATTTGAGGTGCTTCTGTGTGCACAGAAGTTTCACAAAGCTTAGTTCTATGTCTTTTCTTCTTCAGTATGTACAGTATCTCTGTCAAGGAAATGAGCAATCCCTGCTCATGTGTCCACCAAGTAGTGTTCATCCTCACAGCATCAATAGAGAAAGGGTCTTGCCCACCTGCTGCCATTCTAAAAAGGAATAATTTCTTGCCAACACACAATTCAGCCTAGTATATGCCAAGTTTATCTTTGTAACAATTAACAGAGAGACTTCTGAAAGTTAGCAGTTTTGAGGGCTCCCACAGAGTATTCAAACCAGGCATAATTCTATTTGTTGTGTGATTCAGAATTATCAAGTGGCCAGAAACATCCTGATTTCACTTTTGATTGACAAGAGGACTCTGCATGTTCCCCTTACTTAAATAAGCACATTTTATCTGGTACTCACCAACTGGGAAACCACTCCCTAGAGCTACTGTAAATTTATGCATGTATATATTATTTTTTCTTACAGTTACTTAGACCAGGAGCATAACATCGATTTTCTGGAATTAATACTGTTTCCACATACAATCTGGATGTACCATATGGTCATAATCCTCTTCATTAGTAGACGAAATCATAGCTGCTAGAATGGATTTATTACGAGCACCCTTCTGCATTTCACCAAAGATATTGTGCTCAGTAAGATGGGTACTTTTCAGAGAGTTTACAGTGAAAATATTTTTAGGTGAGATAGGATTTTTTTGAGTGAACACAGGTCTTATATAGCCCCAAAACACACTAGGAAAAGTTTCATTAGAAATATAGGTGGTTATTGAGTAAATATCTCATTCTGCCTTGAAGAGCCTAAGGAAACACAGACTAATTAAACATCCCCTCCCCCTGTTTCTATTTTTGTAGACTCAGCAAGTTGCCTGACTCTGCTGGTGAATCCATTACTTTAATTATTATGCCCATTTAAACAAATGCTAGATAAAAACCTCTTGTAACATAGTTCAAAATCTTCTGTTCTGTTGTGTGATTTATCCTCAACACAAGCTCTAAAACTAAAACTGCATTTTGAGCTGTAATGTAACCAGACAGCACAGATCAGCAAGATCATCTTCATTAGTGTCTGTATCCTAGATTAGTCTCATCAGTGAAAGAATTGGTCGTGACTGACATTTACAAGTGCATAAAGGCATTAGCTGAATAACAGAACAAATAGAAACAAAAACGTTCTGCTGTCCTTGTGCCTAGATAGACAACAAATAAATTTGGGATAAAAAGTCACTAACAATTAAAAAATTGATTGACTTGCTTTAGGGAATAGTTGCAGTGACAATTGCTCCAGACAAAGAATATCACCTCAACTGAAATCTGCCACCTCTATACAAATTAGATGAGAAGTGAGATTGTACATGGCAGAAAACTCTCCCAGTAAGCAGAAGGGTTTAAACTGCCCCTTGACCTTTGTGTTTGCCATGGAGAAACTGAACTGAACAACTTTAAGTGAGTGCACTCAAGGCAAACTATTTTCCACTGCTTTACATAGCTTTGCCAGTTTATTTTAATGCATTATCATTATAATAACTTTCATTTCTGGACTGTCTCAGCGGCAATGGATAATGACGTACTATGATGCCAAAAGTCATGCCTTAATGTTGACAGCTGATGTTTCCAATATCTTGCTTCCCAGAATACTTATACAGTTATTCAAATCTCCTGGGTCAAGGTTTGCTCTGTTAGCATATGTGTCTCACTCAATTTCAGATTCCTTCCTCCACGAGGAAATTGAATTCTATTAATAATATTTTTACAGGATTTCTGTGAGCTTCCATTTTAATTCATGGTTGAAAATGCTTAGAGTAGAAATGATTAGAAAAAATCCACCACACCCTTAATAATTCCCCTCTTTGCTTAGTCAACATTTGAATGCAACTGAGATTTTTCTATTTTTGCAAATTTGGGATTAATTCTAATAATATTCTTTGGTTTAGTACTATAGCAATCTTTTGGGTTTTCATTCTTTATATGATATGAAGGAAAGTTTTCAGGAGGAAAATTTAGCATATTTCATATGTCCCCACACTTGTACGCATCATACAATCTCAGGAAGAAAATGCATTTGCGTCTCTCCTACTACTGAGCAGTGTGACTTTTCTGATTTATTTTTCTCCTACCATTGAATAGTGCTTATTGAAACCAAAAAGCAACACAGAATTTTGAATGTATGAATTCTTTACATGCTAATAATTTGCCATCAAATCCAGGCTTGCTGACAAAGGTTTGGTATTATTCATGTCCAGGATTCTGCACTAGAATAGTTATTTCATATTATATGTAAATTTCTGAATGGCTCTTCCCTGCAAACCTCTTGCTGCAGTATTGCTAATGCTCACTAGAAGCCAGCTGAATTAATCTCAAGCACAGAAGAACCTTCTGCAATGCCATATCAAGAATTTGCCACAGTGACATTCCTGATTCTTTCCGACAGTTGAATGACACACAGCATTGCTAATTCACAAAGTAATGCTGGGCACTTTTATGCAATGTGACTTTTCATCTTCCCCACAATTGCTTGCTCACATATTTTGTTCCATATTAAATTACTCATATGCATAACTGATATAATCTCTTTTCTGCATTCACATGTGTCTACAAGATTTAGTTATTATCCTGTCTGGAATTAAATCTGGACTCCTCTCTTACAATTAAACAATTATTCTTGCATTTTATATCTCCCTACATGAGGTGCAAAGGAACACATTATAAAAATTGCTCTAGCCTAAATTAAGGGCGGTTTCCTGATTTCCATTCCATTAGCCTTATATTCTGCATGAAAGATAGATGTCTTGGTCTGCATCCAAGTAAAACAGAGGAGGTAATTATTGGCAGGTGCATATATATGACAGACTCAATATATTTTATTAAAGTTTTAGCTTGATTTTCTGAAGGTAAATTTTTAGCCATTTTTAGCACATGATGCAAGATCCATTTTTGTCCTTTACTAAGCATAGTGTCTGGGACCTCGCTGATGACTAATCTTTAAATATTCACTCAGTCACAACCCTTGTGGTGCAGCTTATTGGATGGCAGAGCAGGTGCATGATCTGTGTGATACTCTGGAGAATACTGAACCTTAGAGAGAAGGTTTGCAGCCACATCTGAGTGGAAATTTGTGACACTTGGTGCTTGACACCTCCCATAAAGATTTGCTTAGCTTTCAAGGCAGCTCCACTTCCATTATCTTTGTAGGATGTGTTTGTATGTCTCTCAGATTTCAGTGATTAAGATTAATGACAGAAATTAGTCCAGAACCATCATGTTCTAAGTGAATCTTGTAGACTAATAAAGGGAAAAGGGCTATGTATTAAAAAGATCTGGGGCAGGCTAAGTGCTTCAAAGAGCCCTGCTTGACCAATCATGGGTCAGAAGATATCAAGCCGTGGGTAGACACTTAAATATGAAATAAAAAGGGGCTGAATTTAGAACATTTCCTATTAACTACTCATACATCAGACACAGACAGAGCGCTCTGTACTAGTTTGGAAACAAACCAGTGGGAGATTGCAAGTCAGAATTATAATTTAATAGGAAAATTTAAAATAAATGCAATAGTACGAGAACACTGACAGAGTTAGGATACAACCTGACACTCTATTAGTCAGGGTGGTGATAGCAGTCCAGATGAAGTGGTCCTGTTGAAATGGTGATCCTATAGAAATGGCTGGTTTTTTCACCTGAAAGTCCAATGGTAGCTCTTGTCCTCTGGAAATCCCATAGGTAAGGGCTATTTGTGCTGTTCCAAACCCTAGATTATATCCAGGTGTTAATGCTTGGCTCCTCCCCTGAGTGGGGCATCTCCCAATGGGCTGGTGTAATTCTGTGAGTCATGGTCATGGTCTGTGAGTCAATGAGTCATGAGTCATGGTCTGTGAGTCAATGGTCCTTGATTGCCCATTAAGCAGAGATGGCTCCTGGAGGGAGTTATCAGGGATGAGCCATGGTAGGAGATAATGAACACTGCCCCACCTGTGTTAACAGCTTGTGAAGATGATAATAGAATACATGTTTTTGGTTACATTTTACACTGTAAACTAGGACATGCTCACACAGATAGCCTTGCTGATTTTCAATGACAGGATACTGAGAAAAATCATGGTGTGTGCTTTCAGCAGCCTCCAGCCTGCAGAGGAAGTATCTGCTAGGTACCTCCATAGCAGCAATTTGTGACAAATGATGTGTCCATTATAAATCCCTTGCTCTTCCTGAAGAGCAAGGGAGAGTCAGTCACATGGAAAATTGTAGTCTTCCTGATTGCAGAGCAGTGGGCTTGGTGATGCATGAGAGGGTCTGTGTATAGACTGGAGAGTCTCTGCAGCAGTGGAATATAGGCTTGACTATGGCTATCAGCATACTCTGGGACCAAGGAGAATTTTTCATCTCTCAGATCTACAATGAAAAAAGAGTCCTGGTGACCTGTCAGGACAAACTCTTCATGTGTGCTATTCCTCTATCTTCAACCTTTCTCCATACACCTACCATTCCTTTAGAGGGGAATATTATATAATGGACATTTCCATCAGCTTCTTAGTCAATTCCTACCCCATGGTGAGTGAGACAACACATAAGTTTTGTCTAATCAAGGTGTAAATGGAGGTTTTACAATGTACATTACTTTAATGTCTACCTAATGCATTCATATTTATGGTTTCTTTTAGTTAAACATTCTAATCCATCCACCCGTTTGGAGAAAAAAGGCCAACAGAATCTAAACCAAGACCTAAAATGTCTGGTCACAGTGGACAAGAAAAGGACTCTGATACCACCTGATAACTTCTCTAATAACTGGGCATTAGGAGTCTCAGCAAAGTGGTTTCCAGCTGCACCATGTTACTCTCTGATGCAAACCCCAGAGCTGCTGCCTTGTCTCCGTGTTGGCTGCCTTAGCATTTGTACTTGACTGGGGTTTCTGA
Source organism: Daphoenositta chrysoptera (assembly GCA_013397915.1). Classification (NCBI taxonomy): domain Eukaryota; kingdom Metazoa; phylum Chordata; class Aves; order Passeriformes; genus Daphoenositta; species Daphoenositta chrysoptera. Next base: position 32,067 of record VZRO01006781.1, read on the forward strand.
CTGCTGAAAACCAGCTATTGCAAAACACATGGGTCCCACAGATGGGTTAGTAAAGTCAAAGTATTTTCTTTCTCTTAGAATTCCCACCAAGGCTGTGTGTGACATCTGCAGTTGCAGATGAGATACTTTTTAGTGGTTACTGTATTTTCGCTGTTGGCACCAGTCCCTACTGTGTTGCCACATGTAACTTTTCAGTGGCTCCCTTTGTACAGTGTGGGGTTTATCAAAGTCAAAGCCATGTTGTCATGAATGAATAATGTCCTCATGGCACATGGTACTCTGTAATTTATTTTGTTTCTCTATGAGTAACTCCTGTAAAGGGATTTTTCTAATGTTCTGTATTGGTATAATAGGTTTCTCATGGCAGTTTTGAACACATGTAGTCAATTTAATTGATTATGCCTCTATTAAAAACAGTCATACAGCAGTGACAGTCTTGACAGCCCGTCTGTAAACAACAGAAGCCTTTTAAACCCAGCTCTATAATGTTAATTTGTAAAATGCTATTTGTGGCTGCATATGAATCTCTAGAGTGAAATCCTCATACTTTCACCACAGGATGTACTGGGGGAATGGGCAGGAAGTTCTCCTTTAGAAATCCTCCAGGCATGAGGAGCACCTTTGCAAGGCAGGAGCCTGTGGCAAACAGAGGAGCTTTGGGTTTGTTTTGTTGGCTGGTAGCCTCACGCTTATGGAAGCCCAGGCTGGAGATTGCTGCAGCATCTGCCCCATCCAAGCACTGGCCTCTCCCTTTGGCCATTTCCTACCCCAAATGCCAGTAGAGAGCAGAAGGGCAGGAATATAGGCACTTCCATTTCTGTTGAACTGCCACATTTTCCCTTTACATTATGGTGGTATTTCTGGGCCAAATAAACTGACTTTATATGGGAGATTTGACTGGGATGTAGCACAAAGTACGTATATTGTGACAGTAAAACACAAGCATTACCCCTGCAGCTCTCTCAGGTGCAGTATCATCCTTTTGAGGGAGAAAAGATGCTACAAAAAGAAAGGGGAGGACTGTGAACAGCTTTAATTTGACAGCTCCCTTTTCACCACTGGAACAACAATGGTTTTATGCTGGCTGAGAGTGTAGGCCACTGAATTCTTTCTTGCATAACTAACAAAAGATTTTCCTCTTAATCTAATTGCTCCTTCCCTCTTAACTCTCCCTTTGCTCTGGAGCTTCTGCTTTGAGTGGGTTTTAAGGCTTATTGCAGATAAAATGCAAGAGCACAGACTGCATGTTAAAAAGAAAAGTTGGTGTCAAGTACCGAGCAAGCACTCCTGGAAAGCTTCTGCTCTGATTCCTGAACATAAGCTAAGGGACCAACCACACTTCTGGGCGCAGACCTCAGAGATGCTAATTATCTGGGAAACCCACTGAAACATGATGAGTCAACAGTAGCTTCCAAGGTCTAGCCTTTATTTCCAAAATAGCTGTTTGAGGGGATATCTTCTTTTTGCTCTGAGATACTTTTCAGTATTGAAGAAAGCCATAGTTCAGGGACACACTCTAAATTACCAGTTTTCTATTTAATTTTGGTTCTTTGAAAATATTTTTGGCTTAATTCCCATGCATTATTTACCTGAACTAAATGGCAGGGGACACACATCATATCTAAAGGAAATCCATCATTCCCTGCTGTGAGGTACTGATTGATACTATACTATGGATTAATACTTTTATTACCAGGACAGTTTGAAGTGATAAGCAATTTCCTCACTATTTTTTAACATTTATCTTCTTTTTGAATACTATGGAACTGTCACATTACTTATGAAGTCACCAGTTACGATATATATTTGTGTAGATCTATTCTTGGGGTTTTTTGGTCACATTCACAAGCCAGGATAAACCAGGAAAACTTTTTTTTTTTTTTTTCTTTTTAGAAGTTAGAGCTTATCTTACTTCTTTTGACTTATTAATTTAAAAGCATCAGAGAATTTATCACAGATCACCGCTATAACATATCATTAAACTTAAATCCACTTTAGCCATCACAGGGATTATTTGTCCATTAATGGCTGACAGCAATGAGTGTGCATCCGGCACTTACAATTTCTGCTTGCTTCTCACTTTCAGCACTGACTTCATTCTGAGCATTTTGACAGTATAGAATTATTCAGTGTAAAAAACACTTTCCAATACTTGTCCAGCAGTTGCTGCAGTCTATCATCACAGCATATGCAAACTATTGCATTTTAAAATGTTTATAGACACAAGTGGTCTAAATTTGTTCTTCCCGAGCGGTGCCTAAACAACAGTGAAACTTTGTGTCCTAAAATCCTTGTGGTTGCAACAAATATCCAAAACGCAGTGTATGTTTGGTATTACACCTATTGCTTTAACCATTTTGCTGAGACATGCCAAGTACTCTAATGGTCCCTCTTATTTCTTTTACTTCTTAGAAGTAAAACTCTTCTCTGTAACATCAGACTTTTACCATGTTTATGATTAGAGACCCAAATAACTGACAGCATATTTTTTGGTAGTTTTTTTGTTTGTTTGTTTGTTTTTTGGTTTTTTTAGTTTTGCCAATGGTCTGTCACTGCTACAATGCATGAGGTACACACTGACAGGCCAAAGAGTATTTTTTCTTCATCCATCTAGATGCCTTACTCAACACAGCATTCATTAAAACTTATTTGTTACCCACACTTTGCCATTTAGATTTCTATTTATTTTTGGGCACTTAGCCCCCATCCTTCCACTTTAGGCCCCTCTCACCTTGAATTACCCAACTCATCTGTAAAGGGCTGCAATTTCTACCTTTTTAGTCAAGAATTTGCCGACAACTTTTCCTGAAAGCACGCTTATTGCAAATTAAGCCAGTATTTTATACAAACAGCTGCGGCAGAGGTGTTCCTTGAAGATTGCTGCCCAAGGACTGGAGCAGCTGATCAGGCAGCTGGCCAGGGCTGGCTGCACTGAGGTGAGGGTTTTCAAAAGTGCCCTAGAGCTGGACACTCAGATCCCAATTAAAAGGAATGTTTGGGGCACATATTTGCTTTTTTTTTCTCCCCTCCCCTGGGTTTCCATGTGCTCCCTGGCAGGTGGGCAGGTGGGCTTTGCTGAATTTCCCTGAGAAGGGGGAAGGGAACAGGAAGCCCTGAATAGTCCCATACATAACTGCCCCTGCCCAGGGGCACAGCTTTGTGTGCTATTGCCCATATGCAGATGTTGTACAATGCTAAGCTGCTTGTTTGGTGTGTCAGGTTTAGCAGAAAGCTGTTTTGGATCCCAGAATCGTTGTGTAGGTCTCTTCGCTGAGGAGGAGTTGGGAAGGGAGAAACTAGAAGGGATGACTGAGTCCAGATTAAGCTGCGGGCAGTGTGAGCAATGAATTTCTCCCTTTCACATTCAAAATCTTACTTCTCTGACTAGCAAGTCTTCACTTCTCTATCTCCTGAATAGAGTAAAACTTAATTTATTACTTATCTCTTAACAAGTGAGATCTGTATGGGAAACTGGCTCATGCAGGGCATTCTCCCCTGGGGACAGCTAATCTGTGCAGCAGGCAGGGTGGTCCAGGAGGTGTCTGTCATCCAGCCTGGATTGCAGGTTTGAGGTATATATTCTGCTTTTGCCATTGCATCATGGTATTATTCATACAAGGCAGTAATCCTCCTTAGAGTATAATTATGCACAGTCTGCTGAGCTCCCAAAACATAATTACCTCTCTATGGGGCTAGGTTATGTTCATGGGCTAAGCCAGGGCATGACTCTGCCTTTCAAGGCCTGGATGCTCCATACTTTGCCAAGAATTTTTTTTTTTTTTTTCTGTTCCTTCTTGACAGGTAAATGGGAAGAGTGAAAAATAAGCATTTTCTTGACACAGGCATCAGCTGTACCAAGATGACTGTGGTGCAGAGCTGAATAATATGATCTTCTGCCCCTTAATAAACTGCAGAGGCCCAATAAACTGCAAAAAATATGTCATGGTTAAAAATGCAAAAAAAAAAAAGACACCTACATAGATTTCACTGGTCTCATCAATTTGAGAAATGGGGCTTGGGCTTTTCCAGGGACCTCAGACAACTTTGAGTTTCCAGGGTACAATGTGTAAAGCACTGGCTGCAGGGCCCAAGAAAAGCTTTTTGGTAAATCTCATGGGGCCAATCAAAAAGGTTTCTGAGAACTAACAGGGACTCTCATCAGTTGTTTTGTGGCAACTTTCTCCTGCTGCTTATCTCTGCCCCTGAGCTCTGCCCTTTATACTCAGCTACCAAAGGAGGGATATCTGTCAAATTTCCAAACAGACACAGGTAATTGTGAAGGATTTTTCCCAATATCTTCTAATAATTTTTCCCTCTGTGCATACACTGCTCTTGGCTACGGGCCAGGAAAACCCCGTGTGTTTCCAGGGAGATTTGAGCTCTGCTGAGTGCCGTACATTACAGTAGGCTCAAAAAGAGTAAATTTCTATGGAACAGTTTAGATACGGGGACAGGCAAATTGCCACACTAACACATTCTCTGTCTCTGAAGGGAGGCAAGTGAAATATTCATTCAGCCTTTCATAAGCTTCCTACTCTGCATCATTGTATAAACCTTTCAGTCAAGAAAATCTTCATGGTGTTGGATTTTAGCTGCTCACCTCTGCTGCTCCTCAGCAGGGAAGAGCAGGCTCTGCTGGCTGTATCCAGGGCTGTCTTAAGGCCATTTTCTCCCAGCAGAGTAGCCAAATGTCTTATCAGTTGCTTGACTGCTTTGGAGATGCAGATTCGTGATACCATTATCATTATAGATGAGAGAACACCCAGGGCAGGGCTGAGCTGAGGAAGGCAGCTACCTCTTGTTACTTAAATTGATTTCTTCAGATGATGCAGAGGGCCTTACTTGCTTTAGGGGAGATGACAGTTTTGGCAATAACTAGAGCATGAGTTTTTGCCCTTCCACAAGACTGTTACAGATCAACATCTTATTAACACAAGGTTGGACTTCTGCATTTCACCTGTGCTGAGAAACAAAGGATGCCTGTAAATGAAAACCCACCTTCTTGCTCTATATAATTTTGTTTCCTTTTTTTTCAACCCATATTACAAGCTCTATGTTGAAAGATCTGTTTTGGTAGTCAAAGTGTGACTTACACAAATGAACTCTGATTATGGAAGGTTTTCACTGCTATTTTAAAGGGTAACATTAAAAGAACAGTTAATTCCATTAAAAAAAAAAAATCACCCAAAGCAGTATTTGATCCTCAGGGATACTCAGCTGGTAACCACACAATACCTAATATAAAATCAATCAATTCCTCCCTGCTATTTTTAACATAGTCAGTGGAGGTTTGATGCACCATTGCATGCTTCAGCCACAGTGTGAACTATTGTCTTCACACGTTTTATTACTGGGAGTCTGACTACCCCTTTTATTTGTTTGATGAGGAATTTTTTCTGCTCCCACCAGAACTACACTAGTCTAGATCAATTAGTAATGCAGCAATAGGCCTCTGTGCTGCTTAATGTGCTCCTGTGCCTCCACCTGGGTGGCAGGCAGGTGTCCTGCTACCATTGGAGAGACTCAAGATGACTTGGAGGGATGCTCCTATTTCCAGTACTTAAAAGATAGTAGGATTCAGTTTTGCAAGCCCCAAAAAATAAATATTGGGATTTTTTGGGGGAAGGGGGAGGTTAATCAAACTATTTTGGTGTTTTCCTATGTGCCTGGGAAACTCATTGCCTTCATCTTTTTTGCTCTCAAGAGAAGATTCTCCAGAAGATGTTAAACTCCCCAGGAAGTGAGCACTTCACAGATAATGCAGGGGCTGCAGGCTCTCCCAGTGAAGCCCTTCTGCCGTGCTGTGCACCTTCACGTCCCCCAAAGCACAGCAGATATGACTGGTCTTCAAGGCCCCCTCCCAAAACCCAAGCATGGGCATGGTCTTCCAGCCTTGTTCATTTCTCTTCCTTCAACCACCATTCCTACAACTTCTCTTCCTCTGGAAAATTGAGGCCAAACTGAGGGCAGGGCGAATTTCTGCTGCTACATTCTGTATAAGGCTGTGTATAGAAACTGTGGTTAAAATGAAATAATACTTGAAATGGAAAATTTTCAGGTCTTGTGTTTTAAAGGTTTACAAAGCTCCAACTTTGGAGCTTAACCAAAATGGGCTTTTTTAGTTTTTGCTCCAGAAATATCTTTTGAGCAGTCCTGACAGTTTTCAGAAATAAAAGAGCCTTCCAAGAGAATTTTAAAGATTTTTTCAAAAACACTTTTGCCTTTGTATTTGAGAGAAGCTTTGGCAGCACTGTAAAACAGCATTGCTTCTCTTCACTCCCTCTTCTGTTTGTCAATCATCTGAATTTACACTGCATTTAGAGTTTGTCACATAAAATACTGGAGACCTTAAAATCATTCCTTCCAAACTGGAAATTTTTGTACGGAAAATCTTGCCGTAAGGCTCTGTGAAATGGACTCAAATAAATGAATAACTTGAAGAACAATGAAATTCCAAATGTAAATATGTTAAAGAGCAATAACTTTCTCTACTCTTGTTTCTACAACAGACTTTTTGTTTTTTTACTCGAAAGAATGCAGCTGGTAGGCATTCTGAAAGAATCTGTTTTTTTCAAAAATGGATTTTTGCTATAAAGAATCTGATTGAAACTCCCATGTGAAAGCAAGAAGAGAATTCCTCAATTATTTTTGTTTGGAGACAATACCAATGAGTAATAGTAACTGCACAAATTAATTTGGAACGCACAAGGGTCAGCATTATGTGCGTATGAGAATGCCAAACGAGGCAATGCAATCGCAATGTGAGTGGTGAATTAGTAATTTGCAATATATTGATTAGAAAGCCTATCTTACAGCTCAGTAAGGAAAACACACCTCTTCCAGCAACAAGTCAGTCCTTCCTTGTTTGCTTTCCTTCCTGTAAGCATGGAACATTTCTGTACCAAAGCTGTAGAAAACAGAAGTGTGGCTCAGCTAGTCAGGCACAAGTCTACTGTGACTTCATGTTTATTATAAAGCAAAGATTAACTTTCTGCCTTTATTCATCTATACAGTCTTTATCAAGAATACATTTAGCAGAACTTTAAAGTCCTTTACAACATAAAATGATTCATAGAGAAATTACAATTACCCAGGTCTGTAAAACAGGCATTCAAGATATGGCGTGGAAAATGTAATAACTATGAATACACATCCCAACACCAGCAAATATGTTAACATTTCTATTTTAGTTTTTACAGATATTCCCAGATTTACAGATATTTACAGATATACAATTTTGAACAGTTTTGTGTTACTGTATTTGCTTATTGAATGTACGTGTTAGTTATATAACCATATAATTATTGAATAAAATTATGTATGCAGAATTATTAAAACACATGAAAAATTTTTCACATTCTGTTTGTGATTAGTAAGATAAAGTAAGTATATTGCGTCAAAATATATGTATTTGCCAAATAAAAAAAGTAAAATTTAATTTATTTTTAAGCACAACGGGGTGGGATTCATCTGGCTGCATGTAGATGCTAGCAATTTATATTCTTTTTATTGTAAGTGTGAAGAAATTGATAAAAAAATAAATTCTGGGATGTGATTAATCCTTTTTAAAGATACTCACCTAAAAAATAGACATCTGAAATAGATCATATTGATTTCACCCTAGAAATGTTTATTCATAATAGTAGATGGAATTTGTCTCAAACATAAATATTGGTTAAGTAAGATGATTCTTACCCTTTTAAAGCTTGTGTATTGCTGACGAATAGAAAGGATGAAGTCCTGCCTTCCTTGAAGTCAAAGACAAAAATCCTTTCATTTTATTAAAGCAAATATTTCACCCCAAATTAATAAAACAACATCAATAAACCCTTAATCACTACTATTTATCCCTACTACTCACCTTAACTAAAGGAAAAATATTCTTTGTAGCTTCTTTAGAAGTTTTTTAGGATCAATACATGTATTTTCATTTTTGCTTTCTCTGTTTCAGGAATCTGCATCTTTGGGTTTTTTGAGGAGTTAATTCTTGAAGCCTGATGACTTTTTGCTACCATGCTTAAAGACTCACCAAAACAGGGCCTGCAGGTTCACATTAGCTGTCTTCTGGGAGGGGAGAAGGGGTAGGCAGGAATAAGATCTGTAAAACCAATAAATTAATTTGGTGTCTTCACTGAAGCCCATACTTTTGCACTGGTTACTGTTGATTTGTTAGACAGCTGAAGAAAGTATTTCATTGCAGGACTAACTGCAGATGTGCTGGGACATTACTTCTGAACCCCAGACTGGGATGTGCAGGAAGGCTTGGGTCCTCACTTCTCTAGAGCTGGCTGGCCTCAGTCAAACACCTCACTACTTAACATTCAACCCAGCATCTCCTTCACAATCTTTATTTGCCATTGACAAATAAAAATATTACTCTTTCAGCTGATAACGTGAGGAATGCATTGCAACCCAAGACAAGCAGGTTTTGGCATGAACCTGGGTTGCATACCTAGGTGTGACTGAGATAGCCAAACACAGATCAGTCTCAGCCATAGTGCCTGGTAGAATGCATTCCTGAACACAGCTATTCCCAGAATCATTGCCAGGTTTGTTTTGGACAGAGATTCAGATAAAAGCCTGGGAATGAACTCACTTCCCTGCACTGTGACCAATCAGAAGGAGAACCAAGAATGTGGAACAAGGCTTTCTGGTGGCTTAGGGTCACCATGAGTTTTGGCACTCCTGTTACATAAAATGTTTTCTAAGCCTGTTCTTTAACTTCATTCATGTTAGCTTGGGGTTTTTTCTTAGAGGCAGTGCTGGTATGTGTATCTTTTATAAGGTCTGACCAACTTAGGTACTGATCAGTGGCTGCTGTGGTATGAAAACTTCTGCTATAGGTGCTGACAAAATGAGTAGGCATCTTAGTGTGGACCCCAAATTCTATGACCGTGTTACAATCAGTATAGTTGAAATACAATTTCTGTTGCTATGTGTACGTGCTACACTAAAGCCTCTTTTCTCAAATGAATTTTCACACTGTGAAAAGTATTGCAGTTGCACAATAAATGAGAAAGAAAAAAATTGTTCTTCAGTTGCCTTCTTAATTATTCTTATAAAGAACTGCACTGCTTCCTTCTCTCCACTGGCTTTGTAAGGCTTTCAAAGATCAGTTCATATGTATCTGTTCGCTGTTGACATCTTCATTTAATAAAATGAACCAAATGCCTTTTTTTTGCTTTTCTAGATAATGATTAAAATTTGTGTATTTTATTATATTCTGCATATACAAGCCCTCTTATTAATAGGATCTCTCATTACTGTTGAATGGATACCATTCTCTCTGTGTGTTCTGTGATTCTGTAACTGCACAGTGGGTGAATTATTCAGATGAAAAGAAGAAACCCACAGCAACTCACAGCATAGAGAGGGGTTTTCTTTCTCATGTAGTTCCTGAAGTTTCAGTAATACCTAGAGTAATTTATTTTTAAATAAATGAATTTTTTTATTTTCTGTTCAGTTAGAAATGTGGAAGGAAGTCAAGGCCTGTGTCGTGATAAAACTGTTTTGTAAAAAAAGCCTTGTAAATTCTTTCTTTGAAAGAAAAACAAGGGGCTCCAGTAAAACTCTGAAAACAATATAACATGACAAGTTGATCACCACTGTCCCACAGCTGTATTTTGGTGTGCATATGGTGAACTTTTCAGGTAGCCTTTAGTGCTGTCTGGGGCAGCTTTGCCAGGTTGGAAAATACTATGGTGATTACTGGTGACCATTTAGACTATCACAGAACAAAGGGAAGCTCAGCCCAGCTGTTCTGTGTTTCTGCAGTTTGTTGTTTCCCTTGCAGACCCCTGCTAAGCAAAAAGTGATGAAGGATTTGCAGGATGGAGTGCTACCTTTTGTTAAATCGTTGGATGTAGGTGTCTCAGATTTGTCTGTTTTTAAGTCACAGCATTTCAGGCTGTAAATGCCAAATTCCAGTATCCTCTTTACTGCAGGTGATGCAAATTTTTAAATGTAAACAATCTATTTTCCCATCAAACTTTACAATTTCAGACCACCACTAATCAGCAAGAGGTAAAAGCAAAGTGTCATTTAGCAAGAACGCTTTTTCAAACAACCTTTGAATTGTTATTGCAGTGTTAAGTGACAAATCAGAAACATTACTTGTAAGGAACCCTTGAGTACTGCGAACAGGCAGGAGTGAGCTGGTTACTGATCCTACTGTTTCTGCTGCAGAGACTGAAAGCAGTTCTTAGAGATGCAAACTGAGTGACTCGCCAGGAGAGCCAGACACAAAAGGAATCACCAAGACCAAATAATTAGAAACTGTCCCTATATGCAGAATTACTGCCACCATTAATCAGCACTCATTGCTTTTAATTATCACAGGGCTTAAACAGGATCCCCAAACAATGTCCCATTAAATGATTTTTCTGATTAAGCACATCCCAATTAAGTAGAGTGCACTGTTTGGCACTTGAAAAATGGCACCATTTACTTACAAATCGAATACAGATAGAGTGCTTATCAGATCCCCATTAAGGAATCATTTCCTGACATCAGAATATTCTTCTACTGGCACTCTGCAGTAATATATATAATAAAAAATGGGAATGATCTGATTGGGATATTAAAGATGAGACAAAGCAGACTGTGTTTTTATTTTTCTTGTCACCTGCTATGGAACAGGATAATTTGCAAGTTGCTGGTATTCAGGGAGCCCTGTGTGGCTCTTTCAGTTGATGAAACAGAGACTGAAATCATTAGATAATCACTCAGAGAGATGAGCTTGTAGTGCAGAGCACTAGAATTCTTACTTTCAATTGTTTAGTTTTAGGTATTTAGTAACACTTTTTCAGAACCTTGCAAGTAAGTTGAAGATGCTTCTTAAAATGTTTGTCATAGCTTATTCTGCCTTTCTAGCAGGTGCTTTTAAAATGGCTGTAACAGCTAACCTGTTATTCTTTTCACATTACATTAATAATGGCTATAATAGGAGGTAATATTCTTTTCTCCTAATAGAGGTGCATTGATGCATGGTCAGTCTCTGCATGCAAAGAATGTGCAAGTTCCACATTATTTCCTAAAAAATTCTTGATGACATGATTCGGATTTCATACAAAACTGTTTACAAGAGGCTACAAGTTTAATGTAGTGAGTGTGAAACTTACTTACCTTTGTGAATAAAGGTGCAGCTGGTGCTATACCACCTGATTTATTTACCAAAAAAAGTCTGAAGTCTATATATGTGTCTATCTATCTATCTACCTATCTATCATTAATTATATCAATGAAGAAATAATTAGAATAAAAATTGACTTACTTTCTAGATCTCTACATGTATCGTATTCCGTTCACCATTCAAAGTACTATTTCATTCTTTGAGCTTTTGATTTGCTGGACAATATGTACGGTTAATGTTTTCTTGTGGTTTGTTGTTTCTTTTTTCTCTAGGAAATTTTCCAACAGGAATGTTTTTAGTTAATTTTGGCTGTGGTCAATAGATTTGAAAAGACAGTAATACCACAGTTCTGTGCAGATGTATCAGAGGGAGCCTTCAACACAGAATGCATTTGGCATTTTCTAAGGAGAGAATATTTGCACATATGCAAAATCTGGAGCTTTAGCAAGTCCTCTGCAAGCTGCTGGTTCTTGTGTTTTCAAAAGTAGGAAACTGAGGGCATGACTGAATTTGGGCTCTCAGAGTGGTATTTATGTGCGTGGGAAACAAGGACAAGAGCCCCTTGCATTTTTTGCCCTGAGCTACATTCTTCTTTGGCTTTTTCTAGCCAAAAGATGTAGATACAGGGATATCTTTCAATCCTCTGTTCAGCCATTTTCTTAGCTGCCCCATCAGAGTGCAAACCACTGCTGTTTAATCACTCTGTGCTTTAGAGGAGAAAAGCCTTGCACAACCTAGAACGGAGTCCACCAGAAACTTTTAAAATGTCAAGTAAAAAAAAAGAAAAATTAACGTCACTTTTTGGAATTTCCAAATGCAGATCTAGTCTATGTCTTTAGATCATTCCTTCCATATACCTTTGCCATTCCAGTGATTTTGAGAAGATATTTAATGGCGGAGGAAGTGTGAGCAGAGTGTGTTAGAAAAGGCAGAAATGAGGCAAATTTTAGAAATCACATTGTACCCTGAAAACTTTCCAGTCTGGTTTCATAGACTTGAAAGATTAAGATGGGTCAAGAAACAATTGGGGTGTTTGTCTAAGTCTTCCTAGTCTATCAGAACTTCTGAGTTGTAGCCATCATGTCTTGAAAACACTATAATTGTAACTTAAGATCACAGGGTCTGACTCTGCCCTTGCAGCATGAAATACACAGTGCAGACCACGAATCTGCCCCTGTGTAAAACTACATAAATTTAAGATATTGACAGACCACTAACACAATGCAGTCAAAGTCATATGCAAAGTATCTGCTTTTTGATTTACAGTTGCTATGGTAATGCACAGTATATTCTTGGCCCGAGTCAAGTGGCATGGCATGCAATGCAGTGTGGTGGTGTACCAGTGCACAGAAACTTGGAAATATTTCTAAATCTAGAAACAATATGAAGAAATATCGAGCCATGGTAATATCCATCACAGAATCATAGAATTAACCAGGTTGGAAAAGACCTCTGAGATCAAGTCCAACTTATGACCTAACACCACCTTGTCAACTAGACCATAGCACTCAGTGCCACATCTGGTCTTTTCTTAAACACCTCCAGGGGTGACTCCACCAGCTTTCTAGGCAGCCTATTCCAACACCCAATCACCCTTTCTGTGAAGAACTTCTTCCTGATGTCCAGCCTAATCCTCCCCTGGCACATTTTAAGATTATGTCCTCTTGGCCTGTCGCTGGTTGTCTGGGAGAAGAGGCTGACCCCCACCTGGCTACAGCCTCCTTCCAGGTGGCTGTAGAGAATGATAAGGTCTCCCCTGAGCCTCCTTTTCTCCAGGCTAAACAACCCCAACTCCTTATAGGACTTGTGTTCTAGACCCTTCACCAGCCTTGTTGCCCTTATCTGGACAGGTTTGAGCATGTGCAGAACCTTCTTGTGCTGTCCATAACATCTCAGTAGTCATAAGAATTGCTGTAAATTAATCTGTCTATATGACAACATTTTACTGCTGTTGGGTTTTAATGTCACAGTTCTTATATTAATAACTTTAAATGCATTCACAACTCTTTGCCCATTCTTTGACCTTGAACAGCCAATGAAAAATTCAAGAATTTCAATAGGAACTGTAGGAGCTCAGATATCTCTCAAATCCATGTTCCACCTGTGCAAGACCCATTCAATACTAGTTATTACAACGTTTGAATGGTGTGAAACAGAGTTAATAGCCATTATTGGGGTTTGATTTAAATATCTTTGAAATTCGCTATGAATTCTAAAAAGAACAATTTAATACCAGCTAAAATACCCTAGGAGAGCTCCAAAAGAGAAGAAAACCACTCTGACAAAGCAATTATCTCAGCCTTATTCTAACACACTGTGATTTTAAAACCAGCAATGAACCAAATCTAATTTTTTCCCCCAGAAGCTATCATTATTTATCAAACATGTTTTGTGAACCATTTCAAAGATCAGACCAGCAAACAATAAAAGACTTTTCATTCTTAGGCAGCAGAGAGTAGAACAACAGATGTCCTACAATTCAGCTTTTTGGCAGGAAAAAATTCCAGCAAACCAGTATTTCTTTTAAGACTAAGTTTTGATTAGCTATTTATTCAAGAAGGTTGGGGGTTTTTGCTGTTGCTGCAGTTGAAAGTACACTGCGAAAAAAAGAGGATGGGAAAATGTAAAACTCTAATACTGATATATTGCCAAAAAAAATTTTCTGAGTATTTTTAAAATTATTTTACAAAATCAACATATTTTGTATGATATACCTCTCTCTCTGGCACTTATTTCTCCTCTAACAAACAAAATCCTCTCCCTTTTATCTAAGTGATAAAAGCTGTTGTTTTTCTTAGAGAATGCTATTTATTGGTATATACTGGTGTCACAGAAAAATATGGAGAATATCAATAAGGGAAAATGCATGCAGTTCAATATAAAAGCTGGGAAGTGCCCCTAGGTTATTAAAAATAAAAATAGATGTCACAGAAAGGGGGGTTTTATTAACGCTACATTTATAACAAAGCACATCTCAGACTTCCTGTCAAGGCTGCAAACCACCCATGATCTTGTTCAATTTCCACTCACACCAGCAAAAAGAAATCCTGTTACTCTGTAGGTTAGTGTCTGGTGGTATGTGATGAACTTCTTCCTAATGCCCAGCTTATGTATCTGCTTTGATATTACACAATCACAGAATTACTGAGGCTGGAAGGCACTTCTGGAGACCTTCTAGTCCAGTCCCCCGATGAAAGAGTCAACTAGAGCCAGTTACCCAGGGTTATATCCAGTCAGGATTTGAACATTTCCAGGGATGCCTGCTCCACTGAGCAACTCCACTCTGGGAAATACGCTCCTGTGTTTGATCACTCTTCACAGTAAACCAGATTTTTCTTATGTTTAAATCCAGTTTCATCTATTTAGTATCTAACTAAGGCCTGATAAAACTCATAGTAATATTTATTAGTTATAGACACAGGACAGTAAAACATGATGTAAAAATGTGTAATAGAAGAGATTCACTGCTTGACAAAAAGCTATTTTACAGCTAATATAAAGTTTTAAAAGTAATCTCTTACATAGGGAATTTAAAGTGTGCCGAATGTTTTCTTTTTCTCTCTCTGTAGAGTAGAATGCTCGTCTTTTTCATTTCTGTTCACTACTCATGAAGAATTGAAAATACCGATAAATGTCATGGAAACAACAGTGAGATCTCCATGGCGCTGCTGGTGGGTCTGCATTAACTGTTCTGTAGCCTTCAGCCTGTGTGCTGAGGGTGCACATCTTGGTCCCAGCCCTCACTGGCCCTGGGGGAATTTGGTATGCACCATCTCTGTGTCTTTTACAAGGAAAAACAGGTTTGAAGAACTATGATTTGCTCTATTAACAGGACAAGAGGGAATGGCCTCAAGGTGCACCAGGGGATATTTGGATTGGCTGTTAGGAAAAATTTCTTCACTTAAAGGGTAGTCAGTCATTGGAACAGACTGCCCAGGGAAGTGGTAGAATGACCATCTCTGAAAGTGCTCAAAAGGCAAGTGAATGTAACCTTGGGATTTGGTTTAAAGGTGAATATGGTGGTGCTGTGTTAATGGTTGGAACCAATGATCTTAGAGGTCTTTCCCAACATTAACTATTCTGTGATTCTATGATTAACCTTCTTTATGAGAGGCTGACTGTGACATTGGGACAGATCTCATTATGCCCAGAGAGCTGTTTTGCCCCACAGTTTAACCACAGCCATGAAAACCCATATTGCAAGACAAAGTTAAGTAATAAGCTTCTTGTCTAAAGCTGTCAGTAACCATGATAACAAGCAAGTCAAGAGCCAACCTCTTGCTGGAAAAAGGGACTGAGTGATGATTTCCTCTTTTCTGCACTCACACCAGAAGAAGATGAAGGGTCTTCATTACTCAGGCCCTCTTAGCAGAGCTGATGGCACCTGAAGTGTCTGTAATGTGTGATGTGCCTATACAACATGGGCTGAAAGGCATTTAATAAACCATTCAACAAGTAGCAAACCATATCAATGGATCATCAAGAAAGACATAATAGTGCATGGAGTCATAAGATGCTCTGAGATTCCCTTCCCCTTTCCCTCTTTGCAGCATGAACTACAAGCACACAATACATGACCCATTATATTTTAAAAATTAATGCAGCCACATGTCCTAGAATTTTCAAGGGCCAATTAGGAGAAGCCTAGGCCAGAAATACTTGAAAGTCATTCAGAAAAGTTGTAAAGGGAGACAACTATTAAAAATGAGAGAATTCAGATGTTACTTCTCCTATTGTCTCCTTTTCAGACTTCTTTTAGGACAATAATAAAGCTCTAATAACCTCTAATATAGATTTTTTTCAATCATACATCCTCAGACAAAGAGGGATTCCATCAAAAGCAGTAATAATTCTCTGTCACAAAATAAGGTTTGTTAAGAGAAAGTGCAGCCCACCTCCTGTCCTATTTTAACCTGAGAGTTTTAGAGTTAACCTTTGCAATTTTGTACTGAGTGTTCTGACCTAAAAGTTCTAAATTAGAGATGTTCTTTTGGGCAAAGACAGCTCCAGTCTTAGGGCACTGCTCCTAAAAACATGGGACTGGAAGGACCTTCTTTAATGTCAACACTGAGTCAGCACTGGCCATGCAATAGATAATGCCTTGATAAAGTAATCATCTAGGTCTGTCCCATGAACTATGTGTCTCATTTACTCCTTCAGCTCCAGCTGGAAGCTTGTTCTAGAACACCACCGACCTAGTCGTAGGAAAAGTACTATTTCCAGTCTAAATTTATTCAGAGCCAGTTATTGTGCTTAAAGAGCTCATTCAGTGATCTTTGTTACCTTATTTACTCAGATATTATTCACAGAGGAAATTATCTCTCCTCCAAGCCTTCCTTGTCTGGCTTGAATAACCAAGATCTTTCTGACACCTCTTCTTTGCCTTTTTCTATCAATCTCACTAGAAATTACTGAAACTACAGTTCATAAATGCCAACAATCAGCATTTGATAGTTTCATTAAAGCAAAATTGGGATGTGTCTGGCAGTGGTTAGGATCTACTGAATGAGAGACCAGAGTCCTTGTGATTTCCTCTAATGGATGAAGAGAATTCATGGATATTTTTTAATACATCTATACTATTTTTTAAAGAAAAATTGTTTCTGGAATTCAGCCTGACCCAGATGCTTCTCTGTAGGTGACCGCATTATGGTCTCAGGGATGAGAACAAGAACAAATCTCAGAAGATGAAACTACATCCTGTATCAGGTAAAAGTTATAAAGCTGTAGGAGGGAGCCTCAGAGATACATCTGTCAGCTTTAATTTAAAGGCTGGATCTCTGTGTCCCTGCCTAAGGTAAGGGGCCCACCCTGAAGTAATACCAAGGGGAAAAACGTGTAAGAAGGCAGGTCTGGGAGTTAAGAGGGAACCCTTACATTAAAAAAATAATAAAATTTACACACTCCCACTCCACAGACCCCCAGTGAGTGCTCCAGTTGCTGTTGTCTCTATATCAAAGACATGAAATTGAACTTTTGCTTTTACTCTAGTGAGGAAGAAAAGACGTAATTTTTCCTTGGAAAAATATTTCAAAGTGCATTATACCACTGCTGAGTTTGTTGGTGTCCAGCTGAAAAAAAACGGGATCACTCCTAGAGACTGTTGCATAGCTCTGCACCCACATGACTTCCATGGGAATTGTCATCGCCAACAGGATCACACAGAAAAGTATTATGCACTTTCCCTGCTCATGAGTTTCTGGGCTGTTTTAATTTGTTCTGTTCTGCTTTTATATTCTTTTAATAAATCTGAGGGCCTTTCATCACTAATGCAGCACTAGACAAAACAAGTGGGAAGGATTATCTGAAATTTGATCAGCAGCAACAAAAAGCCAATTTAACTGGGGGGTTACTGCTCTGCTTGTGATGTTTTAACTTTTGTGAGAGGCAGAGGCTTAGTTTACACTGGGATTTCCTGCATGATTTACAAAGCAGGAGTGAAACCCCTCACATCCATTCTGATAGATCTCTCCCTTCATCCATCAGTGCTGACAGCGCTAATCTGTGAAGAATTAGTGAGCTAGAAGTTCAAGTCAGCTCTTCTCTTTATCTGGCTATAACACTATGCATGGAAACTGCATATAAAAGGTACCAATAAATGTCAGTGTGCAATGGAAACAGAAATGATTGATTGTAGATTTTTTCATGAGAAAGTGTTTTATAACAAAAAGACTGATAATGAAATCATTGACATAAAAATGGGAATGGAGACAATGGAGTTGTCTGTGAAGAACTTAATTTTTGCTAGATAAATTGTTTCTGTTCTCTTTTTAAAAGGCTTAATTTGATCACAACTAAGTGGCAGCACTGACACTGCACCATAGACAGTGTCTATTTGCAAGTCAACTTCTAGTTTCATGTGAGACACCTGATTTCTCAGTGGACTAAAAGCATAGCTTGTGTGGAGCTGGGCAGGATCATCTATGTCTAATTCATAGATGAAATGGTTTAGTGGCACAGCATAGACTGAGGAAGTCACACTGACTTTGAAGACCCAAAATGCCTGTGATTGGCTCCTGTCTGACTGAACCTGGGAATATCTGCTGCCTCCAGCTGACCATTTTCAAAGGGCTCTAACTCATGGAGCTGTTGAAGCCATGAGCTGGAATTGATGTGCACGGTTCAAAGTCAAGACATATAAATCTTTGGTCTTTCCATGAAGAACAGGAGCAGATTTTCTCAGCAGGAAAACATATGAGGTATGGTTACTGTACTGCTACAGAACAGATCAGAAACACAGACTTTACTTCTTCTGCCCTCCATGGTTGCAAAATATGCAGACTGAAGAAAAGAAACTTTTCAAGGAACAAGAAAGCCAATAGTTCCTCACAGTCCTTTTCCTTCTGTAGTCTTATAAAAACCAGTAACAGAGTCACAACAAAACAATGAAGGTGCTGACTAGACCTCACAGTCATCCAACATTTTTCCCAATTAATTAGTTGACTAATACAACTGAGAGGTGAGAGGTAAAATAATTGAAAGTAGCAGTAATTAGGGAATCCAGTATGGCAGTTCTCCTTTTCTTGTTCTTAAAGTATCCTTTTAGGCATCTAAGGACATTTATTACCACTTGCACTCCAGAACCTGTCTAAGGAAAGCCAGGCTAACTCTAGGCATGGGCAAATAGTGTACTTGCCGTGGGGTACTGTATGTTACAGGAGATTCCCTGAAATCTCTCGGCTGCATTTCAGCCAACATCTCCTCCTCTACAGGCTTGTGCTTTTTCTCTCTTTTCTGTGAAAAATGGTACCAAGCAGAATGGGTGTGACTTTTATAGGTGGCCAGTGCAGGCCTCTCCAACAGACACCTCTTCAAAACCCTGTCTGGATTAGAGATAGGAGAAATTCCTGAATGCAATTTAAATGTCAATTTTAAGAGTTCGAAGCTTGACAAGGAAAAATACTTCACAGTGTCATAGAGCTCCTGCAATGCTGGGCAGGTGCTCATGAACATTTCTTTGGGGTAGTTATAGAAAAGTATTCAAGCATATCTCTTATACTGAGGTGTGCTTGCAGGGTCTGGCAACCTTTTGTCATAGAACCAAATTTCACATATAACCCTTGCAGGAAGTGAATTGATTCAGGTTGAAAGAGTCACTTGGGATTTCTGCTGTGAATGGCTGCTTTCTTGTACCCTCCAGTACTACCGTGAATTATGTCTTGAATTACTGTAAGATTTTGGCTATCTAGGAGATCGTAACACTTGAGTACTCATTTTCCCAGTCTCCTGCAAATGATAAAGCATTATTTCATGATGGAATAGAAAGATTGCAGAAAAATAAGTGTCAAAAGAGTGCTGAAAATCAGCCTGAGAACAATAGATGCATTGCACGTGAAGATAGGCTGTATGGTTTGGAGGTACTTGAAAGACAGGAGAAAGATTTTGGATGATATTCAGTAGGTTTGTCATATTTCCCTTTTGATGAAAGATACATCACAAGCCCCAGAAAACTGTGTTTTAAAGTCAATAGGACAAGCCTTTCCCTTCCCTACAAATCCCAACTTGGAACAAGGCAGAAGATAGGAAATCATTATCTACTGAGAGAAAATGATGCGACCAGCATATCCCAAGGCAATGCTCACATATCAAAAGAAGAGAAGTCTTTAATGTGTTCACATATTGACCGCCACAGCAAGGAGAAGCTCAAAGCAGACGGTGTCAGAGAGTAGCACTTTTCTGCAATGCGTCTTGAGTGTGTGCCTAGAGAGTTTAGGCTGCAGGGAAAAAAGGATTGCTGCCTGCCTGGGACAATAAAAGGCAAAAAAAGGCCTCTTCTTTCTTAGAAATTAATGTACAGTTTGATTTAGGCCTTATTACCGCGATGACTTCAAAAACTATTTTTAAATATGTGGTGGGAATTGGCATGAGATGGCAGAAAGAAATGCAACAGAATATATTTGTAATGCTTAACTCAAAGATAGTCCCACAAGAATTACTGTGCTTTTTCAGCTGAACCTGGAAAGACTATTTGTGAACATGAAGATTCCAAATTTAGCAATTAATAGAGTTGTGTATACACAAATGCATACACATACATTAGGCTCCTATTTCACAGCAGTGTGGGATTGGCAGCAATGATTTTATTTATCATAATTTTGAAATCAGGGCCTGAAAAATGAAATTTGCATTCTCTTAATTGGGTCCCATAGGAACAGCAAGTCTTCAAACATTCTTTTAAGCATTTGTCTTCTAAGCATTTGTCTTTTAAGCTCTAATCAGTAAATAGGAGTTAGTTCTATAAGATTGTAAGGCAACTTCAAAAAGTTGGATGGAAAGGTTATATGGAAAGCATCAAGACAAATCATGACAGGGATGCTAGTCTGTCATATTTTCTTCAGTCATAAGAGCTATGAGAAAATGGGATGAAAAGACATTTTTGCTTCAATCAAAACCTTTGGGGTAAAAGGGTACTGAAAAAAAAAAAAACATCTTGGAGAAATATATGAACTACAGTTATGCCTTAAAAAATAAGTAATGTAAATTCCCTTATCTCTCTGCAATTTAAATCACAGTTCCCAAGTGACCAAACTGTATTGGCTGATAAGATGGGCATATTCTTGTCACCTAAGGATAATTTGCAGAACGTCCATACAAACTTTTCTGCTGCAATTTCTTTGATTTGGTAGTAAAACACAGATTTTCCCTGCATTTACAGAGCATGATCATATATTTTAGGTGACTATGTCACCAAGTGTCTCTGGCTTGTTTCTAACCAATGCCAAAATCAGAATTAATTTATTTAAGAATAATGTTATGCACAGAAAATATATAATGTTTTTACTACTGTTGACAATAAAGCTATTTGAATAGTAGATGATGGTGGTACAAACTCACAACCGCTGTTCAAAGAGGCTGCCCCAGTCCTTAACTGAACATGTGTGAGTGAAGGGTTATGGTGAGAAACATCTCTCACCTAATGTTCTATATTATTGCTGGAAACAAAAGACTGACGCATTTCAACTGTAAAGTACTTCCTCCTGGGAAAGCGTTGCTAGCGTTTTTGTACAACACCTAATTTATTTAATTCATGCAAATTCTCAAAGGTGGCATTGAACATCTCAAGAAACACTGCTTACATCACCATAATCTCAGAACAAGATGTTACTGGCAATTTTTTGTTTTCATGTACAGCAATGCAGCTACCACAATGTCTTTAAACTTTATCCTCTGTCCAGCACCACTTTCTAACCAGGTTGTTTCTTTTTTTTTTTGTATTTTTTTCATTGAAACATTGACTCAGGTAACCTGTAAAGCAAACAAGAGAAAGCACTTCTATTAACACAGGAAATATTCAAATGTCCTATTAACTTTTTTAACTTCTAGTCATCCAAATCCCATTTCTCTGTCTCTACATACAACAGGCATACACAGATGCAATACATATAAACATATGCAGAATTTTCTTTGAATTGTCTTTCTCTTTCTCTCTCTATATATAAATAGGCATAGGCATGCTTGTGTATAAAATCATAATTTCGTATATATGTTCAAGATCATAAGTAGATCTAATTTTTTTTTTGCCGGATTCCTTGTGGTCTAACCTTCAATTCATTAATTTCTAAAATGAGATTCCAGAGGAGTCACAATGTAATTATACAGCCTTGTAATAGAAAACAGCCTGAGATATATATCTGTAATTTAGCCTTCCACCTTAAATGGCAATTTTGAGAGAGAAAATTGCCATTTCAAGCAAAGTAACAAACTGTTGGTGTTATTTCTTATGAAAGAAGATGCATTTATTGAGTAGCTATACTTAAATGATGACAAGGAACAAGAGCTGGCACAATCTGTCAAGAGAACTTTAAAAATCTGAGTCAATTTAATTAGAATGAGCTATGGTATGGTGCAATAAATTTCTGGTCTTTTAGTGGGTCAGCAGATAAGTTTTGCATTGAAGTTCCCTGGTATTTTTACGGAAAGAAAATCATCCTGGAATATAATGTTTATGTCTAGACAAGCTTAAGTAAAATTCCCAGGAGAACTATTGAACACTTGCAACTGTGTCATTCATAACAGGACTCTCTTGTTTTCTTTTATTGTACAATAAATTAGGAGCCATTGGAGAGTGGATTCTCTGGCTTGCTCAATTTGGGGTTTTTCATGACTTCTTGATTAGATGAGCTCCTTTAGATCCCAAGTCAACAGAGGACACTTATACTGCACCCTGGAGAAGTCAACTGCTTTGGAAACGAATAAGGAGCAATGCAGTGCATTTGCAGACTGTCCTGTAACAGTTTTTCCAAGAGTCATATTGGAACATTTTGAAATATAGTTGAAGCAAGAATTCTTGTTTGGAACTATATTGTTCTTTCTCCAGGGTACTTGTGCACTTAATTTGGAATGGGAATCCAGAATACAGCAGTCTGTAGACAATGACTGGCAGGAGGTATGTTGCCAGTGAGAAGCCTTGGTGCTACTTATATTTACAGAATTAAAACTTAAAAATGGAAGTTTATAGAGAAAAAAAGATACTATTTACATGAGTAACGGAAACAGTGTGATTGCTTTGGTTGCTGTAAAAGTTAAGGTCTTCTGCAACAATGGTAGACTGCAAGGGAAAAACTAGACCTACAAAAATTTCTTCCATTAAAGTGGAACAGATATTTCCATATTTTTATTTGATTGATTCATTTACAGTTTCAGCTAAGACTTGACTCCACAGAACTTTGTGGGACCTTTAATTTTGATTTTGCTGGGCTCTTCACTGGACAAGAACCACTGAAAGTCATTGCTCTGAAGGACAAGAGGAAATGGAAATATGAGTGCTTCCCAGTCAAGTTTGAGACTTTCAAAATATGCTTTTGAGGAGCGATTCATATACCCATATTACTCTGAAACTAGAAATTCTTCAATTGCAGACCTGAAAAATACCTTCATGACACCCTTTGTACAACTTAGAAAGAGTTTGTTCCTTCAGAAATTTTAGTTCTTCCTTGGTCCTAGGTCTACAAAGCTAGGGAGATAGTTACTATTTATCATTAAGAAATATACCCAGAAGGTGTAACTTATTTGTCATTCAAACCAAAGAAGTGAGAAAGTCTACACATCAGGTTTCTTGACAGTTGAAATATTGTACTATTAACAACATCTAAATAAATAATACATGCTGTGGAAATGATATTGCAAGGGACTATTGAAAACATTTCAAACTGAAGTAGTTGGGGAAGAAATGAAAACATTACAGAAATGATAAAAAAGGGAAAGCAATAACTCAAGGGGGAATACTGAAAATAAATACAGAGCCTTTACATATCCAAGGCAAACCTTTATGTGCTCAAAGCGTCCCCATTTATGGAAAGGACTGTACATTTAAATATTTCTTCATTTTACCAGATGGGCAACTGGGGCAAGGAGAAGGTTTTTGTGAGCTTTCACTTCAGATATATGTGTATACGTAAATTCTGTGTCAGTGTCATAATTTAACAATTTGAAATCCATTTTCTAGCAAGTCTATTATCCACAATTAATTGCACTGGTCAATGGTCTATTCCACGTACTCCTGATAAATTTCACTGTCACTCCCCTCGTTGTGAATTGCATTATATTTTGTTGTGAAACTGTGAATTTTAGGGAGGCTTGTCTTCCCATTTACTTGAACTCTTATTTTCACCCTTAGTAGTGCCCTAGGTGAATACTACAGACCGTTGCTGCTTCAGTCCAGCCTGCAGACAAAAGCAATATAACAATCTCCCTGCAGACAGTGCTTAGAGTAACCTCATGAGATGAATGAGGATCTCAGTTGGCAAAGAAACCAAATTACAGCTCATCCTGGGAACTAAGGTGGAGGTCGCCAGTGGAGCAAAGTGAATACTGTGACATAATTACAGTAGTGAAGGATAAATTGATCTATTTCATTTCAAGTGATGGGACGACCTTACTTTTTGTATCTACAAACAAACTGGTAGACAAAATTCAGTTAGAGGTAGAAGTGGAAAAAGAGAATATATTGTTAGAAGGCAATTGCATTTAAAAATGTTTCACAGATAGGGTCTAATTAAATGATTCAGGGAAGTTTTTGTCACAGCTTTGCCAATTTAACCAGGAAATGTCCTACTTTGGATATAAGCCCGTATTCAGCTGTAACAATGCATCTGCTGTGAAATGAATTGTTTTAAAAAACCCCAATGTCATAAGAGACTGTAGTGACTAAGGCAGTGCTTGGTTATCAATGGAAAAAACCTGCTGTCACTGAAGTAATGTAAGTCAATCTTGAAAAAGGGAGAAAAGCACACTAATTACACCTTCACTAATATTTCTGTATCTGTTTGCTTGCTCAAATCAATGCTATCTTAAAACCTAATGAAGTAATTTGACATGTTTAGAAAAAAAAAACAATCAGAAAAGACCTTAATGTGGTATATTTTTCTTCTATGATAATGACAGGAGATCGACCTTCAAGTTTAAATAGACACATTTTTGGCTTATTACACCAGTCATCACCATGACCCAGTGAAGCTGGCACTATGAGAAACGGGGTGGCAAAGCAGAATGTATCCATCAAAGCATCCTTCACTCTAGAACTGTAAGTGACCATCATTCATTATTAGTAGCCAGCCCCTGGAAGGACAGCTCCCTGGTGTCCCTTCCCAGAGAGTACTTTTCTGTCTCAGTAAATACTGATGTGCTGCCCTGGTGGGATGTGTCTGGTGCTCCCAGCAGAGAAAAGCGTGGTGACCCTGGAGAGTCCATGCCTGAGTGAGAGAGAGCCTGAAGAGAAATAGGTCAAGCACCAGCTTCCTCTCATACTGTGAGAGCCATAGCCAGACAAAGGTTGTGAAAAGAGAATTCAAGGGGGTAAGGAGATTGGAAAAGGCAGGAGGGACAGAGAGAGACATCTAGGAATGAAAACAGAGAGGATTTAGGGTATGGGAACTTGGGCAAGGACTGTGCAACAAAGAAGGGGAAGAGAACATCAAAACATGGGAAAAGAGAGGAAAAAAAATGAATTTATAGATGTAAAAAGAATAGTAAGAAAAGAGTGTGAGAGGTGTAATTAGAAACAATAAAAATTTTGCTGAATTTATCTTGAAAAAATTATTAGGTATTAGTTTACTTCTGCTGCCAACTACAAAATCCAAACAAAAATGTAAAAGTCAGAGGGACCACAAGGAAATGAACACCACTTCACATTACAGTAACTGATGGGAGGAAGAAAGAGGAAGAAACAAAAAAAACTTCCAGGACTGATATCTTGGTTTGGAAATAGGTGGGAGAGATTCCTACAGGGAGGAAAGGCTTCTTTCAGCTTTAGATGAGATACACAGTGACCACGTACCATAATTCACTACTCCTCATAAATCAAGCTACCACAAATTCCCCTTTAGTACCTGAAGACAGCATTGCCTTCAAGGCTCAACACTGTTTAGTTGCCCATCTGCTGATAAAACAAGCCTTGACACCTTATACATAGCGTCCCTTTAATGTCAGTTGCATCTCCAACACCTGTCAGCATTTTCAAAGGGCTGGCTAAAACATAAATCTGCCTACACACAGTTATACCTCATGTTTAGAACAGTCTGCCTGTTGGTAACTGTGAAAATGAAAATTAGGGTCTGTCATACATGTAGGTACAACCAGAACTAGAGCTTTTACCCTCACAGAGGGCTTTTTTTCCCCTGCCAATCCAGAAAACCTGTTTTTGCTGTTACTGGTATCTGTCCTTGTTTCCTCCAATCTGTTTAATCATTCCATTACCATTCTGGGTACTTGACACCTTCTGGTGGATTTGTCAGCATAATACACTGGTCCATTAATTTTAAAATGACCACCAGAAACATGCAGAAGAAAACCATTTACCTGTATTTGGAATAACCAATTATGTTAGCATCATAATAATAGTATTATAGCATTGGTATTACTCTTTGCCTCCACAACTCACAAACTGTGGAACCAAACCTAAGTAATCCTCAAACCTCAGAAGTTTTTGGGTTATAATCAGTATTGCCATTCCAATGAGGGCATCAAATATTCTAAAAAAGTGAGAAGATCTTTCAGCTCTCACAGAAATGGACCTGAATCACATCTGAATGCTGGTCAAAATAGGCTATTTAACAATTTAGTTACAAGTTTTTCAGCTTCATTAGCAACTGCATTCAAGCTTTTTTATACCAAGTCTTATCCCTGTTGTGTAGGTTCTACGTTTGTGAAAACACCTATTTGCTTGATGAGGTTGTATTAAGGGAAAGCCTTGCTCCAAAGTCAAGATATTGTAGTAGGAGCCAAAGAATTGTGTGTGTAGTGGTGGAAAAATAGGCATATGGATTAATATAAATATCTGTTGGGACAGGTGTCAAAGTGATTTGGGAATCATGTATTTAGGAGGTTAAATCTCTTATGGATTTAGGTCTAAAAATTCTGTCAATGTTAGTTAGCCTGGATGAGTCCTTATTTTGTCATAGCCTGTATCTGTAAGATGCTGAGGGCTGCTTACCCTAACTTTAGTAAGAGCTGTGTATTCTGGGC
Organism: Daphoenositta chrysoptera; assembly: GCA_013397915.1. Taxonomy (NCBI): domain Eukaryota; kingdom Metazoa; phylum Chordata; class Aves; order Passeriformes; genus Daphoenositta; species Daphoenositta chrysoptera. Next base: position 58,660 of record VZRO01006781.1, read on the forward strand.
ATGCCCCAGGACCAGACCCGCAATTATTTGACTCTAACTGCACAATAGATTCTGTACTCACAGCTGTCTGATCCCTCTAATATATCCATTCCTTTCTCTGTTCCCAGGGAAAGTCTGCAAGAAAATTAGAGATACAGATAATGGCAAAGCAATTTAACTGAAAAGAGCAGAAGTGTAAGGGCCTTTTCCCCAGACAAACAGGGCTCAAGTTACACAGCTACTGTCTTTCATTGGCTTGTGTGTACACTCAGCCTTCCCATTCTTTACCTCGTTCATATGAACATATCTCAAAGCACAGCCAGTATGCTATGGCATTTCAAAAATAGCCTATTTACCCAAAATGTCAGTGCCTAAATGGAATCCTGTGCCCATTCTTAAAGACCCAGCAGACACAGGGGCACCTGCCAGCATGAGGCAACTTAAAGAATTGGCGTTTTAATTTTACATCTTGCAAGAGTTTGCTAAATGTCATCGCTCATTGGAACGGGCCTACTGACCTCTCTGGACCACTCACCTGAATAATGATTAAAGTCTGCATGTCTTTTAGAAAAACCCAACAGCCCTGAACTTTGCATACTCTTTTAATAATGTTTTACTGGCAAAGAAGAAAAACTTTCAGAATAACCAGAAATATTACTACGCTCTCACCACCCCCACTTTATCTCATTTTTCTTTATAAAGGCAGAGTGTTTAGTTTCCTTGAAATTGTTCTCTTTAGAACGGTAGCACATTTCTTGGGAAATAAAAAAAAATAAGGTTAGCTAAAGGAATAGCAATTTGTCTGTGGCGTTTCAGCAAATGTGACAGTTTTCTTCTGTGCCACCAGTTTATTTCAGTTATGGGAATAAAACCAACCAATACGTTTCTGAAGCATGAGTGAAAAAAAAAGCCCATAAAACAAAATCCATCTGTAAGCACAGAATCAATCAGTGCTGCTGTAGTCAAAAAGAAAGATTTTCCTCATAGTTAAAAAAAGTGTGTCAGATTATTACAGACCCAGAAGTTAAGTGTGCTAAAGGCAAAATCTAAGATCAATGGAAATATTTCTATGGGAATTTAACATGTGCTATGAAAAAAGCTTTGAATTAAAGGGATCAACACTAGATGAAACTCAGGTACATACGTGACACTCATGTTAATGAATGAGATGGATTCTTTCCTTTCAACTGGTGTTGTGCTGAAGGGTGATGATAGCTGAGTGAGCTGTTGCCTCTTAAGAACTGCATATCATGTGATGGTTTCATGGGTCTTCTAGACTCGTCCTATCTCTGAACAGAGATGTACCACCTCGTGTACTTAGATGGTATAAGGCTGAGGTTGGGTTGTCCTTAAATGTCTTTGCCGTAAACCTGGGAAGTGATTCCATTATAAAAACATGTTGGCCTTAGTAAAGGTGCTTTTCTTGAGTCTAAAACAATGCAGGTGTGAGGTTCAGTTGCCCAAACACTTTTCTTTTACCATGTGAGGCGCTCTGTTGTGTGATCTGGGATCTTCCCTACAGGTGACTGACCTATCTTTCTCCTCCCATTTCATCCTTTGTACATTCAGTGTCCTCTACAGGAGAGTCCCCAAGGCCTCTTTCAAAAAATATAGTACAGGTGACACCTAAGTGAAATTAATAAATACCCAAGAAAAAATTGCTGTAGCTACACTAAACATGGTTTAGCTACGGTTTTTTTGTTCTCTCTTCCATCTCTAAGTTGTCTAATTAATCTGCAATCTGTCACTACTGCAAGCATGATTATGATGCTAATTACTATCAATTGTGTGCTGCCTCTTTGTTGAGACATAATGTCTTAGCTACCTGAATTAGTTACAATTTCTCAAAAAGGCAAGGTATTTTTACTGTGTGACTTCGGTAGAGCTATTGAAGGTGGAAACAATTTCCATTGTTTTTTCTAACCTTACTCTAACCTCCTCTTGAGGCCCTTAGGAATAAACAAAAAAGGACAAACTATTGACTTCATTGGGAAATGTCACCATTAACATCCAACTAGAATTTTTAAAAGTAAGTACTAGGCTTTTCTCCTGTCCTACATTGCAATGCTAATTTCCAAGACTCAGTATCTGGAAGTAGGGTGCCAAGAGGATGGAGACAGGCTCTTCTTGGTGGTGACAAACAATAAGGCAAAAGGCAACCGGCAGAAATTGATGCACAGGAAGTTCCATCTAAACATGAGGAAAAACTTCTATACTGTTCAGGTGACTGAGCACTGGCACAGAGAGGCTGTGAAATCTCCCTCACTGGAGATAGTCAAGAACAGTCTGGATGCAATTCCTGTGCAATGTGCTCTAGGATGTGCTTGAGCAGGAAGGCTGGGCCAGCTGACCCACTGTGGCCCATTCAGACCTTGCCCATTCTGTCATTCTGTGACTAAACATTCGGAGTGTGCTGTTGGTGGGCCAGCCTTTGTATCTGGACTGCAAAGAACAGAACGTCAGGAGCCCTACTTCTATTTCATCACATGTTCTGAACAGATCTGGATGTGTCTCGTAGCAAGCTAATTATCCCACTGTTCAGGAAACCAGATTTTTCCTTTGAAAGAACTCATCTCACACTGTTTTAGTGAAATATTTCCAAGTAATACCTTGATGTTCCACAAAAAGTTAAAAAAATGAGGATCCCTAAAAGTGAAGCTACCTATTAATACATCCTGATGTGATAGCCAGAGCTAGTTCTTGATAAGATTTCTCACTTGGAAATTGACATCATATTTAAGCTGGGTGCAAATTTCTAAACAGAGTGTTAATGCTTATATTGCGAGCAAGGTAGCAAAGAATCTGTTCCTGTCTGCTTTAGGTAAAAGATATATAATAATAAAACTAAAAATTACTCTGTATGTTTTGAAATTAAAAAAAATTCTTTATAAAATCAACAGTGCACTGAAGAAAGCATTGCAATCAATCATGGTAGCTGATATTCCTAAAGCTTTGCTCACATGGATAATTCTCAAACATTTCCACTGTTCTGTTGAAACTGATGGGATAGTTTAGCTGAGCAAAAGCTGGCAGGAACAGGCCTCTGGCTTTCATTTGGATTTTCTCCTGGGACTAGAATACAAGCAAACAAACAAATAAAACTCATGAAGAAAACATTAATTCTTTCGGGTTTATGCTTACTACTGCTTTGCTTTGCATTACATTGGCTTGGTGAACAGCTTGATGCTTCCATAACAAATGTATAACTTTACAAGTAAGTGCATCTAAAACTGATGTGTTACATAAAGAGGAAATAATTAATAGCTGTAAGGTCTTGCTTTTTTTGTTCTTCCTTTCTTCAAAATCTCTTTATCTACTTTCTTTTGAAGCAAATTCAATTACTCCATTGGGCAATAAACACTGGAGAAATACAGTCAAGATGCATTCTGTATTGAGAAAATTACTTTTGTAAATACAGAATCTAGTAAAGTCTTATTAAATTCAAGATAAAATAATCTTATAACACTGGATTTTGATCTCTTTAAACAGGTGATTAGGGAATAATATGTTGTACCATCTGATAAACAACACTTGATCTCATGATCAAGTTAATGTTTGACCCACTGAGATCTGTTACAAAGTGGTTACAGCAGACTTGTGTCTGACCCCAGAGTATAAAGATTAATCATAGGAAAACCTCATGGTCATTGTTAATAGCAGAATACTCTTTTCCTTGCCGGGTGGACATGAAAAGTGTGGTCAGTGATGGCAGAACCATGGCATCTCAGTTTAGAGATGTCTTGATGCGGTTGTCCTTTGAGAGCTGCCTCCCCTTGGGCTGAGTCACCCAGCTCTGCACTCTTCAGCAAGACCTCCCCACCTCAGCCACTGCTGACTTCAGAGCAACACGCATCTTGTTTGGTCTGGGTGCCATTCAAAATTTCTCCATCAGCATCCAGACCTGTTTTGGCTGATATATACATATAGGGAAAATGTGTAAATGCCACAGGTTTAAGAGGCCGTCTTCCTACACGTCTTCCTACATGGGCACTTTCCATACTATTGCACTGAATCCTAATTTGCTAAGCTTGTAGTTTCTTAGGTTTCCCAAACCTTGTTCACTGCTTTTTCATTTCTTATGGCACTTTCCCTCCCCCTCCCCACCTCCCCGCCTCCCCCTTCCCCCGCACTTCACATTCCTGGGCACAAAGTGGTTTTTGGTTACTTCTCCAATGAAATGAAATTCTGCAGCATGTGAGTTCCCTGGCCTAGGGCAGCATAGCCCTTTCTCATTGCCATATTCAAGTTCAGTGTTACCTTCAACTCCTGGGTATGCTCAGTCCTTTGGGTACATCTTAAGGGGCACTTAAAATCTGGAGTCACTAACATATGTGCACACAGACAGCCAGTAGCATGGAAAAATGAATTTGCTGGTAATGCTGTTTAAAGCCAGCTAGTCTTCCCAGGCTTCAGATAGCCTGATGCCTTGTCTGGCTCAAATTATGAAGGCTACCTCTCTTTTCTTGCTGGTCACACAGCCAGCGGAGGAGTCCAATCTCCCTTTCAGTAACCTTCTCATGGCAACAACTTCCACGTGTCAGCCAGAATTCATAAATTGCATGTATTTGGATTACCCCTTTAGGCTGATATTCTCAAGGAATATGCACAGAGATACCAACCTTCTGTGCCACGTCTGCTGCAGCAGATTCTGTGCTCTACCACAGGTCTTGGCCAGAGCACTCTTGGGCAGTACAAAAAGCAGTATAGGCATATCCAGACCACATAGGCTGCTGCAGGCAGGCATTTTCCTGTGTAGCTGCTTATCCTGAAGCAAAATCCTGCTCTGTCTTTCCTCAGTGGGCTCACTGTGAAAAATGTTAAGCAGAAGATTTAGACTCTGTGGACTCACGTCCGGCAAAAACAACAACCCTATATGTGAATTCTTTGAGCTAAAATATAAACCCATACTTAAGTACATACCAACATGGTTAATTTAAACCAAATCTTTGAAAAAATGCCTAGAACATGCACAGGCAGTGTTGGGGGAATTAACTGAAAACAAAAGGAGCAAACTGATTTAGCAGTATGTTGTTCGTCTGTTACATTCGTCTCAAATTCATAGATGCTCTGCTGGTGTAAACTGCACCAATTCCATTTTTACAATTTTTAGCTAAAGATCTACTCTAAATATTTTGGTTGTAGTGTATGGTCTCTTCATACAAGGAACAACTTTGCACTATTTTACCTAGGAAAGAGTAAGCCATAAAAGAGGACATTTCCTACAGTGCCTTATTTGTGTAGCTAGGATAATCTCAATTCTTCTCAGGCTTTCAAGGTTTTCAGACACCAAGTAGAATGTATTTAGATTTGTACATATTAAGAAATCAAAACCCCCTCAAGTACTAATGGCTTAATTTATATTTCATAGAATAAAAAAATGTTAGAGTAGGATTATCTGAGCTGAGTAAACCTTTATCAGCTGTTCTTATGCTTTTGGCATTCTTTGTTCTCATCTCTCTCCCTCAGGGATACAATAAAAATAGCTAACGTTCATTTTCTTCCCCAGTTTTTGCAACCACTGCTTCTGTTCGACTTTTATCTGACAATCCAGCTTCCATGGTAGCCAGCGTAGGATTTTGATTCCTGCTACCTCTTTTTCTGGAGGTTGCTGATCATACTCTTTCCCTTGCTGTAGGTCTCATCAGCTGGCCTTGTGCCACCACTGATTGTGTCCTGACTAACAATACAAGGCTTGGTTCAAAGACAAAGGCTTCTCTACCGTTGGGACAACTATTTACCAAGTCACAGCACAGTTCAACTACTGCTTCAGTGGTACAGAGACAGAGCCTGACTCCCTCAGCTACCACTCACCTCCTCCTGGAATTCCTTCCCCCAGGCTCCTTGCAGTGTGTCAGGGTGCAGTGGCCACGCAGCTAAGCAGTTATGGCCCAGAAAAGTTTTTTATGCCTGAGAAGGAAGTGGGGAGTCACAAAAAATTAGCAGACAGCAGCCTGGACTTGTGTCCTGCAAGAAGGTCAGCCTGGGATGTCAGATTAATTATAGGAAATAGAATAGAATAGTTGTTGTTTGATATGACCCTGATCTTGTCTATGTTGTGCCATGTTTTCAATCATCATTTCATTGTCTGGATTACATTTATGTTGGATGTACATCCTTCTGTGTCTGGGAGCATGACTATGCTTCTGGGCACAGGGACAAATCCAGGCAACATCAGGGCAGGACTCCTCTTCTTCCATGCTCTACTTTCTGCCCAAAGGTGAGGACCTGGACAGAAGCTGCAGCACGGCCCAAGTGGTTGATAACCTCTGCCTCCAAGCACAACCACTGCATGAGCAGACTAGTTACCTTTCCAAACTCCATATTACACATGCTCTGTTCTCCTAGATTAATCACCTCCACCTGGATGCTATGGTGGGTAATGCTCTGTGCATAATCCAGGTCTTTGTGTTGTTTTCATGTGAGTTTAGGCTCAGACTGAAGTGAGGACTTGTGTCCATTTTCCCTTTTCACGTTATCTTTTCCCCATCTTCATGCTGTTAACATTATCTTTGACAAGAACTGGGTTAATCAGTAGCCCTTCACTTAAAAGCATCGACAGTGAAATCCTGTTTTTCCTTTCTCTAGGAAACAAAAAAATTAACAATTAGACGTTTGTTGATTTTTTTCTTTTCTCTCTGAGAATCTAAAGGAACAGCCCTGGGAAGTTTTAAATCTGTTTTTTTGTAGAGGTGCTGAATTTTCTGATGGTGCAGTACATTGCTCCTTGCTGATTAAACTTGCATAGGAAAATGTTTAATGTGAAACCAATCTTAAAGGAATCTGTGACTGCAGAGAGTTGCAGTGCGGTACACCACCTCAGAGGTATGCTCATGTATGATTTTATGAAAGGCTGTGCTGAGCTAACATTTCCCTATTGCTGAAAAGGAAATCTGAGACCCTCTGCTCCTCCCTTACCCGGTTCTGTGCCGTCACTCTCTTGTACTCGGAGTGAAAGCATTCTGATCACCACCACAGAGACCTATCACCTACTTGTATATGCTGGGTGAATTTTCTGCCATTTAGATGTGTTGAACCTCTTGTTGTGCACTCAGATGAGAGCCAGTTCTGGCTCAAGATATGCCTCAAAAAACATAGTTGGGATAAGGAGCTGGGAGGGGATAATAAGGCTGTCCCTTTTGACACAGGTAAGCTGATAATTAATCTCATGTTGTACCATGAAACCACGCACTGTCAGGCACATCCCAGACACTTTAGTGGTTGCCCCACAGTTATGGCACTCAGGTCTGGAAGACATCAGCACAATGACACATTTCAGCTCTTTCAAAGCAAATGGTACAATCCCTGTTTTGCACGTTTCTTTTTCTGTCACGCTTCTGAGATTCTTCTTCATCAAGCGTAGCAGCAGCACACACATGGGCTTGTTAGCCACCACCACAGCCATCCAGAGTCAGGAGGAGGAAACAAGCTCCTTTAGATCACTTGGGAGTTGCTGGCAGAGCACCCTGATGGGGATGGAGAGGCAGCCTAAAGAGACCTGCTGCCAGATCAGTTAACTTGAGTGCCAGTATAAGTGCTCTAATGGCCGGGACTGAAATTTTCCAATATGTTCAAAAATGCACAGAGTGGTAAAGAAAGCCATGCTGCGTGATGACTCCCTGCCAGATCAAAGCATGGGGAGTTAAAGACTTGCTGGAAAAACACTGGACTCAGCAGCAACCACTTTTACACCCACCTCACTTGTTTGTGCTGCTGTTTCTGCATGTTTCACAGAGAAGTTTTGCTAGCTGTCGCCTTCCCAGGACAAGTCTGCCCCAGCATTAGTTTCCTAAAGTCCTTCTTTTCTGCTTCTCAGGTGTTTTATTATGCCACTCAATGGCAAACTGCTTTTTTGTTTCCTCAGTTTTAATAGGTGGTGAGGGTCACTAAAACTTCCCAAATGTAAATAAAAACATGGAGAAAAGGTTATTTTAAGTTACTGGTGAGCTACCAGTCGGGTTGCCCTAACTCAGCTTTGGGTCTTTGTAGCAGACACCAGCAGTTTTGCATATGCTGAGGACATATACAGTGTCAAACTTCATCTCTTTCAATCTGCAAGGTCAGAAAATGTAGGGGTAGAAGCCCACCACTACAGGACAGTGAGTGGGACTGAGCTTCTGCATGGGTCTGCCTAGAATCTTCCTTACTATGAACACCCCAAAAAAACCCTCAATAGAACATCCTTTCAACTCAATAGCTCAGGTTTTATTGAAGTACATTAAAATTAATTTAGTTGTTTTATTTTAAACACAGAAAAAAAACTGTCACAAATGTTTTATAAAGAACTTTCTCCCCAGCTCATCCTGGATTACAAAACATTATATAATCCTAATTAACATTAGTAATAAACATTACTGTGAATTACATTTCTCCTCAGCTGACACAAGCAATGCATTATTGGTGATACACAATTCCAAAGAATTGTCACTCGCCATCAACCTCTTAAGTTTAAGGAGAAACCCTCCTCAGAATAATGAATTCAAAATTCCAGTGGTCTAGAAACCTTGAGGGTTTTACAGCTTGACCTTGAGGTTTGGGTTCTGTAATGACATTGCAGAAGTTCCTGCTGATTCTATGTAACGTTATAAAAGACCCACGTCAATATTCACAGGTGAAAAATCTCCATGTGTCAGATAGAATTTGTGGGTTTTTAACATACTCTTCCAGATTTAACAACACTACCTTGATTAATATTGTGTTACAGATCACAGTCAGTATTGATGCAAAACATTGAAATTAGGTTTACCTGGATGTAAATGAGAACAGAATATAAGCTTTATCATAGAAATTTCACTCCTCCTTTTCATGAATTTTCCATGAATCAAGGAATTGATTCCTTTTATCAATGGGGTAAAATCTTGCACCTGTGACATTAAGATGTACGTGCTTAATTCTGGCAATCTAGCACACATAAAAATCACTGTCTGAAAGACAGGCTGTGTCTGTATGTTTTCACAGTAAAATGATTAGAGTTTTGTGAGGAAAGAGTGAAAGGGGATAGTTATGTCTTCAGAAAGCTGTTTTATCTAAGCTAGTGTTGTGTCACTCACGAGGCAGAGGTTGCATGCATGCATGATTTATGTGCTTCCATATATCAGATCATCCAGATTTCTTTTCATTGTTAAATTGATATTGATTCTTCTGTATTAGTAATACTGACACTGGGATAATTCTGACATCATTATAAAACATGCACTAATACCTCCCTCCTTAGTGTAACCCTTCTGCTCAATAAATCATGCATGGAAAGAGTTAGAAGAAGAAGAGATAGAGGAAAAAATGTTATTAGGATGTGCTAAAACCAGTCAGTGCCCACTCCACATTGACTGCCAAAGGATACAGTATGCTGTATTAGATAAGCCCAATTATTTTCAGACAGTAAGCAAGATACCGGTATGTAAAACCTGTAGTTGATACTGATGGAGAGCAGAATCTGTGCAAGAAATAAAACTAACCCTTATATCACCCTCATTGTCCAGTGTATTAAATGCACATTTCAGTCCAGAGGTGTATTTCAAGCAAAATGTTGCACATCTCAGAGAAAATGAGAGCTGTTTCTTTAAGAACCTGCTTCTACTGGAGGTCAATGGCTTTAGTATTACTCATTAAAAATTAAGGATATTTATTGACAAGCAAACCACAGAAATTGGTTTATGTCAATGAAGAATGGCAAATAGATACATGTATCAGGGAAAGAGCCCTGAAGGGGAAGATCTTTGCACAATAAAATTAGATTCACAGGTCACAGATGATTTGTTAGCTCTTTCCAAGTTGTAGAGCTGTAATTTATGGAAGAGTTCTCCCAGCCTCTTTACTTGCACTACAAAAAAGAATCTTTTTTTATTAAAGTGTAAGTTACATGTCCTCACTAGTGACAACCCACAGAACTGACTGAATTAATATAATCCCCTAAGAACAGAGCCCTCCTATCTTTCTGAAAGTAAGAGGTGTTCTTTGAACTCTGTTTCCATTCTTCTCTGTGAAGCCTCTTTTTAGCAAGCCCAGATGGAGGAATGGCTAAAGGGCTGGAGAGTTTGTTTTTAACACAGAAAGATCTCAGATGTCAGCTATTCAGGATGCCCTCATGATGTAAACATATTGCCACTGCCTACTTGTAGTTTCTAGAAACAAGCTTTTCAAAACCAGCAACTTCAGCTGGTACAGCTCACAAGGCAGGGCAGCTCTGCCCACAGCAGATACCTGCAGCTCTGGCCCGAGCCATGCTCTATCCTGCTGCAGGGGATGGACATGCCAGCTGTGGGAGTGCAGTGAGGGGGTCTTAGACCCTCCAGGTCCTGCAGAAAGGGTGTTTGTGACGGGAGAGAGGGTACGGACAGGAAGCCCAAGCAGTGCTGGCAGAACAGCTCTGACCTTGGGAGAAGTTCTCTGGCATTTTGGGTACCACAGCTTGCCGATCTCCTGACTAACCTCTCCAGAGGATGAATTGGAAGATGAAGCATTGTAAGGGTAAACTTCCACAGCAAATGAGCAACCAGTGGGATGTTGTAATTTATGGGCTGTAGGCCACCAATAGTCCCTGCTTTTTATACCAAGAAAAACGGTCTTGAAAATCATGGCTGCCTCTGTTCATGCCCTCCCATGACTCCACACGCCTTCGTGGCCATCTGCATTGGGGCTTCTTTAGGACCAAGAGGTGGCAGATAGTGTTGGTCTGCAGTTTAAACACAAGGTTGAATTTACCACCTGCTGCCTAATCCTGAGCAGGAGGAAGGCAGGAACAATGAAGGACAGAAATTTCCATATTTTCAAGACTTCTTCTGCTACTGAGACAAGTCAAAGCCTTGGAAGGAGCTTCTGTCTGTAGACTACATGTTTTATGATTTCCTAATAAACTTACTCAGGCCCTAAAATTATTTGTCTTTGATTAAAAGTAATTAAATATTAAGTAAATGTTTTGGAGATTAACAGCTGGGCAGCTGTGTGTGAAAACATCCCCTGCAAAATGTTAGCAGGCTGAACAAGGGTTTCATGGAGAGTTGCAGAGCACTAACATGTTTTAGATAGAGCTATCAACTCTCAGTTGTGACTGCTTTTTCAAATAGGCTTCTGTCAATTATTTTCTCTTCTTTTCTTCCCATTTCCATCCTTGTTACAAGATCCCCTCATACCTGTGAATGGTGATACCAAGCAACAGTCCTTAAAGTCATTGTCACTCTGGGGCTCTACTGAGCTGGCTCCCTGGTGCTCCCTGTGTTGCTCTTGGGGACAAAGTCAGATTCATACATCCTGCTTATTTTTTTTTTTCACCCTTTTTTTCATCTGCATTATGGATGACCCTGTGGTTATTTGAGTTCTACTGGGATCTGGACAAAGGCACTGCTTTCTGGGGAATGAGGCTGCTGGTAAATGGAAGGAAATGTGTGATTTCGCCCCCCACCAGTTGTTACATTTGCTATTGTGTTTTGAATGTGTGTAGGTGAGTGTATGGGTGATCATGTGGGAGAAAGAGAGATGGATTGATGGAGGGAAGTATTCTAGAACACTTTCCTCTTTTACTTAGGAAGAAGATATATTTTATCTCATTTTTATCAAAGGTGACATCAAAAGTAATGACAGGATAAATAATTTTAAGGCTTAAGAGAACAAGGATTCTAAAGAATAGGATTCTGAAGAATTGTAAAGAAAGGATCTGTCTTGGAGATTAAGCTTTTTAAAATCCTTCAGATCCCTTTGCCAAATACAATAATATTCCTTTATAAATCCTTCTATTAATTTACATGTGGTATTGCATTTTTCCTTTAATGGTGTATGCAGGTACAAAAAGGCAGTGCTGTGTATTTACTAAACTGTTACCTTTCCAGTTAGTGAATCGCTTAGCCTGGATGCTTTCTTTCATAAATACAGTCATTAAATGCAAGAAATTATTGATCTAAACTGCTTTCCTGGGAGACTGTTCCTTATAAAGAGCAGAGTCAGGTCTCTTTTTGACTGCAAACTAGGCTAGATTTCATAATAAAACTTTCATCATAAAAAAGAAAAAAATAAAACTCTGATCAACAATAACCTTTCTATGATACATCAATGACTAAATCTCTGAGAGTGCTGGCTTTAATTTTTCTTACAGTGAAAGAGAGTAGGAAGGATGCAGTTTTTTGCAAGGGACTCCTTTTTGAAGAGATCATGCTGAAAAGGCTGCTGAAGGGATCTCTTGCTGCTACAATTTGTAGAAGGGAGCTTTCATAATTATAGTCAGAGTTTATTGTGCCTTTCCCTCTCTCCCCCCCTTCTCACTCCCACCCCACCCCCCGCCCCGTGTGTGTGTGTATGCAGAGAGCTGGAGAGAGCTGGCAGCACTACCTGAACAGCTACTGAAAGAGTGAGACTTCTCAGTTCCTGCTTCATTACTGGGTAGCAGCTATTGCAGTGTGTGCGAGCTCCTAACTGCTTCCTCCCTCCGAAAAGCCCTTGGTAAGTCCCCTCAGCCGGCAGAGCTGCGGATTAACTCAGCAAAAGGCAGGAGGGGGGTGGCAGGGAGCTGTGGGGACACTCAGAACCCGTGTGCAGCTTAAGATCTATGAGATTTCAAGGATTTTCTGTAATAAATGTGTAAGATCTTCTGTAGATTGCTGGGATGCAAAGGCAATCATGAGGAATGTTTTGCGTGCTCAAGAGCAATGCTGAGTACATCCAGGAGTGCCTGAAACAGAGCAGAATTTTTCTAAGGAAGATGAGATTAGTAAATGCTTCTCAGAACTGCAAGAAGAGTGGTTGTGTGTTGTTTTGTTTTGTTTATCCCTATCGTTTTTCTCTTGTTTTCCTCTCCCCCCCCGCCTCACCTTTATGGTGTTGAATGTGTTAATAAGCTCAGAAAGAAGAAACTGTATCTTCCTGCAGACTGATGGCATTTGAAATGTAGAACTTTTATCAGAAGAGGGATGAGAGCTGAAGCTACAGAGGAGATAACGTGTGCTTTTTATTTGCATTTGTATTCTTGTGCATGTTTCTGGTGTTGGTTGCATAGACTTGCCATGCTCACAAAAAGTTCAAAAAGCTGGGAGATGCACATTTACTGCTCAAGATGCTGATGTTCACACTTGTATCACATGTTTTATTAGTCATCCACAGGAAAAGTGGCGCTCTTCAGGTAGGTGCTTTCAGTACATGAAGCAAAAAGCACTCCCAGATACTCTTCTTCTTTACCTTGATCCTATGAGTCAAGCTCATTGAACTCCCCAGAAAATTATAGAGGCCACTGGAGAGGTCAGGTCACAACTCTCCTTGCCCCAGTTGAGCAGTGGCATCTGAAACAAGAGGCTGAAATAATGCTGTTATCTGAGGGTCTCAGTACCCTGGACCTGGCTGTGTTCTGATTTGAAAGCAGGAACGAGTTAACCAGGGACAGGCGGAGGTTTCTCTCTGGCAGTACAGAGCACTAACAGAAGGACTGCCTCTGAACTGAACCCACAGCTACTCCCCTGATGCATAAATCCAATCTGGAAGGGACGACTACTGCCTGACTAGCTGGGCATGGGGCCACTGGCTTATTTGTTACTGTCTGTCCAGTCCACACCTCTGTTGGCTACAGCTGTCCATGGGATCATACATAGGTGACACAGCTGTATTTATAGCTATGAGGGGTTAGCTGCTCCTTGTATTTAGCAAACATACACTCCTGATGTGAAACTGCTGCTCAGTGTCCCTAGACATCATTTCCTTTGCTGCTGAGCAAACATGATAGCTCAAAGAATTAGCTTTTAGGTCTGCAGTGGTGTCTCTCCAGTTAGTATGAGTAAATTTGCGTCTCTTCTACAGGTCGAAAGGGCGATACTGACATATTTTTCCCCTTTCAAAAGACTTCAGTGTTTATTTAGGGACAACTTCAAGCAAATATTAAAACAGAGATTAGCCAAGCTCAGAATACATATTGCTTCCTGAAACTCAGCCATTTTATGTTATGGTGACGGGATAATCATGGTGAGGGGTGCAGATGACTGGGGAATTGATAAGTGAGTTTATATAACATGTAGCAATGGAAATTACAAGTAGGAGTATGTCTCCTGTTCCAGGTTGTCAGAGACAACATTAGTTCATCAATAAATTAAAATGTTGTCAAAATTGCATCATTACCTGGGCTGCTTAGTACATTAAGTATAATACTGGGGTGCAAAATAGAGAATAATAATTTCCAGGGAGGGAAAAAGCAATAAGCATTTATGTTGGGGGGGGGAGGGGGGCTGTTGTTGGGGTTCTTATGGTTTTTTGTCCATTAACTACATAAGTCTTTGCTAAAATACTCTTGAATACAACTGAGTGTTGTTTTTAATAAATTTGTTTTGCTTTCAACATCTGCTTGGATGTATGAAAGAGGAGAAACAGCTCAATGAGACGAATTCCAGTGTGAAGAGGAGCAGGAACAGGTAGCTCTCCAGCTCAGTGCCACATCCTTGTATCAAATTCAGCCTTGACCACACTCATTTTAGTAATGGAAGTGAGTGAACTCTGCTGTCATCTGTTTGCTGTCAGTATGGCAGGATGTTCTCAAAACATAATAATACCAGGTCAGGATGGTAGAGAAATGCCAAGGATTTTTCACCAGGGGCCAGATGCCATGACCTTTCTGCCTATTGGAAGTTTGCTCTGTGAGGATGATGCAACCCAGCACAAGAAAAAGAAATCAGGAAAGCATCTGCTCATAGGCAAAATCCGTGTTTATCATGGGCAGTGTATGCTCTGCAGAGCCTCACCCATGTCACAAGAAATCTGCCTTCCCTCCCTTCTCACAGAAATGTGAGAAGGCAGGAACTATTTGTGTCTTCCTGTAGAAGGGACTACCCGTCTCACAGACAAGACCACCTTACTTGTGACTGTGAACCCACGCAGCCACACAGGAGTAGATACCCTGGTAAGTGGTGGGCAGGAGATGTTGCCTGTGCTTGGGCTGATCTGTGCCAGCCTGTAGTCAGCATGTGTCACCAGGCAGTGGCTTACTCCATCCTCCCCAGCAGCCCTAGGGAACTTGTTTCTGGAGGATGACCAGGCACAGTCCTAAGATCTTGCTGATAAAATAATCTTCAGACCTTACCAGCTTGAGCCAGGGAGATCTAAACATACCTTCAAGCCAACCTGGGTTTTCATCAGAAATTCTCTCTGTTACTTCTCTGACTGGAAATGAGCTCTCCTCCCTGCCCCCCATCAAAGATTACAATTCATGAAGCAGAAAATGCCAGACACTCAAGCACTGGCAGAGTTCTTTTAAATTATATTTCTAGTTTATCATCCTTTTATATGTCAAAGTTTTCTATTTCCCCTATCTATTTTTCTATATAGCAAAATGTATCAATCCAGGCATTTCAATATCCATCACTAAAGCATAAAGATCCATATATCCTTGTCTACTGAACAAACAGGAATTTTCAAAGAGTATTCCCTCTGCCAGTAGTGGCTTTTGTTTGCATTACTTGACTACAGTTCTGCTTATAAGAATTGCAAAACCAAACCAAGAAAGCTGAGACTGGTGTAATCCATGGTTTATCACCCTAAAAGCCCTCACTGTAGTACTCAGACATCTTCTGTCTTTCCCCCTTTCCTAGGAAATCTCCATGGTTATAACTTAGACTGAAGCTCTTTGAAACACGCATCACATCTCCATTCATTGCACACATATGTCTATCAAGATACATGGAAATATGAAATACTGAGCACAGCTAGAGTATTTAGAGTGTGTAAAAGCCAAGTGCAATCTCCTGGTCATAACTGTTCCTTTTTGTGTGACTCCTTACACCTTTGCAGGGTCAAAAAGTGGGAAAACTATTCAGAAGTTCTGTCGTGGCCTTTTAGTTTCTGGCCCCGGAGAAACAACTCAAAAGCCAAACATCTGCTACCTCCTTCTACTGCAGGGAAGTGGGAAGGGTGAAGGGACCTTGAAAAGCCATAATCTTGCAGTTATCAGAGGAATTATGATGGGACAATAAGGAGATTTTTCAGTGTGGCATTCTCGTGATTAGAATGAATTTCAAATTGTTTTTGTCATTGCTAGGAAAAGAGTGGAAGTGACATTTAGTAACATATGAATTCCCCAGTAACTGGTGCCCTGTAATATAAATTAGATTAGAGGCAGTTTACCAAGTCCCAGTACAGCGAGTTTTCCTTTTACTATTCTCTCAAAGGAAGATAATCTATAATGTATATTTTAGAAGACAACTGCAGCAAAGGAAAGCTACCATCCTAAATTAAAAAAAAAAAAAAATTACTCTAATAGGACTTTGGAGTCAAAATTCCTTGCTGGTTTAAAGAAGACTGTATCCAGAAATAATACTGAGTTTGAGTGTTTCCTTTACTGCATTTCTGTGTTAACTCTGCTAAATAATTAAAGAAAGGAAGAAGAGCAGAACAGATAACTAGGTAATAGCAGGCATAATCACATCCCATTCCTTTAAACCTGGATCTGAGTTCTTTTACTTGCGATTGGTGGTTTTTTTCACTGAGAATCTGTGGCAGGATACGTTCCTAGCACTACAACAGATGCTATTAAAGCAGCTTCTTTTCATTACGAAAACAAAGCTGAAGCACTATAACATATGTTGTGTTGATTCATGTCTCAGAAAATATAATTCCATGGAGATATATTTTATAAATGCATTAAGAAAGCAGCTGATTCCTTGGAAAAATGCATTTGACTGCAGCATTAGCCACTTGCATTTTGTACTTGACAAGCACTCAAATGTGCTGTGTTTTAATACATTGCCACAACACCTAGGAATTTTCATTCAGATACAACACTATTCCTTTCTCTTCATGAATGTCTTAAACGATGCTACTGGAAAATGGAAAACATTGGTAAACAATTCCTTTTTTGGGAATCTGACCCTGATGTTCAGTTGCTAGCGTTCAGACCTTCAGATTGTATGTCTCCTCATCTGCAAAAGAGAGATAATATTTCTGCCTCCCCTTCCCTCTCTGCACCCTTCATCTGTCTTCTGTGCTCACGCAGCGCACTGAGGGCAGGGGCTCTGCCTCATACACACAATACCTACACAGTCAGCACCTGCACAGTGCTTGCCTGCAGCCTTTAGGTGCTCCTGTCAAAGAGTTTTCCCCACATACCACTAACTGGTATTCTTAGTATCAGCCTCAGGCAACTGGATGGTGCCAGTGATACTGGGGAGCATTTCCCTCAGAGCACTGAGCTCAGAAGCACCTGCAGGCTCCAGGTGCTTTCCAGTGGTCTCAGAAAACTTCTGTTCCCCCCTCTACTGTTGATCCTCTCAACAAATATTATCATGTCCTCATCCAAGTGTCTGAAGAAAAGACTTAGCATACCATTTCTGGAATCAGTGTCTGGGAATGTATGTGGCAATTATCTCAAGAATACTGAGAAATACCAATTTCTTTGGCAGTTCTATCAGCTGCACAGAACTGTCTGCAGTAAATGTTTGTTTCTGACAGTTGACTAGATAAGGTGAATCCATGGTGAGCTGATAAACGCCCTAACAAGGTATATTATTCCAGACATTTCTTTCTGTCCAGAAACTCATCCACATCACTGACAGCTGGTACCTTCAGCATAAAATGATCAAAACAACAATCCATAATACTGCTGTCTTTATGACCCAAACCAAAGTTGGTGCATTTGGCTGGAACAGGCTGTGTGAAACAGGAACAGATTTTGGAGTACTGCATGCTCTTATCTACCTATTTAGTATATTTTATATTAAAATATATTTTAACAAAATTTATAGGGTGTACTGTGCCCCCTTTAAAGAGCCAAAAACCGTCTCCCAGCTGAAGTAAACACATTCAGTTAATTGATCCATGATTAATTCCATGTACTCCAGGGGCATTAAACCTGGTTGTATGGACAGAACAGAGTTGACAAGGGCTGTTTCAGGGGACAGAACAGCTGTTCTACATCCTTGCTTGTCTTATTCTTCATTAGGAACACTGAGAAGAGAATACAAGTTACCATAGTCCAACACAGGACAGGGGGAAGGGAGAAGAGGTAAAATATTAGTCGGAAAAAACAACACAGGAACTTTACTGAAATTTTTTTTTTGTGCTGAAAAAGAATAAAACTGACCACCTGTCTAGCTCAACTAAAAGCCTGATTTATCATAACAGTCTTAAAAAGAAAACTCAAATAGTTAGATGCAAAAAGATCTCCTTCAGTTTGTTCAAATGGAATTGTTGTAAAATACCTCAAGATAAATCCAGATCACCTCATCTCATAACTCCTGTTATCTTTTAGCTGCATTCAATCAGAGGTCAATAAGGTGACTCAAGCCAAGACTCAGCACAAAAGAAAACTTGCGAGAGGTTTTTTCCAAGCTGCTGTCTTCTTGCTAGAGATTCAAACATCTCCCTAGAGCTTATTATTAGAGCAAGCACCCTGATTCTGGCACATTAAAAAACACTCATCTCTTTTCCCTACAGTTAGGAAATCTGGCAGTCCCATTTGTTGAGATTGCTGCTTCAGTCTTCTTTTTGGGGCATGTCTGGTGTCAAGTTGCTTCCTGTTGCAGACTCCAAATGTCCCTGTTGAGTGCTTCTGAGATCAGATCCCAGGAGGCAGCAGTTCTTACCTCTATGGTTATCCACAAAGCCACTGATGAAGCTCCAGGGAAATAATTATAACGCATCATTTTCCACTCCCTATGCTTCCAGACTGCAAATTTCCTTTTCTCTTGAGTGACATGGTATGGTTGGCCACTTTCACAGCATTAAACAAAGTCATTTGATGGTGAAATTGCTCAGCAACAGAAGAGAGCTTATTTATTGATTGAACTCCCCACAGACATTACCTGATACTGCTGAAGCTTATAGGATCAGTATTTTTGTGCTAGCAAATGGAAGAACATAGCTTTAGAAATTGTAAGTAGGCGCAATGTTATATTTAAAAATGACAATTTTACTTCTTTATGAGAATGGTGTGCAAAGCAGGCAAGCATTTGTTCTGCTCTGCTCATTGGGAAGCACCACTGAAATATGCTTTCCAAGGCACTACAGAGTGCAATACAGGTACAACGTACTGCCTTACTTTCACCAAAGATCCCCTTTGAATTTCCTGAGCATATTTTTCTAGTTCAATATCCTGCTGCCAGGTGTGTTTGAGGAAAAAATTAAGGACCATCACATTTCCAGATAATGTATCTTAAGAGCTGATCTCATAATGCAAAGGTCAGATGAAATCAAAATACTGTTTACAGCAGTGCTCTTTCTTTTCAGCTCTGAAGTTATTAAAGGCATTTAGACTGAATTAATTAAAAAAGAAAAAGAAGGAAACTGCTCTTGACTAGCTTAAGGAGTAACATGTGGCATGTAATTTGGATTGCTGAGTGATTTAGACATGTAAGCTGCATTACTCATCCATCTCACTTAAGATATGTAGATTTTGTAATCTTCCATCTGGATTTTCAGCCAAACTTTGAGTTGCTTCTTAGTGGTTCGAAGAAGGCTGGAGAAGATGGCTCATCTTACAATTAACAAAGAAGGGTGAAAATTGTCCAACTGGAAGAAAAATTAGCATATGACAGAAAGTGACGCTTGGTACAGCAATATATTTTCAATGTATTTTCAATATATTTTCAAACTATTTTTGGTGACAGAATTATTTTTTTACTTTGTTTTCCACTGCAAACAATCCCTCTGTATTTAGTGCAGGTTCCATTTAGAACCAGAGAGGCACATTGGTATAAAACACTCACAAGCTTTGTCTACTCCTGTAGTTCCAGCTACAATATCATCATACGAACACATCCGAGATCGTGGAGAAGATTCATTAGTAAGCAAATCTGAGTCTTCTCCTCTCAGGGTGAGGTGTGGAGGCAGGGGGAAGAGGGGATTTTTAAGGGAATTTAAGAGTGAAAGCACGAAATGCTTTAACTCATCATCCTGCAGTGCCAACACCATTCATTTAGATATGGAATACAGATAATGCCCTGTTACTTGCAAAACTAATGGTACCAGTAGTTCAAATCCCTGTGTTTCCATTCACTAACTAGAGCATGGAAGCTATTCCCAGGCATTCCCTATCCATTACACAGTGGAGGCCAATCTGTCTGACCAACCAACCAACCAAGAAGACATTTGATATGCTTATCTCAGTAGAGGTGAGAAAAAACTTCCTATGACAAGGCTGCAGCTAACAAGGTTTGAACAATTGTGAAATGAAATGAAATGAAACGAAATGTAATGAAATGAAATTAAATTAAATGAAATTAAATGAAATGAAATGAGGAAGTGAAAAAAACCAACCCAGACCCCAAACCCTAAAAATCCAAAGAACCTTAACATTCTTCAGAAAGATATTTACAAACTCCAGGAGCAAATACATTTAAGATATTTGAGCCATGCTCGTGGGTAATTTATTAGACAGAAAGGACCAAAGTATTTGGAAAAAACTGCAAGAAATTCTTAGCCAAAATAATCTCAGGGAATAGATACTCTACAGAGATAACGAAAAGTGCACTAACACCATTTCTCTTCCCCTGCCTCAAATGAAAGAACAGTAAATACGAGTGGCAGCTTCTTGAGGCTGATTTTTTTTCCCTTGACAAATTTCTCTGGCAGCAGAAGCCCAGAAAGGTTCACCAGAGCATTCTGATAAACCTCATAGGAAGGCTAGGAGTACCTGCTGCTTGAAGATGGAACTCAGTGTGGGGATTTGTCTCTAGACAGATTATCATGAAGGGTGCCTAGAAGGAGATCATTAAAGGCTTCATGGTAGGTACAGTTCAATAAAGCTCCACAATTGCTTTATAATTTAAAGGATCAAGGGGATAAGTTTTAGCATTAAAACTAAATAAAAATAATGAGGTACTTTTGGTACTCATTGCTCGTTTGGCAGACTGGCTCACAGTGAGGTGAGATGAGCTTTGTTCAGTTGAACCATCAGCCCAGTGTCTTGCCAAGTCCTGGATAGAGATTTAAACATATCAGGCTGCTGAAGCAGAGAGCCTGTGAGGGCTGGGTGTGTGGGACTGCACAGCCACACCACGGGCCAGGGCAGCACCTCACAGAGGGCCCAGTGACTTCAGAGGGGACGAGGGCTGGCACAGACGGGAGTGGGGCTAACACAAGCTGCCTTGGGCCAGAAGGCCTCGCTTCTGTGGCACAGCCAGACACCTATCTGAGCCACAGGAATGCTCACAGATGGCAGCATCAAACTACACCTCTTCCCCTTGATTTTAGTATTTCCATTTTCCTTATTGCCTTAAGGAGGGTCTGAAGTGCTATGTGTTTCCCATGGGTGGTGGTGGGGTCCCACTCCGTGTTCAGGCTCCCCTTTGCAGCAGCAGAATCTGGGAGTTCCGCGGGGCGAAGAGCACCCTTGGAAATGCCCAACAGAAATGACAACTGTTGTCTCTGTCTCCCACCTTCCCCAGTGGGGCTTGGCAGTGTGGGTGAAAAAGGCACTGCTTTGCACAGGCTTGCATTAAGCACAAGGTGAGAGCTGTGGCATTAGCTTATGGGACAGACGCCTCCAGAGACACGGACACCAAGATGTTTGATACCAGCGGGAGTACCAGGCCTGCTGAGGCACACAGAAAGTTTGCACCTGAGAGGGTGCAAAACGAAGAGGATGGAGGTGATTTTGCTTGCCATGTCTGCTCGGAAACCATCAGGCTGCAATAGAAGTCAAGACATGCAGTGCTTTGGGCCAGGCAACCAGGGGTAATGCTGAACTAAAGGAGATAGAATTTTTGTAGAAAGCATGAAAACTATATATATGAAAAAGTGGTATGGTGGTATGGTTTAGCACTACAGTTGTTTAACAAAGAAAAGCTGCCAAACAGAAACCATTTCTCTTGTGGTGCCCCCGGTGACATTTTGGTGGGCAGTGCCTAGAGTCCAGGCAGCAGCAAGGCAGGGCCAGAAGCAAGAAGAGGGACTTTACTCACAGCACAGTTTCTCAAGCCAAGTGTTTCAGAAATTGGTGGCCCAGTACATGCAATAAACACTAACATATCAGAACAAATCCAAAGCTCTTATTCCACAGATCCAGAGCAAACAAATGAAAAAAAAAAAAAAAAATGAGATACCAGTGTGAACACTGGGTAATTTGTGTTTGACTTGGCCCCAAAATCATGCTGTGAGATTCTCAACCTGACAGCATCAGCTGTGATTTTTTATTGAGAAGATTTATGCAGCCCTGAAAGTGAGGCTCTGGCAATTAACAGGAACAAGATCGTCAACTGTGGTGCGTTGTTTAGACATTGTAGAAAATTATGTTCACACCATGTGAAAAAAACCTGTATGCTGCTGGTGGCAAAAGGACACTCAAAAGATGTCACCATTAAGGTTGTTTCCATGAAATTTCCAGTTTTGGAGCTGAGGTTTTCATTCCTAGGAAGGTACAAGCTTTGAATAAGGACAGAAGAGTGACATGAAGCAAGCAGAAGTGTGAAGCAGCTCCATGCATAAGAATTTAAACAACATTTCACTTTCACTTTAATTTATTACAGTTTCCTCATGTTTTTTTAGAGTACGCCCCCCCTTTTTATATAGGATATAATCTGTTTGAAAACACTGAGTTGCATGATGCCTTGCATATTTACAGGAGTAAGTCTATTTTAGCATATGTAAATAGGATAGTTTAACTAGTACTCAATTTTTGGTGCAAAACCTTGCAGGCAAGATTTTCAAAAACAGGAATCCAAACACAGGCTTCTGAGACACATCTATATTGCGTCTATATAAATAAAACTACTGAATTCTAAATATCGCTTTCTAGGTTTAAAAATAAGGTGAAATATTGAGTTGCTGAAAGCAACATAGCTGCATTAAGAGGGTATGTTCACCTCAGTGGAGACCTTCTGAACAGCACCATGCTGCTTCCAGAGTCCACACTAGCCTGGATAACCTTGCACAGCGCTGCTATGCCACACAAATGCATCCAAAAAGAACTCTTCTTGAAAATGTGACACCTGAGTTACCAGATCCTGTTCGGTTTTACCATGTGTATTTTAGAACAGTCACATTTCCCATTGTCCTGAATTTGTCTGGGACAGAGTTACTTTAATCTGTGGTAGCTGGTACAGTGCTGTTTTGGATTCAGTATGAGGATAATGCTGATAACACACCGATGTTTTGACAGTTGCTAAGTAGTGCTTACCCTTAATCGAGGATTTTTCAGCATCTCATGCTCTGTCAGTGAGGAGTGGCACAAAAAGCCAGGAGAGAGAACAGTTTGTACTGCTGCCTCAAACTGACCAAAGGAGTATTTCATATCACAGAATGTCATGTCCAGTACCTAGACTGGGGGAATTACCCAGGAGCAGCCAATTGCTGCTGAGGGATGGGGGTGTGTATTGGTCAGTGGATGGTGAGCAATTGTATTGTGTATCGCTTTTTTCTCTTGGGTCCTGTTAGTCTCTCCCCCTCTCCTTATAATTACAATTATTAATATTATTAACATGTTTATAATTATAATTATATTTTGCTTCAATTATTAAGTTGTTCTTATCTCAGCCCATGGGGTTTACCTTTCCTTTCCAGTTCTCCTCCCCTCGGGGGGCAGAGAGGAGGTGGTGTGAGAGAGCAGTAACGTGGTGCTTTGTTGCCGGCTGGGATGAAACCGCAGCACTTATCGTTGCTGCAGTGGAAATTTAGGACACACAAGTGTTTTGTTTTTTCAAGGCTTGGCTCATAAGACTACTTTTTGACAAGCTGTGACACTGTTAAAGCCCATGGAAGTGCTCAGACTATGAGTAACATCTAGTAGGAATAGTATGGATAATGGTTAACTGCAGAAGTAGCACCCTCTTTATTTAGTCCCTTGCCTGGGCTATTTTCGAACAACTGCTGTTTATTGTCATTATTGGGTTCAAAAACCGACTTTCTGTGTTCTCTTTCCAAAAAACAGAGTAAATCAGGTCTGACATTTGAAGCAGTGTATTTACAGCAGCACAGAGCATGTGTCTCTGGAGCGTGGCTGAAACGAAAAACAGAGAACAGCAAAAGCCCTGGTTATGTTTTTCACCCAGGGGAACTGGAGAGCAGGATGGCTTCCTCACCATCCCATTTCTCCTGCTTTTTTTTGTGAAAATATTTTGAAATGTAATATTAAAATGAGTTGCTCTTCTTTCAGATGTAGGCCCAAGGAATTTCACATGGAGCTATTAGGAATTGAATATTGCATCCACATTGGATGGGTTTTGTCCTGTTTCCCCAGGAAGGGAGGAAGCACCAGTTGTCAGTGCTTCATTAATTGTTCAATTTCTCCCAGTGGTAAAGGGACAAATTCTACATTCCAACTGGCAGAGTTTGCAGGGGTGTATAATTTATGAGGTGTGAGAAACTGGAAAGATAACTACAATCAGTATGAGCATAAGAAAAACATCCAGCTTGCAATCTCTGCCACACAGCGTAGCTGCCCATGCTTAGTTATCACACTGCACATATTTTTTACTTTCCCAAAACCTAATTCTCAAGGTTTTGTTGTTTTGTTTGTGTTTTGATTTTCATAAGGACTACATTTTTTTTTTAGGCTGGAAGGCTTCTCAAGGGAAAGAGGAACAGTCTGGAGAAAACAAGATTGAAAAGGTATAAAGAAAAAAATTATATCTTGCCCAAACCATATCAACACTATTGAATATTGTGGAGGGTGGAGGATATGTGAAAGCAGAGGTAGGATTCTCACACTAGACACCTCCTTACTGGAAACGGAAATGGTCTGAGGAAAGGCAGGGAAGGCAGGCAGCCTTTCACAAACAAGAGGGGGGGAGGAAAGGAAAGCAGAAATGTAGGGACTGTGGGTACACAGAACTATTGCCATTAGTTTTTAACTTTTCTAACCATGCTATCTACATTACTGGCAGTATCACCAGAAGACAAGCCAGGTGTCTGCAAATTTGGATACATCTACATATGTTTAGTGATATCTGAACCATTGTGCAAAAGCAGATCAGATGATACAAAGAGGGCAAATAGAAATACATAAATACTTCAGGATTTAAAATAATTTCTTATGCATGTGTATCCTCCTTCCTTCTGCCTGTGAATTCTGCTTCCTCCCTTCCAGCAGGAGACTTTCACTCTAATGTCACATCACCCTGAAAAAGTTTCCCTTGATGAACAACCTCAAAGCCACATCTCCCCGCCTAAGTTAACTATAGTCTTCCAACTTCACTTATCTCCTTCAGAAAATCAGGAATTCCAGCCCAATCCTAAAGCAAACCAGCCTTGAGTTCTGTACAGCTTGGCCAGATATGAGCACAGATAACATTAGTTTCCTAGTTATGTTAATGTTTCCAATAGCTTTCTTAAATAAGAAGCATCTGGCTTAAACAGCACAAAGCACTGGTGCCAGCATTGCTAGGAGGGCTTTGGCAGAGGCCATGGTCTCTGTTCTTGGAGGTGTTGTGGGCTGCAGACAAGAATTTATGTTGTCATGTAAAGAGCTCTAGCCTGGCGCAGAGTCTGTTTGTGCATTTCTCTGTTACATGCTTTTATTTATGCAGAACGTTTTTCTGGGGTTGAGGAACTGAGCAAAAGACAAAGCAGACTTCAGCTCAGCATCTCCAGTGTGTGTGCATAACTGAGAGGTGATACCTCAACCTATGCAGCTGCATGTCCTCAGAGCTAACTTCACCCTTCCCAAATGAACGTGGGCTGGCTGGGAGAAAATGCTGTTGAAGGAGCCACAGAGCTTAGGGTAGATCTCACTTGCCATCATCAGAGTGAAGCACTCTCACAGACAATGAAGATTTGATTTCATCTCCACCACCTCTTGTGGAATAATATGAAAATTCATTTACCTTGACTTAATACATTTTTATGTGTGTCTCAATCATACCTTCAAGTAAGAATAATGTTCATGAGTCTTTCCCATTAAAACTATATACATATCTCTAGAACATAAAATATGTACTCAGAAGGGAGTCTGAAGGTAGATTTGTTAGCTTATCAGTCCTGCTAGAATTATTTCTAATTAGTGTGGCAGGCTTAGGTTTCCAGATTGTAGTCCATGCATTATTCCTCTGTACTGTACTGGAGTAGCAGGCAGGGTGGTAGCACACAGAATTATTTATCAGGATGAATAGAATCAAGTCTTGAAGTGAAAAGTGCAAGAAAGGAAAATAAATATCCAATAGAGCAATATGGACTAAGATTGTTATTTACTGAAAAGATATGAGAATTTACATATGAAAAAGCATGACAGAAAAAAATTATCTTTTCCCAGTGCAAGTAATAGTTTTAGCTGATCTGCTGTCAGAAAATGTTTCCTAAACTAGTTTTATTTAAAGCATCTCTGAAATGGTAAACTGTCTAGCAATTAGGGGATTTCATTAGTTAATTTACCTTGATTAGCATGGTACTTTTCAAAAAGTGCTAATCAATTTTAACTTCTGGCAAACTGGAAACAGCATATAAATTGCTGTTACAGTCTTAAATGGCTGATCAGTTCTGAAAATCTCAATCAATGTACATTTTTATACTGTTCTCTTTCAGTCATTGTCTGGAACGTCTTTCTTGACCTTGAACTGTGAGAGAAGAATTTCCGTGTAAAATAGAGAAAAAGATGCCATGCTTCAGGAGTGCGATTTTTAGTTTAAATATGAATATGTAAGGGATATGAAGAACAAAAGTGCTTTTAGTAAGTGAGGTGCCCATAAGCTGACTTTTTTTTCCATCCAAAGGGCATCCTTATGTGTTAGGATACAATGCTCTCTAAGCATACAGTGCAAATGCTGGGTATGTTACAGTAACAGGTTTACTGAAAAGCTGCAGCCAAGAAAATTCTTGCTATGTAATCCTCATGTTTTGTAAGCGTAGAAGTATCCAAAGAACACCATGAGATAATTGATAGTGCAACCTCATACGCGTTTTCTATGCACCTCTTTCATTTTCCTTGTTGTCACAAATAAGCTGATCATGGGTCTTTAGGAGTATAACTGTGCCTGAAAATGATGAATTTGCAACTGTTAAAGGCATAGACACTTTTTAGCAAACAAATCTAATCATCAACCATCTGGAGCTTCTTCCACTTAGACATGTATTAGAAGAACAGAGAAACCTGCTCTCCTCTGTAAAGAAGAAAAGTCCCGCTCCTAAATTCATTGATACATTCTATTGTACTATACCTACACACACTTTTTTTTCTCTGTTTTTTTATAAAAGAAACATATAAAACAAGTTCGCAGAAGGCAGGCCATCACAAATACTGACTTGGCAAAAGAAATCCTTTATACTAGAAAGAAAATGTCACAAGATAGACCAAGTTCTGTGAAAAAATGGCGAACAGCCTGGTGCAATCTGCAACAGCAGCAGAGCAGTGCTGGCTTCCCTCAGAAGACACTGGTGCATGACAATATCTTCTAAATAATCTTTTATAATAAATATGTTTATGAAGCTGCAAGTTAAGTAGAGCAGCCAGAGGCCAGACAGTTGTGCCCAATCTCCCCCACATGGCATGCAGTAAGGAATAGACTGTGTTAAAACTGCTTATAGTTACATAGATGCCTACATTGGTCTATAAGTTTTCCTGTTCTTCCTAGACAGCTCATGGAAAAATTCATAAGATTCTTTTTAGGCTTTATTGCTTTTTTTTCAGGAGCAATCCTCATTTGACTGCATGTAGAGACCAGAAAGTCACCTCAGAGAGGAGCTTTTACTTCTGTGGTGTGCAGACTTCTCCCCTGAAAGGCCCAGTGGTGTTTGAGCACCATTTGGATCCTTGCTTGGATCTGTCTTGGCTTGTGGCCCTGTGTGCCACTGCTGCACATTTGGGGCCTGTGTACTGGGGAGCATTTCCAATATGTTCCCATTGCTCCCAGCTGTGGTCTCCCAGTAAAGCATGTTCAACTCCATTTCCTCAGACACTAATTAATATGTAACCTACCTGACATGTATTAATCCAGGGCCTGCCTTTCTCTTGGTTCTGCTGCTCCTACATGCACAGAGTGGTTTTGCCAATATCCTTACTCAATAAAGAAGTTCCTGTTAATTTCTGTTTGGCTGGCCAGAGAGAGTCTGAGCTGTCTGTGCCACTTCTACTTACTGGAGACATACACAGCCCAAGAAAATGCAAAGTGAAAAGCTTTCTTCTGATGCTATTTTTGTGCTGTTATCCTTCCAGTCATGTACTATTTTCCTTCCACAATCTGGATCCTCAGGTTGAGCTCCATTGTAGCTTGGACAACAGAAGGCATAAGAACTTACGGATTCTTCACATTCATCAAAACAAAAAAGAAATTGTATGTCCTTCATTTATTAAAAGCAATGTGATTTTCAACTTCCCAGACATTGATAAAGGCTGAGAAAATACAGTTTAGAAGACAATGTGTTTGTGTCCCAGAATAATCATCATTAAGAGAACTCAGCTGTTTTTCAGTAACTGGTATAGTACATGTGCAAAAAATGATGGTAATCCAAAATATCAGAATGCTGTTAATAAATATTTGATGCTCAGAAAATGAAGGTAAGCATGCTAATAAGTTTTCCTGCAAAGGATGATACACTCCTATCAGACAAATGACATGGCTCATCGAATCTGCAGGATCTGAAAGATCAATACCGAAGGCAACGACACAGTCTCAGTGGTGACCCTAATGGCATGATGTTCCATTTGGTGAGAATCAGGCTGGTCTTTGATGTGAGCCCATGTGTTCAGCTCACAAAGTCCCATTCCCTTCAGAAAAGCAGAGGTAGAACACACAGAAATGTGATCGAATTCCCAAGATTTTCTCATCTACCATTCAGCCCAAAGTGCCTCCCCATCATGCCTGTCCCTTAGGTGATGCTCTCAGTGCCTGCCCCGGCTGTGCCTTGTGCATCCTTCCAACTTCTCATTGCCTGCTACCATTAACAGGCAAAACCGTGACCAGCCAAAATCAGCTCATCCACCACGTGCCCTGCACGTCCCTTCATTTTGGATAGTTGTTGAATGCCTACCTAGAGAGTTAAAGTCACCTTTCTTCATAAAGAGCAGCACCTGGGTTTTATGCTTGGCTTAAGCCAAGGGCATTGGCTTCCTTTTCCCATTCCATTTCACTGGGCAGGTGGGATTCATCTTGCTTCTATCTCAGCTCAGAACACTTTTAGGCTGCAAATCATCTGACTATTCAGATGTCTAAATTGGGATGAGATGACTTATAGGCTACAATTTTTACCACGGGAGCTCTGGGTGACCTGCTTAGACATAAACAGCTGTGCTCTAAACGTCTGAATTTGGCCAGAATAACTCATTCAGTGACAGTGTGAGGAGACTGCCTCAGACTGAGGTAAAACACAGAGGTAACACAGGGTAACCCAGGCTATATGTAGGCCATCAACTCTAAGGAAATATTGAACTTTGAAGATATACCATCAATGTTATGCCAAGGAATTGGAGGCTTGAAGAGATGTCCTGAAAGCTGATAAACACGGGTTAAGTCAGGAAATGGATGTGTGGAGAAATGAATGCCTGGGACAAGCATTGACTCCTGAAATGCTCTGCTCTGCTCATGGACAGTGATTATGAGACTCAGTGCATTCACTTCTCTCAACAGCATGATGAAAATTACATCCAATGATGTAAAATTAAATCCAAGTTAATCATCATTAGGCTATTGGTCACAGCAGCAAAAATAGAAGCATTTTGTGTATTTGAAAGATGGAACAGTGGAAAAGAAAATAGGAGTGAGAAATTAAACTGAACTGAGGGCTGTTGAAAAATGAGAGAATTTACAGAAGACTGAATGGAAGAAGAGGAGACAGGAATTCAAGGAAATGGGCATTAAAGTAGCAAGAGGGTACAACCAATATAAAAATTGTCATATCTGATCTGTGCTGCTGCCTTGGACACCTAACATCCTGTTTCTTCCACAAACTAGGATTAGGTGTTTCAGAGGATGGTGCATGAAATCCATCTATTGAAGACCTGTGATATAATCAGCCTGTCAAGGACATCTCCTCTTAAAAGAGATTATTTGAAGTCTTGAAGCATGAAAGATGGGTGAGACCTGAGGTGAAAATAAAAATATAAGGTGGAGATAATTGAGGGAGAGAGGAAAAGAACAAACTGGGATATAAAAGGATCCCAAAAGATCATAATTTATTTTCCGCTGGTGCTGTGCTCAAGAGATGATCCAACTCAAAATCTTCATGTTTGGCTCCTTTACAATATGCAGGAGAGCACATTACCTTTTATGAGAATGTTTTATATAGTTTTATGTGGTGCTTGTCAATGTTGTAGGATTTCCAAGTTATCAGGTTTGGTCCTCCTTGTAATTTGATTTTTTTAAACAAATCTAGGTCTTTTTGAACCTAAATGACTGTATGATTCACTCCTTAATCCTCAAAAGGTTTTTTTAAAATTGTCCCTGTCCCTTCCTTTTATCTTCTCTGCTTATTAAAACTAATATGAAATACAGTGACTTGACTATACTGAAGTTGCTCATTGCCCTTTAAAGCTCTTATTTCAAACCTGCAATTTGCACAATTTATATTGCATGCTTACTCTGGTATCTGCTGTCAGGGAAGGAAACTTTCTCAGCTGATATGTATAGACATCTATGAAGCAACCCCACCATGAGCAGCACTTGCCCCAAGGCAGTTCCAGGAGGAGTCTTAGCTCAGGCAACCCAACCTACCCTAATGGTTTGTCATAGAGAAGGAGCCTGTTCAGGGCTACACCTCTCCAGAGAGCAAAGCAGATGCTGCACTTCATGCTTACTTAGCCAGCACTGCTCACGGTACCTGAAATAAGATACACAGAGCTCAGAGACTCTCCAGGAACGGTGTTGTCCAAGTATTTTTACCTTAGCAATTCAAAAATGCAAAACACAGCAGTCCTGAAGAGTAATTTCTTCCAGATGAGTTCCTCTCATGATGGCCCTAGCACCAGGATATAAGAAGTGACAACCAGACCAGGCCTTATGCACCTCTGCATGCCAGATATTTCTTGAGGAGGAGGGGGACTGGGGAAGAGAAGCTGCTGCCTAACAGCATCCAGCTTGTGCAGAGAGAAGGGAGCATATTTGAATGGTTTAGCACAAATACATCAGCTCCTGGCAGGATATTGAAACTGATCAGTGGGCCTTGTGATCAGCATACCAGAGCTGACTGATGTGACAGTAGTGTCAGCCTGTTGTCAGGGATAATTTTTTTTTTGTTTATGGTTGTCTCTTCAGCTTGAGATTAGATATAAGACCTACTAAATTTGCAGCATTGTTATCTTGCTGTGGACATAAGCTTTGAAACATGCCTTGGACAAAAAAATATTATTACACTGGAGGAAATAGTTCCTATATACCTCCTATATGACCCAAATTGCTTCAGTTTCTACACTGTAATTTGCTTATCCTGTAGTACAAACTTTACTTTCAGAGCAGTAACTGGAATACCATCATATCGAGGAATCCTATTCAAGAAAGCATGCAATTTTCTCATATTCAGAGAAACAAAATACTTTAAAGACAAAGTGAAAAAGAGAGCTAGAAAAATTTCCCATGTTACCATAGCAGGCTGCCCCTTTACATTGTTGATTTAAATGGCATGCCTCTTTTCATATTGTGTTAGTGTTTCAGTTTCTGCCCCTCCTTGAGTTTAGCTTCTGGGATTTTGCCATTTATAATCCAGTGTTCTGCTTCTCTGTTCCTAGTCTCGTGTTGCTTACTTTGCCCAAGCCTGTAAAACCAGATGTCCATCTTGCCATGACAAATTTGCTCAGGGTCAGCAGGGTAAAAAGTCTGACAGAGGAATCATAAAGAACAACAAATGCACAAGGACATGAACATAGTTTCTCCTCAAGCACAACTAAGTCAGGTCTAGGCTCAGTCTATGTTTAAGGCATAGCTGCCACTGTTTTGTGCTTTGGGGAGAGAAGTGAAGTAGTACTAGAGGAATTTGAATATGCTGTACAGAAAACACGCTTGTTTGTCACGCACCTGATACCTCCCCTCATCACATGAACGTCTGAGAGTAACAGATTGCTTTTTCTCTGAAATTCAGATTAGAAATTCTTGGCAAATGAAATAAAGGAATGAATGTTTTCTAAAAACAGTCAATTTGTTTTTTCTGTGATAAACAAAGTTACGTGGACCCAAATTAACAGCAATATGTTTCATATTTTCAGTTCTGACTGCTATATGTATCTCGATACCTTTATTCATAGGACACAAAAAATAAAAATGCAAGAGTAGCATTTTTCAGAGGATGAAAAAAAGAGGATGGTGTTTCTAGAAAATAAGTTTGTCCTTTGTACAAAAAAATGGAAGGGCTGGGGGACAGAATTAAGGATGCTGTGAACTGACTCTCTTCCTCCTAAAATGCATTGGGAACATTTGTGTCTGGTTTAAGGCAAACGCTGGTGATGTATTAGCCTCTCATGAACTGGAGAAGAAAGGTGCTTTTGTGGAACAGGTGATCAGCCAGGATAACCCCCCCCCCAGTCAGTCCTTGACAGGTTTCCTGTGTGATACTGAACGTGTCAGTTTGGGACTCATCCCAGCTGCCTTCAGCCTCAAAAAAGTTAGTCATCTCCCTTAAACTACTTAAAAGGAGAGATATGGGCATGCCCAGTAAGTAATTAATTCCACGGATCTGAGAAACCTCCTAAAGTCAGGATGATGTGCCCAGCAGACAATTTGGCAGCTGCACCTGGCGTCCGGGCACCCCGCTGCCCTCTGCCTGCTCCGGCGGGCAGCTGTCCCGCGCTCCCTCCTGCCTGGGACAGGCGACCTGCTCAGCCTGGCAGCTCCTCGGGACGGCTCTGCCTCATGCAGCCTGCTCGTGGAGTGCTGCGTGTGACAGTGCCCCGGGTGTGCTGCGAGACTGCTTAGCAATTCTGTAGTAATAAGTGAATAATAGCAGCAGAGTGTTGCTTCAGGCTTGATGAAATTCAAGTTTTATAGCAGGAGGCATCTCAATGCAGAGAACTACGGAGTGTGAACAGCCATTCTAACAGTGCATCCTCTGTTGTTTTGTGTCTGAGCTTCTGACATTTACAAATCCAGTGATAATAAAATGGGGAAAACTGGCCCCACCAAGTGAAATAAGCGTTGCCCTCTGTCTCTTTTTACATTTCATGGTTGGAAGCTCAGTGTAATGAATCTGACAAGGTAAAGCTTTCCAGATCTCTGTTATGCTGGTTCCTCCAGTGATCCTGATAGCATCCATGAAAGTGCACCAGGAGTACCATGTGCCTGAGCACATCCCGAGGGCTTTCATGGTTTGTTCAATCACACTGAAAAGTCCCACAGGAGTGGTTTAATTAAACAGAAATGTATCTTTTCATTTAATTGCTTCTACTCCCCACATGCACTTTACTGCTATTGCTGAACCTCGTGGGTATTTAAGCCAGGAAAAGGTTGGTTTGAGACAAGAGTTGTGTTTCCAGGAGCGTGGCTAACCCACAGCACCCCATCTGAGGGAGAGTGGGTGGTGGAGGCTGCCATGTGTCATCTGTGCTCTCATAACCACACGCACATTCCCAGCTTGTCGCAGGAGCACAGAAAAACCTGCCCACAGTGGACACCAGAGTGGTGCCTTCACTCGATGTCCCTCAGCAGCTGGGGTGGGAGAGGAGCGCTGGCATGGCAGTGGGTGGTAAAGGCTCATCTGGCAAGTGGAGTGGACAGATCACTCCTGCTTGAGAGAACATCTCCAAGGAAGCCGGGGTCATGCTCAGAGCACAGCTTTAGCCTCTGCCCACTCTTCCTGTGTGTCTTTAGCCAAGTTCACCCCATATCCCTGCCTGCAAAAGAAGATGACATAATTTTCTTTCTTCCTCTCCTGCCTCTTTTCTCTGTCTGCCTCAGTGGCCCATCCTCCTCTCATGGTTTATCAGGTGCCGTGCAGCATTGGTGGGGTCACTGCTGAAATGAAGACAATTATGATTTGTTAAGCCCCTGTGATTTAACCAGACTGGTCCCTACTTCCAGGGGTCAGAATCTCCAAAAACCTATTCCCATCTTCGCTACAGA
Source organism: Daphoenositta chrysoptera (assembly GCA_013397915.1). Taxonomy (NCBI): domain Eukaryota; kingdom Metazoa; phylum Chordata; class Aves; order Passeriformes; genus Daphoenositta; species Daphoenositta chrysoptera. Next base: position 92,499 of record VZRO01006781.1, read on the forward strand.
CTGATGTGGAGCAAATGCAGCTCTCTTTCTGATCTGACACGGATTACAAAGCAGGTGGCTTTGGCAGGCTCAGCCTAATCCCTCATGGGATCTCCTCTCAGGAAAGTCACAACAGCACACAGTTTGGTTCTATCTGTATTAATGGTACTCGACACTTAGAAAACCCAAGGCACCAGAGCAGCGGTAGGTTTGCAGATCAGGCTACTCAAGTGGCATACTGAGGGGAAATTCTCTCTGCTTCTGTGCCTAATTCTTGTTAGCACTGCCCACTTTTCACAGGCAAAACCGAGGCACATAAACTGGGCTGAGAACAAGTGTTTGCCACTATCACAGAAGAAGATTTCTGATCCAAATCATTGTTCTTGAGCTGGCCTTGAAATTTTCAAAACCTTCTCATATGAGTTGACATTCACCTCATTTATTTCCTGCCTTCATTCTTAAAGAAATTAAATTTTACAGAAATAAAAGAAGCACATTGAGAATGGATGCACGTTTCATTTACTCTAATTATGCACAGTGAAAAGTTTCCATTTCAACAAACCTCATTGATATTCTGCTGTGAACTTGACTGGAGGAAAAAAAAACCACTAAAGGAGATTTTACCAGTCAATTAACTTTAAATAAAAAAAAACCCTTTTGTGGATTTAAGAATATTTCATTCTTCACTTTAATTTCCTTTCCCTCTCGCTATGACTGCTGTAATGATAAAACATCTCCCTGGATCACCCTGAGATTCTGCAAGGGTTGTAGTACCTAATACTCTGATACAGGAGCTAGTGTTATTTTATGGATTAATTCCAAATAGCAGGATATCGTGTGTCAATATTGCCCTGGGCTTTGTGTTGTATGTGAACAGGCCACCTCTTAGACCTCTGGGAGAAATACTTATTTCTCTCACATATGTGGTTAAATCTTTCAATATTTCATGACCTCTGTCACTAATGCACTTAGACTCTACATGATCTTTACAAACAGTGTTCATAAAACTTACATATACAGGGATTTAATAGATCTGAGAGCAAGCTCAAGAATCATAATGCGAAACAATGAATAATTTATTGGAAAATATAGAAAACCTCAAAGAGAAAATGAGACGAGTATTTTTTACTCACAAACCATATGAACATTGTTCTCTCAGCGGTAGAAACTAAATTCTGCTAAGATTTTCTTTATCACTATCAGTAATACATAAATTGAAAATAATAAAAGTATATTTTTGCAAGTGTAAGTATCCTTGCTTCCTTCTCAAGCAAGGAAGAACTGTAGTAACAGGCTGTGCCATGACAAATACATTGTTGTTATCACTTTCTGCTTTCCCAAATATGAAAAATTCTTGATTCAGAATTTTTAATTTGTATCAGTACCTTAAAGAGGATAAACACTATTTTCTTGCTTCAGAGTCTAAACATTAGAAATACAAAATTAAAATGACACCAGAAAACATGGTAATCACTGTAAAATAGAGAGAATAATGCAATGATTTGAACTTTGTCCCTGTATATATAATCATCATCCTCTGAAATTTTTAGTCTGCAGTCCTGATTAAAAAACCATACAGAACTTCCCTCAAATTATATGACAAAGGCATGTGAATTATGCGAGTAAAACTTTGAGATGAGTTTGGAAACTTGTCTATAATATTAGTAGATGTTCATCTTCGTTCTTTTGAGCTACAGTATGCTGTAAAACTGCTCTTTCTGTTCAGCACAGGCTCAAGTCAGCCTCTCCAGTGTGCTCTGAGCCAGCTACAAGTTCACACCATCCTCACCCATCCTGCAGCAAGCAGAACTCCATTGTGTGCTCCGTGCTGAATTTGAATACTTTCATCTGCATTCCTCATCAAGTTAGGAACATTTCTTTGCCAGGTGGCAGTCTATTTGTCATGTGTCTGTGTTGTCACAATGGTAATTCTTTTACTAGTTGCATCGACTAAGAATCACTTTTTCTTCCTTTTTTTTTTCATGTCATCTTTTTCTGAAATAGGGTAACAACTGATCCCTTTAGACCCTGGTATCCCAATATTAGATACGATGATCTGGTACATCAGCCAAGGCTTCCCCTGACAGCCAGCTTTAGTCCTGGGTTTCTTTATGTCTATTCCTTCCTTGCAGGAATACAAGTTGTCCAAAATCCCCACAGCATCAGCTCTTCCTTCACCAGGCCACTGACTCCAAGCAGGCATCTAGACAGCTTTTGCTGCAGATTTCACGGGTCAATATTGCAATATTCAAAGCACAAGCCTTGCAAACTCAGAAGACATTTTACATGCTTTCCAATGGGGACACTACTATCTAGTCTTGCCTGGAATCCAGAATTGTTTCTCAGCCATCCCCTTCTTCTGATACTATTAGCAAAATAGAACCAATAAACTTAAAGAGATTTATTAACTTGAAGTTACTGGAAGGGTTTACAGGAAATTTTGAAACTGTATCATATGGATATCACTTTTGGGGGATTATTTGATGGTTTTTTGTGCTGGAATGCAATAGTATAGTACTGTAAATTGCCACAGTTACTAATTTAGCTACTAAAATATTCTACACTGTAATACATGAATTTGTCATTATGTTTCCCCTCCCATTCATCAAAGGATGGAGATTGTCCTTGGCCCTCCTTTTGTTGCTAATGTGTTTGTTAATGAATGACAAAAAGTGTTAAAAAACAAGTGTGGAAGAGGGTAAAAAAGCAACAAAATAAGTACTGCAAGATCAACTGATGGAAAACATTAGGTGAAACAGGGAAAGCCATTATGGCAAAGGGTAGGAAAGGAGACATCTTTTAAGAATCTCTGCACTATTTCTTAGTGCCGAAAAAAACCCTGCTATTCTGGGTGTTGCACAGAAAAGTGTGGCATTTTTAGCAAGAGGAGAAGCTTCATATGGTAAAGCTGTGTGACATTTGTCAGTTAAAATTTTTTGAGGACCAGAAATGCATATTTGTTTTTTCTGAAATTTTTAATTAATTAATTTCTTTTTCATTGATTTGCTCTTTTCCACTGAAAGAAAATAGGAGAAAAAAATATATATGTTCTGTTATTACATTTTCCATGAGAAATTATTCAATTTTTCCGTCACAATTTTCAATTTGAATTTCCCTTTCTCTTCCCTCTTTTTGGCAGGAGGAAGGGAAGTGCATATATTTCAAAATTATTGCAACTGAAAGAGCTGTTTCAAGTACAGTTGAATACATTACTTTAATAATTGAAAAAATAAATGAGAAACTGTTATTTAACTCAGCACACTTTTTTAAACACAAATTTGTTTTTTATTTGTTCTGAGTTTATTTTTATTTCTCTCTGGAACTGCCAACAACACTGTCAAGAAGACTGTATATTATTAATGCACTACAAAATGCTCTTGGAAGAGAACTCCAGAGATTTTGTGTGAACTTTCTGCAAATGGTAAACAACAGTGAACAAAAACATTTACAATGTCAATGCCCCAAATTATTTTGACTCCACAGTCACTGTAACCTGATAACATGTTTAGGACTGAAGAAAACATCCAGCTTGGCTGCATCTCACGATAGCAGCATAAACCACTTGCTGCCCTGCAACCAAGTATTTTTCCTTGTGTTTCATTGTTGCAAAAGGGACAAATGAGCCCCTGGACTCCATGAGGTTTTTTCTTTCTCAGATGAGAAATATAATTTTATGATTGTGACTGTGTTGTGTTCAAAGTGGAAAGCTTGCCAGCTTTGCTACATGACAGCAGTCATCCAAGCAGTGTCTCAAGTCCTGAATATGAGCAAAGAATAGTTATAGCAACATGTTGTGCACTGCAACACTAAGAGTGTGCCAGCATTTCAGTGTGAAATCTCTGGACCAAATCCTGGTGGCATCACTGAGGAACTCAATGCTTCTGTCCTCAATGGAATGATGTCTCTGAATTTCATACCCTTGACTTCCTTGATCAGAAATTATGGAATGATTTCCAGACTCAGATTTTTGTGCTTATTACTCATTCTGAACTTCAGTTAAGAGATTTGTTTTGAAGTATCTTAAAAAGCAGAGTACATTTCTCTCTAGCCACACATCACTCCCACTGAAGAAAAAATGATTTTGGATTCACACAGGTTTTGTTGGCCTTATTGGATGGGCACCTCCAGGAGAGAAGTGCCAGTAGGATTTATTCTGTAATTAAAAACATGAATTTATTTGTAGCACTAGTAGCTCTAAGGTAAATGTAAGAATTAAAAACCGAAACAAATAGCCAAACAACACCACCTGTCAGAAAAAGAAACCAAAAACAAATGCACAGACGTGATTGAAGTGAAAAGAGAAGAGAGGTGAGAGGACTTGAAGGGAGGGGAGCGGAAAGAATTAGCAACAAACTAACAAAAATAATTGTCAAATACTTTTTAAATACAGAAGATAAAGTAATTTACACCTCAGTGTCCTGCCCCGGAGTGTGTCCAGAGCCCAACAGACGAAGCAGAGGAGCAGGGAAGGCACACTCGATGCTTTGCACAAGCACTGTCTGGACTCCCAGACCCTTCAGGCTCTAGGACTTCTGGAGTGAGTCCCACTTTCTGTTTGACCATACCCCTTAATGGATTTCTGCTCCAGGTGTATTTTCCCCTTGAAACCATGCAAACCTTTGGAGTCTGAAAAAAACTCTTTCAAGAAGAGTCCTGGATTGACCATCCCTAGTTAAAGAATTTTTACTTCATTTCAGCTCTTTTCCCAATGACTTCATTCAATGCCCTTAATGCAGGAGTGTAAATACTCGGAAGTGACCATCCCTCTTTAATTGTGTCATGTTGTTGCGTGCCATCAGAGACTGAAACTCAGATTTTAGTTCTCAAGTACGTAGGTGTTTATCTTGAATTTAGTACTTTTCAATACACTGATGGTTTTCAAAGCTGGTGAGGTCTTGCAGCACCTATGGACTTCTTTGGAGCATGGGTACTCTTCAAGCTGGAAAAATTTGGCTTGTGGTAACACATGAAGATGCCTGATCCATAATGCCAAGAATGCTTTACAAGACCATTGCAGGGAGAGATTCTGGACTAATTCTACAGAACAGTGTGAAAATCATGGTTGTGTCTAAATAGGTTCACCAATAACGTGTTGTAGAATCCATAGATCCCAGTTAACCACAACCGTATAGATTAACAACGGGGTTTATATGAATGTAAGTACAATAGAAAACCTTAAGGACAGAGATCTGAAACATCAAGAAAATAACACATCCCAAAGAATTAAAATAATAAACGGTCAGATTTATATCTGCAAAAACTGGGAAAATTCAGAGTTAAACCTACCTTTCCTTTCTTAAGTCATCCTATTTGTCTTAAGAATTTCAGAAGTCTTTCAAAATTGATAGCTTTACTTGCAATTACTGCCTTATACTTCATTCAGCCAGGTAAGGTAATACAGCACCATACAGATGTTTACTTGTGTGTAGAGATCAAGTCAGACCTTCAGCAGCACTCTAACACAACTTTCCAGGGGGTTTTGACATGCAAGTAATTAGCTTGTGTGGACAGATGTCAGTTCAGCCGTGTAAATCAGCATTTCCTAGAGAACGGCAGGGTCAAAGTGAAGAGTTATCTTTTGACTTGATACAATTCTTCTCAATATAGAGAGATTATCTGAACTGAAGGTTTAAGCCCTATCAAAATCTCATTTCCAAAGGCCTCTTTCAACTGAAATAGCCTTAGTAGCCTTAACTAGCACTAGCAGATCACTAATAAGGCGCTGAAAATTGTCAAATTAGTTCTACTGTGTGCAAATGCTTCCGTTTCCAACAGACAACTTTCCAGCATTCTCTACTGGGGACTGACCTACTTTAGAAAAAAAAAAAAGTACTCGTATAATGTTGAGGAAAGTATAATTACTGGATGAGAGGCCTACCAGAGAGGGTACCTCTGCTAAGTGCGTTTGTGCCCAAGACAAGATTAGCTGAATCTTATGAGGTGGAGATTTAAATATTTTAATATTTTACAGATCATTCTCTCTGCCTTTTTTTTTTNACTGCCAATTATTGTCTAAACTCAAGCTTTTCAAATGAAAACTATCTCTCCTTAGAATCTCACCCAAGGTCCTACTGCAGATGTTAACTTGTGGAGAGCTCTTGTCTGATAGAATTTTTGCTGGCCAGAATTTAAGGAGGACATTCAACCAGGACATAATTATACTAGAAGAATTTTCATTGAGAAATGTTCCTGGCAAACATTCTGACCCCAAAGGACTGTGTAGTGTTTTCAGGCCTTTAAAAGGACACCTGAATGAGTTCAGTAGAATAAATACTATCTCCATAGGTGATGGAAGACAATCCTTTAGATGCCACTGGGACTGCTCTGGAGAGGAAGCATGTGCTGTTTATAGTTGCTTTGGCTATAAGCAAATTGTATACTCCCAGAGCCCAGTAAAATCAGAGATCAGTACTTCCAGAAAAGCATGTAAAAGGAAAAATACATGATTATAATAATGTGAGAAAAGGGGATATAAAGAGTTCAAAGAATAAAATAGCAAGTATTTGGTGATAGGATGAAGAGAAAGAGCTATGGAGCTCTGTGAGGTATGAGCAGGAAAGAAGGAGTGCAGATGAAATTAGAAATTGTGGATCAGGGAGAAAAAAGTCATGGAAGAAAGAACAGGAAATGATTCAGAATAGCATGTGGGAAAGTAGAAGTAACAAGAAAAGTCCATATATAAGGTAAGTTTACTTGAGAAGAGCTAAAAAACATAAGAAATCTTATGGGACTGGAGGCACACAATTACCAAGACCTTCAAAAGGCAGGTACTTTTCTTCTTTCTATAAACAAAAATCCTTTGATGTTGAAACCTGTGTTAGAAATTATGTCTTTTTGTTTCTCTCTTTTTTTTTTTTAATGTAGTTTTGAACGTACAAGATATTATCCATTAAACCATGTATTTACTGTCAGAACTAAATACAAACACAAGACTACACAGACCAAGAAATGCAGTACAGAGCAACCCAGTGTTCCATAGCAGTTTTTGTAGGTGATCTCTTTTATTTACCCAAGTGATATTAGCTGCCTGTGAAAATGTTTATCTTCATTAAAATGCAGGTATATTCCCCACTACAGTTAGTATAGAAGTAGCCCATAAACATATATTCATGTAACCACACATAAACCTTATAAATTCACTGGCAAATGTTTGCTGGAGCTGCTGGGTTACTGTTCAAACCTGTTACTTTTGTCATTTCCCTAACTAAGTCTTGGGACATTCAGGTATCTGCCTGCTTGATGACAATGGAATAATTAGCTCCTCAGAGAGTCAAAACAAATAAGCAAAAAAAAAGCAAGAAAGACAGCAAGAAAGAAGGAAAAAGAGAAAGAGTGAAAGAGAGAGAAAAAGAAAGAAAGAAAATGAAAAGAAGAGAAAGAAAGAGAAAGAAGGAAAGAAAGAGAAAAGAAAAGTGTTTGATTTAGTGTGCTAGCAACAACTAGGCAATTAAAGGAAGACAATGAATTTTCCCTAATTAGCTTAACTGTATTCTGTGTGGTGAATCAATGAGGGAGAAGACATTACAGGACATACCTGAATAAATACTGTGCACTCCTGATATGAGGACACAATTAAATTTTTATTTTCTCCTAATTTAGCATACTTTTTCATCCCCATATTAGGTGTGGCAGTTTTAATCACTATAAGTCTTAGAAAAACATTGTAGACTATTCTTAGTTGTCACTAGAATAACTAATAATGAGTTTTGTCTACCTATAGAAATAAGGATACCCTTGTACTGGATTTATAATTTGATATTTATAATCCTTAACCACCACTCTCCCTGTCCCAAAGAGAATGATGACAAGATGCATCTTTTGGGGTTTTTTTAATCTGTTGCAGGAATCAGTTAGAGTCTGAGGCAGGGATTTGATTTTGTTTGTGATGGTGTTGTTATTAAAACAACAGGATTACTTATGGAATGCTAAACATTAAACTTTTGCTATGTCACAGTATTTTAGGAGAGTGAGAAATTAGGAGGTGATATTTAAAAAAGCATTTCTCAATGTCATTCTTAGTTGGATGTTGAGAATTAAAAAGGAACTTGCCATTATTTCCTTGATACGTGACTAGTGATGAGTTGCTGAAGCTGGTTCTTGTTTACAAACGGGTATTTGCACATAGCAGCTTTGCTAAAAACATTTTGTGATTTGGAATTACGATGACAGTTGAAGCCCAAAGGTAGAATCCAGGTCTCTTTCGAAGACTAGACACTTACATGGAGGTTTTCACAAAGATACAGAGAGAGCCGAGTCTTTGAAGTACTGTTCAAACTTCTAAATCTTCAGGGTCTTACCATGGTTATCTACATCATCCCCACTGAGATTGCATTCCCCTGTGGAACTGCAGGGAATGTCTCTGCTCCCTTTGTGTCTTCTCCCTTTGTCTTGTCTGTATTTCTACTGTCAGTGTAAGAGACTGCAGTTCTTTTTTAACGTGAGATGCTTCTAGGTCTCCATTCCATGCCAGCACTTCGAATGCAAAGTACTGCTGATATTATAAAGATCAATGTCTTATTCTAGTGATAACTCCACACTTACAGAAGTGGGAGGTTGAGAATTATTTTAGATGCTTTACATCCAACTTGAAGCACAATGTTAGCTTCCATTTGGAAGAGTGTCTTTTTAATTTCTTACATATATTTATGGATGGATAAATGAATGGACTCTACTCCTGAATGAAAATGAATACAGACCCCTTACATCCCTTGACTGGCACAGGTGCCTTTCAGTGTTGTCTTTTTTCCTGGGAAAGTGTATTCGCTTGTCAAGTGTGTTCCCAGAACCTGAGCACCAACCTGAGGACAGATACTAAGCTTGCACACTCATATCTGTTCAGGTGGAATTGAGAACAGGGCCTTCTTTGTACTAACACGGAAGTACCAAGACATCGTTTGGGATTTTGAACAAAAATATGCAGTACATGCTGCTTTATGCACAAATCAGCTGTCAAGATCTGAAATTTTGTCTCCAAGTATCCCTTGACCCTGAAATAAAGAATGATCCCTATGAAGACAGCTTGATGTACAATATGATTCTGCAAAACTTGATAAAAAGAAGTTTAAAGAAATTATCTTCATTGGCCCTGAATTAAACAAATTAGTCCTCTTGTAGGTCTTAATACTGCCAATAACGAAAATTATAAGCCTTGATCTCTATTGTGATATAGATCAGATTAGTTTTGTTGTTGTCATCTTAAAATCTATTATCACATAATTTCAGTAATTTCAAATAAATAAACACAAGAAATAAATTACTGTCTTAACTGCCCGTCTAAGCACGAGTCTGATTTTCTTTCACTTCAATGCACAGAGATCAGACGTAGCTCTGCATGCTTGTTACCAGGAGATAACATGAGGACTGATAAGATTGATGTAGTGAAAAGGAAGGATTGATGGGACCTAGAGGAACAGCAATATTCAATCTATGTAGATTTTCTGTAACATGACTAGAGAAGGGAAAACATTCAGATTTATATATTTAGAGATTCATTAAGTTTCAGAACAGGCAATCCCTTCAGTGCACTTAGAGAGGCAATGTGACCTTTCCATTCTCGATTAATATTCTTCTGTTTACACGTGGAAGAACAGCATTAATCCTTTCAGCTGCCTGCTTTCTGTGTTTAATGTGTTTTACATGAGCTCCTTCCTTAGCAGGGTGTTCAGGGTCATCAAACTACCAAAAAATCATATTCCTTTAATTAGATTTAGATGTGCTAAATTTTTTTATAGCACCTCTGCTTCCCAGAACTGACCAGTTGTTTTTCTTTATCCATCTTTTACATATATATAAAACTACTTGGAAGTACATCAAAGTATTTACCAATAATTTAACCAATCGTTCTCATTTTTCAATTCCTCCTAATTCTTTTTGGACAGAAACTTTCTCCAGCAGTGATTCTGTGTTTGTTTCTAGGTTTGTTGGTATGATGTGTACTGGAATCACACTTGGCTACTTCAGAGCCATTCTCATCTGTCATTGCACTCAGATGTTCATGAACTCATCCGTTTTAACCCTCTTACCATGGCCCCACATCAAGTTTGCAGTTGAGGGGCTGCCTTCAATCCACTCATCAACCAGTTTATCTACACACGCCTTTACTTGTGCCACGGTTTTTCCCTACTGCCAGAATAAGGTATGACTGGGAAGATCTTTGAAGACAAAGGGTGGTCATGGTAGGTGAAATAAACAAAAAGACTGAATGAGCTCAGGCCCGCAGTGAGAGTCAGTATCCTGGAGAGAGAAGCTGAGAAGCCTGGCTGATGCTGAACAGCCAAAATAGGTGTCTGGGCCTCAGCTGTAACCTGGTGGTGAGAGGAAAGCCTCCAAGAGGTGCTGGGAAAGGACAAAAGGTTATGGGAAGATACCAGTGCATAAAGCATCATGGTATGAGCAAGAGACATCAGATCACAATTAAATGGAGGGCAACGAGACGGAGATTTTATGAAAATGTTAGAGAAATAAAAGAATATTTTGATCATTGGAGGGGGGTTTGGCCTGGTTGACCCAGGTGTTCACTAAAGCTGCTCTGTCCTTCCCCTCCTCAGCTGGACAAGGGAAAGAAGACACAACAGAAGGCTTTTGGGTCAAGATAAGGGTGGGGAGAGATCACTCACCAGTTACCATAATGGAAAACAGACTTGACTTGGGGAGTCTAGTTTAATTTATTACCAATCATATCAGAGTAGTATAATGAGAAGTAAAGCCAAATCTTAAAAACCCCATCCCCTCATCCCTCCCTTCTTTCCAGGCTTAATTTTATTCACAGTTCTCTACCTCCTCCTGCCAAGAGGTGCAGAGGGACAGGGAATGGGGGCTGCAGTCACTTAATCACATGTTTTCTCTGCCACTCCTTCCTCCTCAGAGGGAGGGCTCTTCACACTCTTCTGCTCCAGTGTGAGGTCCCTTTCATGGGAAACACTCCTCCAACGTGAGTCCTGCCCAGCAGCTGCAGTTCTTCACAAACTGCTCCAGCATGGGTCCTTTTCCAACGGGTGCAGTCTTTCAGGAGCAGCCTGCTCCAGTGTGAATTCCCCACAGGGTCACAAGTCCTGCCAGCAAACCTGCTGCAGCATGGGCTCCTTTCTCCAGGGGCCACAGGTCCTGCCAGAAGCCAAGCTCCCATGTGAGCTTCCCCCAGGGTCACAGCCTCCTTCAGGCATCCACCAGCTCCAGCATGGGGCCCTACACGAGCTGTGGGTGGATCTCTGCTCCACCATGGACCTTCCTGGGCTGCAGGGGCACAGCTGCCTCTCCATGGGCTGCACCAAGGGATGCAGGGGAACCTCTGCTCCAGTTCCTGGAGCACCTCCTGCCCTTCCTTCCTCACTGACCTCGGTGTCTGCAGGGCTGCTCTCTCACATACACTCGCTCCTCTCTCTGGCTGCTGTTGCTGTTGCACAGCAACTTTCCCACTTGTTAAATTTGTTATCCCAGAGGTGCCAACACTGTCGGTGATGAGCTTGGCCTTGGCCAGTGGCGGGTCCATCTGTGAGCCAGCTGGCATTGGCTCTGTCGGACATGAAAGAAGCTTCTGGCAGCTTCTCACAGAAGCCACCCCTATAGTTCCCCCTGTTGCCAAAACCTGGCCATGTGAACCCAGTACAATCATGCAATCTGAGTTAAGCAGTAAGAAAAGTGAGCAGCTATCAGCTGTTATGGTTGAATATTTTTGTTTTAGTAATTTAATAGATTGACAACACAAACTTCTGATCATTCATTTGAGTACTGAGACAAGGAAAAAGAAATGAGAACACAGACACTTAGAACACTTCTCATTCCACCTTCTCTTTGCAAATTCCCCTATTTTCACCACAGGTTGTACTCTGTCTCAGCTCTGCCTGTGAGGCACAGTAGGTTTGTGGTTGTGGGCATGATGATTTCTGTCTGTTACTCCATGAGTACTGGGGGTCTTCTTTCTGCTGATATCTGCTTGTTGCTGATTTTTCTCTGCTGCTCTTTGTTTTGGGGTATCCCAGTCCCAGCACGGTCACCCGTGGCTGCAGTGTCTTTGCTGGTGTCCCTGCTCTGGCAATGTCAGTCCTGGGGCTTCTCCCCCAGTGCCACACCTCCAGCCCCCTCTGTGCCCCGCTCAGATTCGAGGGTCACCCTGAGCCGGTCCTTGGGCACAGCCTGGAGTGATGCAGCCTGCAGGTCCTGGCTGTGTCCCAGCAAGCTCGGTCGGAGGCCCTGCACTGTACCAGTGCTGCCTCGAGCTGCTCTGCTGCCTCCTTGTCTCTGCACTGCTCTCCTCTGTGCCATGCAAGCATGCCCAGGCTTGTAAAAGCCTGTCAGAATAACCCTCTTAATCCCCAGAGGAAGGATTTAATTAAGTTATTCTACTCTGGCATACATGCTGCATGTTGGACTGCGTGTTCGATGACCTCATCAATGGCTTATGAGTGTCAGTGTTTTACTGGAACATATTAACATTTCATTGAGAAAACCACGTTAAACAAAGCAGCAGGCACAAATACAGAATCGATTGGCTGAACAGTAAAAAGGTTTATCAAGGTAATTATAAATAGTTCCTCCCACTGTTTCCAGCTCTGTAGAACTGTATAGATTAGGAGCAAACATATCTGGAGATGAGCTTGTGGCAAAGAATTGAGGTGACGTCTATTACTGAATGACATGGAATGCTGCCAAGATAAACCAACATACCATTGTCCTTAAAAAAAAATAGGAAAAGAAAAGAAAAAAAAAGCAAAGAAAAAAGAAAACATTTTGCTGTGCAGCTCAGATATTTGCAGGTCCACAGAATGGTCAGACACAACACTATCCCCTGTAGATCCTTTAAAATCCTTGCAAATTCAGAATTTTTTTAATGTAGCTAAATGTGTTGACAATATTTATTTACAACTGCACATTGTTTCCCTGACACAGATCTGCATAAAAATAGAAGGGCTAAAGGCCACTGAGTCATTAACTGGAGCATCAAGGTTATAAACTTTATGATGGCTTTTCCCTAAACCTTAGTGAAAGCACTTGCAAAATATAATTATACCTAATCCATGTTCTGATAACCTACATGGTGAAACAGTATTTTCTTTCCACAAGAAAGAAAATAATTTCAAAATGTTCTTTGAGTCCTGCATGCTGAGAATGTGCAGGCTGTGGTCCATTTGGCAGTGGCTGGACCCCTCCATCCTTCAGCAGTGAGACAGAGCGGGGACTCTGCCGTTTGCTTGTCCCTGTCGTGTCCTGATCATTTCTTTGCCTCATATAAAGCACGGTGACAATAAGCAGAGTTCTGTAGGTTTTGAAAAGCCTTCATGAGCATGTTTTCGAGGGTAAAACAAACAACCTCCCAATAACACCACTCCTAAATCTTTAATTTGTGCAATCTTTTGTGTGGATGTCAGCACTAAGCCTACAAAACATGAATAAATGACTCAATTGCAGGAAAGAAAAGCAATGCCTGCATTTTATCAGCTCAGGTGAAAGTAGCATAGCCTACAGACATATGCTAAATTCCATTACCTGTAAAGAGTGCATTGATTTAAATTTTTCCTGTTTTGAAAACCTGACATGAGAAATGATAGGTTTCCATTTTATTTTTATTAATTGTATACACACAAGGAAGCTGATAGGTTAAGATTGACTTTAATTGAGCCATAAATTTAGCATTGAGAAATGCCATCCATTTAGCTGGACAGTTCTGTGATGAAATACATTTCTAAAGCAAGGATTGCTGGCAGAGTGTCTGAGATAACAAATGATAAATGTTTTATACCTATAGCTACAAAGAGAAAGTCCTCAATAAAAGGTGGGTAGGTTCTCAAAGTGCTACCATAAGTTATTTTCTCTTGATTTTGCACCACAAGAATTTTTTTCATTAAAATACTGTTTAACACATTACTCCTTTTATTTGATAAAAACTTGCAGAAGATACATTCTGAAATCTAAAATACTGGGTATCCTACCATTTCTTGATGTCACTAACCCTCTGCTCCAAAGGAAAATGCTTTTACATAAATCTGATTAAATAAAACTCTTCATATCTGTACACACATGAAAAGGTAAGCTCATGGATAGTCATATACATGTCACCAGCTATTGTAGGCTGCTGTACTGCTATCAAAGTGAATAGAGCTTGAACCATTTACACCAGACAAGGATCTGCTTCAAAGTGTGTATAAACCTATCCGGAAGCAAATCTAAACACGAGTTATAACACATCTTGAAGGTGACTAAGAAAAGCATAATTATCCCCCATGCATTTCTGTTATTTTTTCATCCACTGAATTTCATGAGGAAAACATCCTGCCATTTTGATTCCAAGATCTCTTTGAGGAGCTATAAGAGGATGATTTCTAGATCAGAAAAATAAAGGTTGTCCCATGTGAATAAATGTGAATTCTTAATTTTCAGCCATATAATCAAATTCTTATTCCTGAATTAATCCTTTTTTTCTAACTGCTTGAATCGACCTCATCAGTCAGATGCCTGAGTATCTTTTTAAGTCAGATGGTTCTGTTTCCCTTTGGAAAGGAGATTATTTGGCTTTGGGATGGAGAAAATGTAAATGGTCTTATGAGAATGAATGTCAGAAAATAAAATGGTTATAATTAAATTTGAAAACAGTGTAATGGCTGGCCTGGCTTAAACTGTCATGGATCTGTGAAGGCCTTGGCCTTCTACAGGCAAAATTATTTTTCTTGTTGATCAATGGTACATTTTTGTTCATGCAATAAAGATCTTAGAGGTGATGATAGCAAGAAAACATGGTAGTTAACCAGAGCGAGAGCTCCTATTCAGTCCTATTTCTCTTGTAGAATGAGGCATGTAAGAGAAATATTTTAATGCATCTCCAAGAAGCATGACAGAAATATTTAATGTTCTGTCTTCTTACTTCCTTTGAAGACATTCACTTACCATGTGGGTCAGCAGAGAGAAACAGCAGTGTTGATTTAGGATCACCTGGATCCTCCCTCCAGTTCCCATCAGTCATTGCAGCCCCAATAATGGAGACATATACAGGGCTGCTATTTCTAGTGATTCCTGGTATTCCAACTAGAAGGAAAACAACAGATTATTTTACATACATATGTATATGAACAATGCTTGAAAGAAAATATAAACAATAATTTATCTGCAGCATAACCATTCATAATATGTCTGAAAGAAAAAGAATACAGTGTTTCGAACAGGAGTCAAGTATATGGTTCAGTCAGTATTTTAGGTCTTAAATTCTAAATGCTTATTTTAAATCCATAACAATAATTTACTTTCTTTTATCAACACTTTATTTGAAGCCCATAAAAAATAGTTGTCTGAAGCAACAAAACACCTTTATCTCTATGAAAACAGAAAAGAATGGTGATCTGGTTTAGGTGACAGAGAGCTAGAATACAACCAAGGAGTTTCACGTCGGAAATGATACCACCTTATGTGATAATAAGTGATCTTCATTCCCGAAAAACTGACCAAAAAAACTGTCCAAAAACTGACACTGATATTTTTTTTTCTTTAGGAAAAATAACTCATAAAGGAATTAGAAACTCTTGTCATTATTACGACAACTTTATTGAAAGACACTTAATTTTACATTTAGAAATAAACCAAAAAACAGAGCTCCCAAAATGAAAGGTGTAGTGTATTGGAGATTTTGATGGAAACAAAACAAATAATTTATTTTTATTCTTTAGAAAAAATTCACAGAAAAAAATAATAAGTACATGCCCACTGAAGCTCTCTCTCTGGAATTAAACCCAAAAACCCAACAAATCCCCCCAGCAAACAAACAAAGACACAAACAAAAAACTACCGAAAAGCCCCCAGCCAAACAAACAAAAACTACAAAAACTCCCCAACCAAACCCATAAAATGCATGTGTCTTGGATTTGACTAAAATACAAATAATTGTGGAGAATTTGTCTTAATCTTTATCCATCTTGAGCAACGTGGTTTAGGAACTGGATTTTGTGCAGATACAAGGAGGTACCAGCACAAACATTCTGCTCACATAAGATGCATACAGACCCAGCATTGTGGTTTACTCCTGACACCTAGAATAATAGCTCACATCTTCTGCCAGAGATGAATGACTGCAAATGAGTGTTTAAGACACTCAACTTCATCATTGATTCCACAGGCTTTTTTTTGCCACTCAGTCTCCTCCGCCAAACTCAAACTGCTCTAAAATTTCTGCCCCTTTTCATTTTGTTTTGCAACAGAAATACATCATCCAGTGTATGCTTTTGAATTTATAAAATACACAAGAGGTAGTCAGGTTTTCAGCACTGGCATAACTCTGGGGAGATCTGAAGCACTAAAATTTCTGCAGTAGTACAACATGCCGTGGATTTGGAAATGTTACCATCTTATTTTCTGTGGTAATCATAATATTAGTCAAAATCAGCAGCAGACTAATGCAGGCAATTATAAGAATGATTAAATAGAGGACTCTAGGAGATGGATAGTGAGATGTGACCTGCTGGTAACAAGAAGTCATTCTGCTTGTCATTTGGCTTTTGTCTGTAACTATTATGTCTTGGACTTCAATGGTGTTTAGATTTCCCAAAATTTTCCCCTTTCACCCCAGCAGCATGTCCTTCTGTTTTTTTCACCAGCTGGGTTGGGAGCACATTAAGGGATGTGTGTGTTTGCTGTCCAGATGACAAAATGGTGTGTTACATCTCTCAGCACACAAGTAGTGTCAGCAGTATAAGGAAAAGAGATCTCCTGTCCTCCTGTGCTCCCTTTAGTGTCTCTCTTCCTCCTGTAGCACTGACAGGCAGGTGTGAATGTGACACATGACCCTGGTGCAGGTGGGATAGCTTTTGCTTTGGCAGGTGGCCAGTAACTTTCCTTCTTCATGTCTTTATGGCAGAGTTTGGCTTTCTTCTTTAATTTTTTTCTTCACTTTCTGCCTCTGAGTTGGTGGCCCTGTGAAGTGCAGGAGTTTTGCTATTCTTTTCCCACTTTTTACATGGTTTTCCTGCTTGTGGAACCAACATAGGGACCAGAGGGCTTGTAGACTCCTTGTAAATCACATTTTCATGCCATTTTACTTATTGCAATCTCAGTCATTGCTTCACAGGCCACACAAATAAGTCTAAAAGCTAATTTACAGTACTAAGGTAGGGACACCTCTGTTTGAAAGCATCATATCTGAAGAATCCCCTATGAACAGATAAGATTTATGAAGCCTTGTAGGGAAAGGGGAACTGTGATGATCATAGATGTGTAAGCTCTTTTCTTACTCCTCAATTCAGTATTCTACCTGGCCATGTTTCTGTTCAGCAACTGCTCCTTCTTTACTCTTTCTATTTTTGTTTCATAGTTCATAAGTTCATCCTTTTCTTTCTGGGCCTCAGAGCAGCCTGTTTCATCTCCCTGTTCTGGTGTGCTGCAAAAAAGAAAATATGAACAAGAATCTGGCAGCTCTCACTCAAAAAGTGGGGACCAAGAAGAGTTGAATCTAGAAAAAATAATAGAAATAGTCTTAGAAATTATTATTACCAACTGTTTTAATAATCTGTCCTGTTTCTGCCTGCTAAGTAGAATGAAAATGGCAGAAGTTCACAGGTATTTTGACAGAACAGGACAGTGGGGTTGTAAGAATACACATACTTCTGAAAAAACTTGCAAAGCATGAAATGTTAAACTCTTTCCTGATTTTGTCAAAACTTCACTGACTGCACCAAGGCCAGGGTTCTACCCTAAATATCAGTATACTGCTTTGAAATTATGTGGCACTGGACCATCCCTTATCAATCTCTGTAAATTCTGGGCACAGAGTAGAGATACCACTTGTAATGAATTGGGCGTGCATTCATTTTCACTCAACGTGCAATCCTCATAAGAAAAGTTTTTGGTATTATTATATTATTTTTCTAGTTTTAAATGAGTGCCAATTTTTACATTGATGTGTACAGCCTGTTTAACAGAACATTTACAGGATGCATTTCTGGAAGTAGAATTTCAGGTTGTTGGACTTGAGTTTGCTCTGACTTATGAAAGGATTTTTTCTAACTGCTGCATGTTGAAGATTTGAAACTTGGCATCCAAAGCCTGTAATTTTCTTTATGAATATTAATTCATAATTAGTTCCCTGTCTCTGCTATTTACAAAGGACAGTTTTGGTTTATTTTACTCCTTAAACCTTTTTCCCCTCCAGCTGGAAAAAACCCAAACTGGCTGGATAACTATTTTTCAACAAGATTTTCTTTTCGTTTTTATTACAAGAAGAAGATAAATGGTCGTCTACATTTCTTGGGCATTTTCTGGTCTTACACAAGTTCTCAATCTATAGATTCTAGAAAAGGCTGGCAATGGAACGATTAAAGCAAATTCTATACAGTGTCTGTACACATGACAAAGATACTTACATGTCTTTATTTCAGCTATTATTCCAAACAGCACAAGGGATAGCAAATCTCTGCACTAATGGGCAACTCTCAAAGCCTTTCACAGCAGGATTGTCTTGGCAGGGGAAAGGTCATGGTAATGGGTTTTGACAAAGAGTTCCTGAGAGTCTCTCTTTTCTTCCAAAAGTCTCGATTTTCCTTTCATCTTGTATCACTGTTCAAATACACTAACGATCATTGCTGTTCTGAAAAAATCCTGAATAGGAGATGTGTCCAAATTGAGTAGTTATCATTCATTCAAGTTCATGACACAGCAAGTTCTGCAGACCGAAGGAGCTGATAAATTCATTGTGCACAGCTAGCCAGGAACTGAAATTGCTGTTTCTTTGCGAATGATGAAAATTCCATGAGGAAAATGAGATTCATAATAAAAAAAGACACTAAAAATATGACTTCTGCTCTAAAATGGAAATAGTCTGAAAGCATACTTGTAAAATCAAAACATTTTAATTTGGTAGAGTTCAGAAGTTTTGATTTGACTTAAATACTTCTAGATGTTTCAGTCCTTTATTTGATGAAAGCTATAAATATAAACAAAAACATGAACACATGAATGGTATTAAAATGAAAATTTAAACACATAATATACAACACAAACAAAATAAATTGTATAGACACATAAATACATATTTATATACACTGTGCCAGTCACTGTGCATTCTGAAATGCTGTCTTGAAACTGCCACCCATGACACTGTATTTTTAATATTACCATAGAACTGTAGATTCATAGAATGGTTTGGGTTGGAAGAGACCTTAAAGATCGTCTAGTTCTAGCTCTGTTGCATAGCCAGACACCTGCCGCTAGACCAGGTTGCTCATAGGCTCATCCAATTTCCTTGAACAGTTCCAGGGATGGGGAAGCCACAGCTTCTCTGAAAAACCTGTTCCATTGGCTCACCACCCTCACAATATAGATTTTGTTCCTTATATTTAATCTAAATATACCCTCTTTCAATGTAAAATCATTGTCCTTTTAAAAATGTCCTTTCCCTTTTTTTCTTGTAGGCCCCTTTTATGTACTGGAAAGTGCTCTAAGTTCTCCTCGGAAAATTCTTTTCTCCAGGCAAAACAACACCAACTTACTCAGCTTGTCTTCATAGGAGAGGTGCTCCATCCCTCTCATCATCTTCATGGCCCTCCTCTGGACAGGTCCATGTCTTTTCTGTGCTGAGGACCCCAGAGCTAGACACAGTACTCCAGGCAGGGAGAGAGAATCACAGAATCACAGAATGGGTCAGGATGGGAGGGACCTCGGTGGATCATCTGGTCCAACCTCCCTGCTCAGGCAGGGTCATCCCAGAGCACATTGCACAGAATTGCATCCAGATGGTTCTTGAGTATCGCCAGTGAGGAAGACTCTCCAGTCTCTCTGGGTAATCTCTTCCAGTGCACAGTTACCTGTGCACCAAAGAACTTCTGGTTCCATCCTCTTTCACCCTCCCCTCAGATAATTACAGACATTGATGAAGTCCCCTCTCAGTTGTCTCTTCTTGAGTCTGAACAGTCTTGGCTCCCTCAACCATTCCTCATAAGAGTCCCCACATCATTTTTGTCACTCTCTGCTTGGCCTACTCCAGGAGTTACATGTCTTGCTTGCAGTGAGGAGCCCAGAACTGGACACAGCACTCCAGATGTGACCTAAAAGAGCTGAGCCAAGGGGCTGATCACCTCCCTCAAATTGTTGACAAAGCTTTTCCTGATGTTCCCCAGAACACCATTGGCCTTCTTGGGCACAAGGTCTCACTGCCCGCTCATGGACAGTTTAATGTCCACCAGGACGCCCAGGTCCTTCTCCTCAGAGCTGCTTCCCAGCAGGTCAGTCCCCATTCCCCACATCTCCAGGTGCAGGACCCTGCACTTGCCTTTGTTGAATTTCAGACATTTCTCTACCTGTCTCTCCAACCTGTTGAGGTTCTTCTGAAGGGCAGCACAGCACTCTGGCAGACCAGCCACTCCTCACAGCTTTGTGTCATCAAATAAACTCCCTTGACCTTCTGACCATGCTTCATTTGATGCAGCCTGGGATGCTGTTGGTTTTCTGGGCTATAAGAGTGCATTGCTGGGCCATATTCAGTTTTTTATCCACCAGTACACTCAAATCCTTCTCTCCAGTGGCATGCCACTGGGTATGAATAAATGAGCTGAAAACTGTGATGAAAGGATTTCAGACTCTGAGACTAAGTGGTGTAGCACAACTCGGGGGCATTGCAATAACTGCTTTTTCCCTTCCATAACTGGGAAACCATATGCAAACAGACAGCCTTTGGTTTCCAACCACACTTTCTGACCCAGCCCAAAACTGTTTGGCTTTGCCAAACATCCAACAGCATGGATGGGGCAGTACTTTGTCCTATGCTTCCATTCTTTTTAGCTTGTTCATGCAAATGTGGTCATAGATGCTATTCCAGGTGAGAAAGGCCCAAATGTCCTTCCTGATGATTTGATTTTGGAAAGAACAAACATAACTTGCAGCAGAAAAGCTGGGGAAGAAATAGATGAAATCCCTCAGAAGAGACGTGTGGAAGGCCAGTGAAGCCTCAAGGCCTGATCTGAGCTCATCCGCATGACTCAGGAGAAATATTAATGAAATTCTTTGGGTTGATTTGACAAGAAAGAAGTGTGAGATAACCACAGACAGCACCCGGACAGGGATACAGAATTAGATTCCCAGCCAAAACACCGGAAGGGAAAAATAGCCTTCAGACTACCTGCATATTCATCAATCTTTCAGACTTTATGTCAACCTCTGTAAAATTTACTCCTTCAGCAATATTTAATCATGGAGCAGTCTTGTTCTTTTCAGATCATAAGGGTATATATTAAAGCTACATGATCAGGTTTTTAGCTACATTGTATTAATATATACATCAATTTTTAACATACCCATTATCACACGTATACAGCACTCTACTGATGGTGATATACGCCTCCTACTGCTGCTGTCAATCAGTTATGACAAGTGTCCTTGCTTTAATCTTCAGGTTTATAGCATAGCAACCTTACTGAAAAACTCCTGTTGATGATGGTAGGGGAAAATGCACCAGCTGTATCCCATCTGATGGAAACTCTTACGACAATGCTGCCCTGACATTATCAAAACCTCTGTAATTTTTCAAAGAAGCAGCTTTTTTTACTTCTTAAACCAGAGCAGAATTGATTCAAGTATGGACACTGCTGAAGTTCCAAATGTATGTAGAGATGCTCGCAGTGTAGATTTTCTTTAAAAAAATCATATACGAGCTCAAGTAACCTGAATGTGCTTTCAGGGTTTCTTTATACAGTAGAGCTCAGAAGGTGTTCAGTAACAGATCAGATCTACCCGTACAATAATTTGTATGAAAGTCAACACCGATAATGATCATTAAGTGCAAAACTTCTGTTAATACAGCATTATAACTGAAAGAGCATGGGTAGAAATACCACTCTTCATTTCTACATAATGTCTTTCACTTGCATTCACAGCTAGGCTTCCTCCTCATTTGCAGCTGCCTGTCTCTGGGTTTGGTCCAGCGATGAGGCTGTCCAAAATGGATATACAACAGTGATACTTGATAGTGATAGTGATCTTTGTCACATTTTTTCCCAGGTACTTAATTGCTGACATCAGAGTATTTGTCCATATGTAGAAACTGTTGTGGAAAGGGAGGCTTGCCCAGCTGACAGAGAACAGATAAGAGTGGGGAATTTTAACAGAATATGAAAATATTGTTGGTACATGTTTTTCTGGTGGAAGATATTTCTTACATGTCACAGAAGGCAAATGTGGATCAAGTAGCTAGTGTAAATAGAAGTATAGAATGAAAAGAAAAAGGAAAAAAGAGAAAGATGAAATAAGAAATAAGAAAGACTAAGGAAGGGGTCTGGGATCATATTTCAGTGATATTTTGAATCCTCTTAAATGAGTGTTATTGTGAAATACTAACATTCAAATTCTTTTCTTCTCCTTTCCTCATTTAAGGCCTTTAAGTTCCCAAGTTGAGAGCGTAGTTACTTTAGTTCTGTGTACAGCCATAGGTACTTTAGCCTAGTACCATTCAACAAGATGATCTTTCCTCTGTCTCTCATAACTATATGGATTAGTTAGCGCCTAAACTTAGTTAGTTAGTTAGTGCCTAAAGTTACAGGTGGGAGGAACCTGACCAATGTGTTTAAAACACAGTCCTGTGTATCACTCCAAGGCTGGAGAACATATGTTGTGCAGCATTTTGCTTTTTCATTTTGAAGCAGAGGACATTCAGCACCTTAGGGAAAGAGCTACATTGAAAACACAGCAGTCGAATGTTGTGAGTATACATATGTAGATAGTCTATATTCATCCACACAAATGTTGTTTAGAGTTGTTCTTTGCCTTTAAGATTCCCTTGTGTGAGTTTAGTGAGGTGTAACTATACTTCTGATAATTCTGTTTCTTTGATATTTATTGTCCTTTCAAAAATAGTTTTTAAATAGAGGTGAATACAGTGGTTTGATTTTTGTGTCAACTACTATTGCACTGTAACCCTGCTGAAATAGAAAGCTGCTCCAGTGGAGTCAGAGAATTGAAGGTGGCCTGCTGGAAAAGCATTGCTTCCTAGGGTTTGGAGAGGATTCAGGCTGATGGTGCATGTACAAAACCACACAAGTACCTGCACAGAACCAAAGCACCAGACACAGGGCATTTCTAGCACAGAGCAGTAGTAAAGACACTTTGAAATGTGGTGAAATGAAGAATGTAGCTGAGAGAGAAAGAGACCTTCCCAGCAGTGTACTGGCAATCAGAGACATTTTGAGAGCTCTGCAGAAGAACACACCTGCCACAGGTTCAGTTTATAACCAACAGCTTAGGCAGAAGGATTGATGGGCTAGGGGAGAATATTTGCCAGACTGTTGCAGCCATTAGGCTTGATCTTGAACAAATAATTGTTCAGGGAGGTTATCTGAATCTTCTGGTTTAGCCTGAACCTATCTTCCTGGGGGTGGGGGAGGGTGGGGAGAGGAGGGGAGAAAAAAATCTGTCTCGATTTTGGAATCTTAGATCTTTGTCAACAATTGCTCAGTTGTCTCAAAGACTATTCATCATCACAATTTGAAATGTGCACTCTGCTTGTGTTCTGAGTTTGTTGAACTTCAGCTTCCAGCCTTCGGCTCCTGTTACTTCACCTTCTGCTATGTTGCAATCAAACCTCCTTTAAGCTTCTTTTTGAGAAATGAAAGATTTTGCTCCTGTCATGTTTGACTCCACAGGACAATTTCCAATCATTTGATCATGCTGGCTGTCTTCTCTAACAACTACTGTTTCTGCCTTTGAACTGCAAGTCTTGCAACCACCTGCAATGTGCTACAAGCCATTTCCCCACTATAGTTCAAAACAGCAGTAATAAAGCCTCTCTGCTTCCACTCCACATCCCTCAGTTTACACAGTCTTCAGTCTAAATCACCTTTGCTTCCTGTGTTGTTCTAAGATCTCACACTCACCTGATTGCCAGCCAAACCTTTTCTAGAGTCCCTATCCCCATAAGGGAAGCAGGTATTCACTCTTTAAAAGGTATTTAATTTAATGTTTTGTCTTAGATGTACCAGTTCCACTTCAGCTGTGATTAGAGACATTCTGTTACATTTTCCCATCGTAGCTGGAGACATTTGTTCTACTTCAATAAGCAGCAGTTCTTACGAGCCATGAGAAATTAATTTTCTGGTCTCTTTAGGCTTTTTGGGGAAAAAAGAAAGGTCATGGAGACAGTCAGGCCCCCCACAAAAGTCAAGGATAGAGCACTTTAATCACACAATGATTTCAACTTTTCAAGTGTATATGCTAAAGAGGAGCGTTCTTCTGAAAAGGTTTGGGAAAGTGACTGCAAATTTCTCACCTCCTTCCTCATCTCCCTCCTCTCTCATCACCCTGATTGTCTTTAAAGTCACCAGACTCAGAGCTCTGGTCTGTTCCACTAATGCTGGGACTGCTTAAGCTGTATTCCATAGTCTATCATTAGCAAAGGACATCCAAACTTCCTAAAAAACCAAAAAAAAAGGAAAAAGAAAAGAAAAGAAAAGAAAAGAAAAGAAAAGAAAAGAAAAGAAAAGAAAAGAAAAGAAAAGAAAAGAAAAGAAAAGAAAAGAAAAGAAAAGAAACCTGATAACACTTTGAATATTAATAATTTTCTCCCCATTACGTATGTTTGTTTCTTTGAAAGCAAAGAAATCTGTCTGTGTGTGTGTGTGTGATGTAATGGTTTGTTATCAAATGCCATTATCTGGCAGATCAACTCCATCTCTTGTACAGCCCAGTGGTGTGCTATCAGCTGCTGGATGAGCAACACAGTCATGGGCCACCATCACTCCTTCAGGACTCCAAGGGATCTGTAAACTCTCTCTGGAAGCAGATTTTGGGCCTATTGTATTCCTTATCAGAGTATGGAAGACAGAACAAAAGTTGAAAGGGTATATATATATAAGTCACACTGAGAAACACTAACCACAACGTTTGAAGGGTGCTATTTTCACATCAACCCAGTTTTTTTCCCTCCTACTCCAGGAAGTCACATGTTTCTTACTGAAGCAAACACAGGGCCCTATCTTGGTAAGAGAGCACCCAAATTGCAGTTAACTACCCTGATTTAGCCCATCTGGAGATTTCATCCATTATGATGGGTTTGAGTATTTCCATTTCACTGAGAGTGGGTGTATGTTTATTTTTGGGCACGCGGGCATCCATTAGAGTGTGTAGATGTGTACAGGTGTGTGTGTCCATGTTAGCATCCCAAAAGTAAGTAGGGTAAAATATACTGCAATCATATGTGGATAACTGAACTGGCTAAGTAGATTTCCTTCAAACTTATGTCCCCAAATTATAGATGAGCAAAAACCACAAGTACTATAACTGTCAGCACAGAGGTAATTTAGGCAAGAGAAAGTTATAAGCTACTGCAAATTAGAGCATTGAAGGAGAGTAGCTCTTCTGTGAGAGAAGTTTGATTTCACCTGGCTTTGGCATTGAATTTTTCAGGGAGAAATTATCCTTAGAACTGACTTCAAATATTAAGAAAAGAAAAAGAAGAAAAAGATGAAGAAGAAGTGCACAAATGGTGATAATAATTGAAATGAGAAAGAACATCAATAATTTAGATTCTAATCATTTTCAATGTAAAATCTGTCAAGGAAACATCTGGGAAGAATATTAACTAGAAGCCACATTTATAAGGATGGCCTTTAATCTCGAATCACATTGAACCAATTAGTATTATATTTAACTGGATATTTGTAAATCCAGAAGCAATTTTTGTTCATGGATTGTACCCCATGAATGAGTTGCCTTCATCTTTATTTTATAAATTTAAAATACAGCAGAACCATCACATGTGTCATGAGGTCTGGTGCTTTTTCTTAATGTACTAGCTTCTGAACACAATAATTTTTGTAAAAACTGCACTGAATATTAATTACATGTTTAATTATAATCCATGAATTATAAGCCATACTGATGTTTCTTCATGAAAAATTGCTATAAAGGAAAATTAATTGGTTTGATCATTTTCTGCTTCTCTTATTTATGTTTTCTCACTCCTACTGTTGCCCAAAACATGGTTTTGTTATTTTTATTTTGACAATGAATGTGTGTTAATAATCCATGATAATAATGCAGTAGACAAGAAGGGAAATATGTTGTTGTTTTAGCATTACTTTTAAATAGTGAAATAGCCTAGTGTGCTAAACTGCAGCACTGGTACATTGTAAAACTGGGGATAGGGCACATGACAAGCATATACTTCTTTGATCCAAGGTTTATAGAAATCTGTGCAAACTTCTACACTGACTTCCACTGAATTTTGATTCATGGTTTCATTGCTAGTAAAGGTCTAACCTCAGATCTTTCAGAACTCATGGGGAATGTGATTTATGGAACACATAAAGAACAGCCACAATTTAGGACTTCCTGCCCTGTCATCTGACCTTCCACAGCTAATGATGGAAAAAGACAGGGCAAAGCAGTGCTCTAAACTGTGAGTCCTGGGCATGCAGTCCTTCCCTGTGTTCTCTGCTTGCATGGTTTGCTCTCCATGTGCGAGTCTTATTTATTCACAGACAGTAAAGCAGCCTTCATAAAACATGTCCCCTTGAACACCAAAAAGAAAACCTCTTTGCGTCAGGTTCCAGACATTCTCTCAACATAATGATCTTCATGATCTACCCATACCTCCAAGATGAATGTTAGTTATTGATAATACTATTCAACTGCACATCACCGATCTTCATCAGCAAAGTGCATAATTTACAGCCAAGTCTCTCGTGTTTATTGGGCTAGTACACAACCTGGTACTAAGTCCTGGAGTTCCTCCTTTTCCCCTTGCCTTTCCATTTCCCCATCGCCTTTCCATTTTAAACTTTTAATTAATTACAGAACAGTCCAGGCATGGTGACAAACAGAATGAAATCTGGGGATACTGGAGCAGGCAGACTGGATAGCAACAGTTAGACACCACTCTTGGAGTATGGCTATTATCAGTGGCTGTATCAGTGAGATTTTATGAATAATAAGTTTGAGAAAGCATCAACAAATACCATACATGAAAACTAGATGAGGTTCTTTACACACTTGAGTTAAGCAGAAATGAAATATCTGAACCCATGGGGACACTAATGATTAGAAGAGTTAGGAAGATATAGTATAAAAATTCAAATGCCAAGTACATACTTGCCATAATAAATAAACATTCTGATTTCCCAATGGTTTGGAAAGCTTCCATTTGCAGGTCATTTACCAATATATTAACATCCTTCAGATTTGCAATAGCCATTGTTTGTTTTAAGATTTCCCTGAATGTTTTTAGGCATGTTGATATCTCAGTTTAAAATGATAGTCAATATCTAATGCTAATCAGATATAGTATTTCTTACATAAAACCAATTGAAAGGAGTTTTTATAAAGTATTGGAGTTAATAGGTTCTTCAGATTAATATTAAATTGCATGAGCAATTAATAAGAGTTTCTCTATAAATCAAAACCATGGAATGCCAAATTCACAGCATCTGCCCAGGGCTCCCTCAAATTATACTGGTTTTTCAACCTTCCGTTTCTGTTCCCAGTTCCACACTGGACTCCTTAGCATGGGCTTCTTCATAAATCTCTTTTGAGAGTGGTCCCACAAAATAAAGCTGGCAAAATCACCCAAAGGAGCCATGTTTTCTGGGGAAATACATGTGGTGTCTTGGCTTTCCCTCTTCCTGCTTCCTCCTGCTGAGGACTCCTAACAAGGTCAAAAGGACACAGTGAACTTTTCTGCAAGATCCATAAGTACACCTTTGTGTGACTAGTTTCCATCTCATACTCAGGCAATTGAGAGAACAGATACCTGCTCATTTCTTCCTTTTTTTTTTGCTTTTCATATATCTGTCTGACCACAGCTCTGTATGTTCTCTAGTCTTCTGAAATCAAGGGAAGAGCAGGTTTCATGAGGCAGCTACCTCATAATGTCTAGAGATAAATTCATGTTCCAGAGCAGTAAGAAGAAGACATTATGTTTCAGGGGTAATAATAAAAATTTCTGTTTCTTCTGTTGAGAATGGTAAGATAAATATAAAGTTGAAATAAAACTGGAACTACCATGTCTCAGTTGAAATGCATTCATTTATGTAGTTTTCTTTCTGTTTTATCTGTTCAACCAATAAATTATATGGGGGAGAATTGCCTTCTCAAAGGTTGGCATGGGCCAGAAGGCTCCCTTTTGTCTTCATATCATGTTTCTTTCAGACCCCTGGTGTCTATCTTTAACTGGTCTTTGCAGCTGGCCTCGTGTATGAGGGAAATGAAAATGGAGAAAGCAGGACTTCAGAAGTTCTATACACCAGATCCAATCTGCAATAGCTTCTCTAAAATTATTGGAAGACTATTTTTCAAGCAGTAGAGATCATAATTTCCCTTGATACCCCATTGCCTGTGCTTACCAGTGCATAAATGCACTAGAAACACTTCTGTGTGGGTCATGTACGTCTGTGTGGGAGGAAGCTTAAGGGGAAGGACAAATGAGGCTGTATTTGCAAACAACTGTGAAAAACAAAATAGCTTTTTTGTAGCCTTGATTTTACTATTTTACTTCCTATAGTCATATTTCTATATTTTACGATTTTATTTTCTATAATGCAGTGCTTTGTACATGTGGTAGAAAAGATCTCATACTCTAGAAGGCTAATAGCACTGTTTAGGCTTATTTGTTAAAATGAGTCAATTCCTGTCTCAGACAAGTCCTTTTTCCTGTGCTCGAACTTGTTAGCATTTAGCAAGGAAGGGAAAAATGTCAGCTAGACACTAATAGCCTTCATTAGCAATTAATTATAAGTAATAGTTATGAATCTAAATCAGTATCAGAAACTAATGAATTCATCCGTGTCACGAATGAAAATGACTAATGAATATGGTCTGTACATAGCCAAACAATGCAAAGTAACTATAACTTATCAAGCAAAAGAATGGATACTGTGAGATCCTGGGTCTGACTCTGCTCCCACTGAAGTTAATCAAGAGGCTCCTAATTCCCTTCAGGAAGATGAAGTGTGGCAGTGTCTTTTGTCACGGAAGAAAGAGACTTTTTTTACAGCTTTGAGACAATCTTTTGTGGCAGATAAAAGACAAAGAAAGGGGTATTTATTGAGGGAATGCTGACAAAGTGCTGAGTTTAGGCTATCAGAAATGTGTAAGAGGTTTAGATGCTGGACTGTAGACACTTCACTTTAGATACCATTAAAGGAGCATGACAGAGACAGAGAGTGAAACATCCACCTAATCAATAAGCTGTCAATGCTTAGGGTACCAAGTAAGGGATACCTGTAAAAGAATAAGGCCCACTAGTTGGGGAAACAAGCACTAGTCGTTTACATGGATCTTTCTAAAACTATTAATTTGAATTTATTGTTTCTAACTGGCAATTTTTTAAAGAGGGAATATAATAATAGCACAGTGAGTTACTAATGTTTTGGTACTGTGGTGCATCTCAGGATATAGAATCAGGAAGAACAAATCTTCTATCCTTCTACCATTCTAGCAATTCGCAAATTAGGTACCATCTTATTCCTGAAGGGATTGTGAGAGAAAAGGCTTGGCCTAGGGAATTAATGTTCTCTCTCTACTTCTGAGGGGGTGAAAATGTCTTTTATTCCATATTTCTTTCATTTGCCATTTTATGCTGTGCACATGCAGTTTGCAGGCACGCAAAGACCAGTGGCAAATCCCAGCTGTGACTTAGCATCATATGCCTGGTCTGTTGTGTTGAAGATACCATATGAAAGATCACGGCCTTCTAGGGAAGAAATGTATAGCTATGCTCAGCGCTGTCTAACTGCTGTGTTTTCACTGCTGTGTTTTCACTGGGTCAGTCTTAGAGACTGTCTTAAAGTTTTATCATGGAGCCGAAAGATAAGGCAATGGGAGAAGTGACATTTGGTGGCAGTTTTAAGTAGAACTATTCATCTGCAGCTGATCTCATGTAATTGCAAAAGTGCTACCAGAACTCTGCTGTACCTTGCCCCAGGACCAACAGGAGCAAACCAGCATAAGTCAGCATACATCCACTGATCAATAGTGGGTTGCACTGGCCCCAGAACAGAGCCTAAACAGCCCAAGTTTTTTAGCTGAAAACACATAAGAAGCACAGCACTACCTACAGGTTGAAATAGAAGTAGGAATGGCAGGTGCTGAGGCAGTTTGGTACTTATTGAATCCTTTTGCTCTGACATAAATAGCTTTTTTTCAGACATGATCACTTTTTATTAACATTACATTTTCAATTCTATTTGAACTTTGGAAGCAGACTCACTCTGAGTTGGTGGAATTCTAGTCAGATTCATTCCCACTTTTCCTTGTCTGTGGCAGGAAACCCAACCTTGGAAGTTATATCTGTTGCAGAGGCAAAAGGGGTTTCCAGGCATGCAGACTTCAGGTTAACTCCTTTCCCAATTCTGCTCCTGGGTTATTGGGGTGCTCTTCCTAGTCTTGATTTTCATGGGAAATGAAATGTTCCCGAGCTGTCCCCATACCAAGGTCAGTCAAAGATTAAGGGAAGTCAAAATAAGGAATGTGGATATGGTATTAAGTAAAAACCTACTGCTGCAAAGAGGCTATAAATGTGGAGTGGTGGAAGCTTTGCAGACAAACTCAGAAAGTTTGTACCATTGACAAGAATGACGTGAAAGAAAACCCGGCAGTGATAATGCACCCTCTGCTTTAACTGTGCAAACACCGTATACTTGGACTATGAATAGTGTGAAACTTTCTGTCTCTTGTAGAACAGAAACTCATAAAATGACAAAGTTTCAGTCTGGCCCACCTCCAGAACTGGCTGGTCTCCTGCTCTCCACCATGATCAAGCATATCTTTGCTTGTCCAGTCAACCTCTCCACCACTTTCCCATTATTTCCTGGAATCCTTGTATAAAGGGAAAAGCTGCTTTTGAATATCATTGCAGTGTCACTACAGGATCTTGAACTTCCACAGAGCAAGCCTCTGCCTTTTTGTCCTATGCTCCACAACTCTGACAGTTAATGCTTTTTAGAAGGCTTTCTGCCCTCTTATTCTCACTCCTCCTGGTTTTTAGGAGACCTGATCCATACTGCTCTACCAAAAAAAAACCCCACAAAAACAAAACCAAAAAAAAAAAAATAAAAAAGACCTTCCAATTTTTTTCTGAAGTAGTCATACTCTTTTCTCATTTTTTGCTCTGCTCCATATTTTGAGCTTATGCTTTAAGAGGAATCTATTAACCATAGCTGTTTTGTTTTGTTTTGTTTTATTTGGTTGGTTTTTTTCCAAAATACTTTAATTTCACTTATTTGTATTGTTGACATTTTAATAGTCAGCAATTTGTTCTGAAGGAGTCCTAATGCTGAATTTATTGTAAAATGTGTGGTAGAAACATTTAAACACTTTAAGATAGCAAACATACATAATTTTCTACATATTTCACATCAGGTAATCACTGCAACTTCCCTTGGGATAAAAAGCCCCAGTATTTTCTGCATCAAGGACACTAAATCAGAATTTTGGAGGAGAAAGATGTTTGTGAAGGACACAAGACTATGAGGTAGTCAACCCTTTCCGAGGCAAATCAGCCTAGTGAAAGCCTAATGCTTACTTTATATCTCAAGATAATCCACTGCTCACTGTGGATTTTTAATTCCATTCTGTGTTAGAGATTGTGTATAAATTTCACTCAAATATGGATGAAAAAAAGACCTGACATTGAAACAACTCTCTGCTCTTAAATCTGTACGGGAAGCACAGAAGGATCAGGTTCCTTTAAAGATACTGTGAACTTGTATGAGGTTCAACAAGGCCAAGTGCCAGATCCTTTATGTGGGTCACAATAACCCCAAGCATTGCTACAGGCTGGGGGCGGAGTGGCTGAAAAGCCCAGTGGAAAAGGACCTGGGTGCTGGTCAGCAGCTGCTGAACATGAACCAGCAGTGCCCAGGTGGCCAAGAAGGCCAAGGGCAGCCTGGCCTGGATCAGCAATANATTGCTCTCCAAAACTCCCTGAAGGGAGGTTGTAGCCAAGTGGGGGTCGGCCTCTTCTTTCAGATACCAAGCATTAAGACAGGAGGAAATGTCCTCAAGTTCCATCAGAGGAGGTTTAGGTTGGACGTTAGGAAAAATTTATTCACTGAGACGATTGTCAATCACTGGATCAGGCTGCCCAGGGAAGTGGTGCATTACCACCCCTGGAGGTATTTAAAAGATGTAGATGTGGCACTTGGGGACATGGTGTAATGCTGGACTTGGCAGTGCTGGGTTAATGGCTGGATTCGATGATCTTGAAGTTCTTTTCCAACCCAAACAATTCTATGATTCTATGGTGTTCTTGAAGGACTAAGTTACTTTTTACTGGGCATTCCAGTCATAGGGATTCTTTTACATTTCTCTGGGATCAGTAACATTTTAAAATCTTTTCTGTGGCTTTTAGCATGCTGCAGGCATATTAATAACTCATAATATTTTCCTACCCATCTGTAAGTTTTGAATTGAAGAGGCAGACTTAATTTCCTATATGTACCAAGAATAGAAAATTTGGATGGTTTCTTTTTACCTTCACAAGCTCAACACCTTTTTGTTTCATACAAAATATGAGGAACTAATTTCACAGAATTAACTTGAAAATCCTTTTCTGAATAATTCATTCTGTAACATCTGGCTGACTCATAGAGGCTTTGCTGCTGCAAGAAACTTCCAAGCCAAAATTGCTCTGAACATATCTGCATTTCCTTTGATTATTTATACGATGGACAGGTTTCAAACTGGTTTGCGCAAACATAAAGTAGCTGTGCAAATTAAATTTACTCAGAATGTGCCTAATATTGTGTGAACTACCAGTAGTCTTCTACTGAAATCTTGATTTTTGCTGTAATTGAACTGAGGGAGGAGGGAATAATTTTGCTTCTATGACTAAGCTTGACTGTGCTAGCTTGACTTCCCGTCAAGCTAGAGGCTTGAGGCCATTTGCAAACTTCTTTTTAACATTTATTTGTTTTAAAATGTCTATTTCTAGTCTGATACAGCACAAGAATTTTACAATTCTTATAAAATTCTTGTAAAATTCAAAAATAAATTTATGGTTCAAGTTAATTAAGCAGAGAAAAGTAAGAGATGTTTAAAGTACTGTTTGATACAATTTGATAAGCAAATCAACTTACCATGTGAAGAGATGTTTCCCCAGATCCATGCTCTGGAGTTATGTTATGTAGTCTTTAAAGATGTCTACAGAGAAGCACCCAAACCAGCTCATGACTGACGTTTGAAATCTCACTCATTTCTTGGTGTCATCTCTCAGTTGCAAGTCAGTGCATTCTGCAATCAAACCATGTTTGCTGCTGTCTGATTGACCACGCTGCCCCAAATCAAACACAACATCTAGCTGTTCATGGCACTGCAGGAGTTACAGTTCCAGACAATTAAAACCCTGTCATGTGAAGTGTGTGAAGTATGAAGGTGACACATAATATATATTAACATTGGTTTTTTTATTTCCTCACGAATTGGCATTGGCTGCAGTATCAGCTCTAAGTATCACGTTTGTTACAGGCACCATGGGCGAGAACAGGGTGCACATAAAGACATGGCTTGCAAACTGGTTAAAGGGTGCACGTGTAAAAGAGCTTTTGGGTCCCGGCAGCTGGGCAGCTGAGGGATGGACTCAGGTGCCCTGTGCAGTATGGGCTGGGCTGCACAAAGCTGTTGGGAACACAAGGAATGCCCAGTAGGAGCTTTTGATTTTCTCCCACCTTAACAATCCACAGGCCAGGCAGGATCTTACACCGAACTTATCTGGGCCCCAGACACTCCTCCCTCCTGGGCTCCAAGGGCACCGGTAAGCAGAGTGCCCCCTCTGCCTGCCCACCACCCTGTGCAAGGGCAGAGACTGAGCCTGCACATCTCTGCTTTTCACAACAGTCCCCGTTACCAACCCTGTGTAATTAACAGCTATGTTAGGTCTGGACTACTCGAAGCTGTCAGGTCTGGCCTCTGCAGATGCCTCTCCTGGAGTAAGCTCTGCCTGTCACCCAGAGTGACCAAAAGGGAATCTCGTGAACAGGCCAGATGACAGGACTAAACCGAGTGCCAGTGGCTGAGGAGGGGAAAAGTGAATTAAATTGATTACAAGAATGATTACAGAGGCTTGAGAATAAAGACTTTCATTAGAGCTATGACAGTTTCCTTTTTTGCAATTACAAAGTGCAGCAGTTCAATACTCAGTCGAACTAAGCAAGACACTCCCACCTCAAAAAACTGAAACCTTGAAAAGGCCAGACTCTGCCACAGGGATGCTGGGCAAGGTAGGGAGTGGGAGAAGTCTTTAGCAATTAGCCAGGAGGTTAAACAACACATTGGAGGCAGTAGCAGCTGCCCCTTCCCACTAATTGTGTCAAAAAAATTTGAATCCAGCCTGTAGCAAACATATCCCGCCCTTCTGAGTGGCTGTGTATTCTTCTGAAATACTAGCTATAACACAAAAAGTAAATTCTCAGCCTGGAAAATAGACACCAGGAAATGTTTTTGTTTGTGAGAAGTTGCATAAATATGTTTATAAAGAGAAATATGTCAGAGGAGATGCAGCCCATAAAACTTCAGAAGCCCTATTTCAGAAGTCATTGTGCAAAGGAGCACTACCTAGATTCCAGAAAATGATCATAAAATTGCAAAAATCCTCATTAAACTGAAATACTGTCCCAGTAAAGAGCTTTTTATATCAGACATGCTTTTAAGAGTGCTGATAAACACTGAAAGGAAGAAGCTGCAGGAAGAAGGGTTTGAAGTAAATGCGATTCATGTGCTACCTATTACTGTTACAAAATTTGACAAGTTTGAGCAAGAAGTGTAAAATGACCCAACTTCACAGCAGCTTGAAAGAATTATCTTGGACTGAGGCTAACAAGAAATAGCCTGAACACCATCAATAATACAAAAGGCATTGGGATTATGGAGATGAAATAGTTTCGTGTGATGGGATTTTTTTCTAGAGAAAAGATTGTCACAATAGAGTATCATAAAAGGTCAGCAATGTGGCACAAAATCCGCATGGGATGTTGAATGGAGCAGAGCTCACATTGTCTGCTGCTGGTCACAGAAAAGAGCCTGATCAGAAGTCTGTCCAGGCATAAGGAGTAATGCTGGAGACAAGGTACCAAAGGGTGAAATCTATAGTACACTCAGGGAAAACAAGTCAGAGAGCCACCAGCTCCATGTTTAATTCCTGATTGCCCCGAGGCCACGATGGCACAGTCGGAATTAAAAAGACTTTGCATCTTGAATCCGTGGTAAGGGAATCTAACAACATGCTTTACATTTTTTTTTTTTTTTCTGAGCTAATCAGTTCCAGAAGCGAGCAGGAAAAGGAAAAAGTCTTTACCTTAAGCTCCTGAGCTAAATAAATTAAAGGTAAGCAGACCTGAAATCATCACAAAAGAGCCCTATGCCAGACAGTGGGAATAAAGGATGGGAATGACAAACACTCACATTCTAGAACTAAAAGAGTCTTGAATAATAAACCTTTTTGTAAAAACACAGTTGCATTGACATTAAGGCTATTGTTTACCAGTTTGTTTTCCTTTTTCTTTTTCTGATTTTTCCACATGGAAATATTTGCTCCGGTGTAAGGAAACTCCTGTATCATTGCACCTATGCCTATTCTAGAAAAAAACCCAACTATTTCTATTATGCTGGTACATACACACTTTCTGTTACTAACCAAGTCCCTGATCACCACTTCAGATATTCATATTCTTTTAAATTCGTTTTGAGGACTCAAAATCCTATTTTTATCCTCCTTTTTAGTTATATTAGGTATTTTAGGTTGGGCAAACTCAAAGAGAATCCATAATCAACTCCTCTGTGAGGCACCACAGCATTTGCAAATTCTGTTTTGCAGCAAGAGTAGAAGTACAAGAATCCCTAATCAGGTTAATAAGGTGCTAGAGACAGAGAAAATATTTCTAAAAACAACAACGAAGTCCCTCTCCCAAGGATAATCATGTAAATGTCAGAAGTTTCAAGCAAGACATCACAATGATGGATAACACTGCTCAAGTAACTGGAAGTGCTTTCAGTGCTATCTAAATAACCATTTTCCAGCTTTTATATGTATTGGATTGGTAAAAGTTAAGCAGCTGTGTAGACAGACCTGACAAGCATCTAGAGTGCAGAGCAGCCTGACTATGCAATCCTCGTTATGTTTGATTCTAAGATTTCAGTATGTGATATATTTTGACTACTGTATCAATACTGTAGCTCAAAATACCACCTCTGCTTCCCCCCACACTTAGAAAGAGGGTACATAAAAAAAAAAAATAAAGTTTCAAATAAATAATTAGCAGTTCTATTGTCATTACCACAAATATGAGTGTTTATTAGGAAATTACAGGAGTTTGTTGAAAATAACATTTGGAATACCACTGCAACTGCTCTTGTGGTGCAAAGTACAATCCAAGTGCTAATTAGATTTGGAGAAACCTCTTATGAAGTAGAGGACAACAAGTCAGGTCATTCAGTGTCACTTTATATATTCATTTTATAGTAATTGACAGTGCTCAGACCATTACATTATTTTGACAGGTGTATAGGAAAAAAATCTTAATTTAAATTTAATTTCATTAGTCACCTTTTCTCCTTTCGTTTTGAAAATATATGGTATCTGAAGTATTTTGAAGTGCTATAGAACTTCACTACATTTTTTCTGAGTACTACCATCTCCTTAACTATTGGGCTGCCAGGATACCGTTGAGTGCATTGGCACCATTGTAACTTTAGTGGATTTCATTACAGAATAAGTTCAAAGTTTGTACTACTGCTATGAAAAATACTTGAAACAAACATAGAAATATGATGAATGGATAGATTCAGAAATCTCAATAAACGTACAAGTCAGATGACTTTATTAATTCATATTCACCAGATCTGACTCATATTATTCACTTAAATGAAATAAACTTCCCTACATTCTTGGCTTTCTTATCCTGTTTATTCACATTCTGCCATTTGACATTCCTTCTTGATAGGATAAAACATTTGAGATTTACTGGATTACCCATATTGATGTCCATGTCTCTTACTCATGTAATTATACCTACTGTAAGACCCAGCAGCCAGTCCCAGTGGCTCAGGTGTCAAGTGGTCACCTTCAATGCCCCTTACCTGATATTTGAGAAGAGCAGCATGTCATTTGTCATGACATTCTGTCATCTCCCCCTTTCCCAAGGTCCTTCTAAATGTCTTCAAATCTGTTTCTAGTCTTGACTAATCAAAAATACTTTGTGTTCTCTGCAAATGTCATCACCTCAGGGTCCTGGAGAAGAATCAGCTTATACTTCTATGTTCTTTCTAAGCATCCAGTCCTGGCTGCTATTGAAATATCAGGCTAAAAAGACCTTCTGTCCAACAAGTGAAGTTCTTCTTACAGTCACTCGTTGTCCCCCTTATCCTCAGTTATCAATTGTTTCACCATGTAAAGTAGGTGAGACCCTGACAGTATGTGCACACAAAAGGCTGCTTGGTAATGTAAACGGGGAAGCTGTGAATCAGCAGAAGCTGCTTGTATGAGCAAATGCATAGAAAACACAGGACCATCTCACCAAAACTCATTATGAGCTTAGGCCATGCTCAGGAAATCATATTTACTGAATTTGAACTCCAAAACAAAACTGAGAATATGCAAAGGAGTATTTGAAAATAGGCAGAATACACCCACCATGAAAAATGTCAGTCTCACACAGTTCGAGTTTAGGGAATATTTTGGTTATAATATCACCAAGCAGACTGACTGATGGAGAAATATACTCCTTGCAGAGTTGTTGAGGTTGTATCTGGAAACAAGGGGCAAGAAATATTTTGATGATTTGATTCTGAGTGGAGAAACTACATCTGAACTATATGCCATCCATGTAATCTTGTCTCTGTATTTCTGTCTGTGCTATCTGCAGATGATCTTCAGAAAATCGAGGGGATTGCTATGTTTTACTAGCTAAAAAGAGGTATTCTGAGCTTTTAAAATTAAACTGTTCCTTGCTCATAAGTAACTACTGTTAGTTACGTGTGAAATCTTTACCCTTCATCGATCTATCATATTAGTGACTATGAAAATGATTAACATTCCACACAGAGCTCTCATCCAGTCATTATTTGATTTATCTGTAAAACCTTATGCAATTCTTTGCCTACAAATGTAATTGTTCTGTTGAGGTTCCAGACCTGAATTATCTGCAGTTTTTACCATAAGGGGAAGGAAATACAATATTCCACACACTTGCCTTCCAGGAAGAGCTTCATGATAACAATAACCTCGGCTCACATTAATCATGATGGAAATCAGAAAGAGCACTGTGGTAATGGAAAATGAAGAAACACCCTGGATAATTCCCTGCTTAGAGGGTTATTTCTCTAAACTAAGAGTGCATTTTTTGATGATTTATTAAAAACATGTCTTTGAGTCTTGAAAAATGGATAATCAGATTGTTCTGGTGCTAGGCATAAAATAGTAATTAATACTTTTACTAAAGCTGCTGCATTTATTTTTTAAAACACTGTTTGTGTTTTACATTGTTTTATTGCTGTTGTGATAAATGACAAAAAGTTATATCAATGGCAGCCTTACCTTGCAAACCAAATCTATTATCTGCAACTGTCACATTTTAATAAATCATACCCTTTATTTTTAAAGCTGCACTACATATTTATAGCAGTCATTATTCACCTAAATTAACAATTCTTTCTGACCTCCTGTGAAGCGTATATTTGTGTTTTCACAGACTTTTTTGTCAGATAGGTACTCACTTCTACGTACAATATCATGTTTGTGTAGAAGCTCTCCATAGCAACTAATGATCTCTTAAGGGCAAGAAAGCAATGAAGCTCAACTTTGATTTACAAAAACGGATCAGTCATTTCCCCTTTTTTGATAGTGACTTTGATAAGATTTATAGTTCGGCTGTGTTGCTATTTGGTTCTCTTACTATTGTCATAGAAAATTTACCCTTATCCTCCAGAGAAGTACTGCTGTCTGGAAGTTCTGTGTGTACCCCAGGTACACCAACCTCCATGCTGGATTTCTTCTTCTTACCCTCTGTCTGGGACAAATTTTGAAAGTTCAGTGACCTGCTGTTGAGAAATGGCACCTATCAACTGAGCTGTGGTCAGGAGGCCTTTTTGTGGCAACACTAGAGCTCCTTCTCCTCTTCTAATGGGCACCACTTAATTTTCCTTTCATGCTGCTCCATTTGGATGGTGGGTGTCATCTGGTCAGGTACTCCTCATCTTGTTCCTCTGAATTCTGAACCTGTCAAAACATAATTCCCGTCAGTGTGGAGGAGGAAAGACACAGGATGTTTGCCCAGGAAGGTCCCTGTATGATAGCTACTAGGACAACCCCATGTGATATGCTATTTTGCATTTAAAACTTGTCATTTTTAAAGATCTTTGCTGCTGCATGTCAGAATAAATTTTAGTACTTTCTCCATAAGGAAACACAGAGTAGGCATAAAAATCTTTTAATATAGTGTGGCAGAGTAACTGAAGTTCCTAAACTTCACTGCTGTCCACCACTGCTGACTGGTGCTCCTTTAGATATGATCATCTTTGTTTTAATCCCTTCAGATGTGTCTCTGTGAAATAGCCACGTCACACTTTCATGCTATTTCCACTATTTCCATGATCCTGTTTTTCACCTTCCTCTCAGCCTGAATATAGACCTATCTACTCTCTCTATTTCTCCATCATCAGTTTATCCCCAAAATTTCCAGGAAGCAAAACTAATTGTCCTAAAAGACCAACTGTGCCGGTTTGAGGCAAATTTGGAGGAAAAT
The DNA here is from genome assembly GCA_013397915.1 of Daphoenositta chrysoptera. Taxonomy (NCBI): domain Eukaryota; kingdom Metazoa; phylum Chordata; class Aves; order Passeriformes; genus Daphoenositta; species Daphoenositta chrysoptera. The sequence goes on from VZRO01006781.1 coordinate 132,164, forward strand.
ATCCTCTGATAGAAGGCAGATTACTGCCACGCCTCCCCCAACCAGTTTCGGAAAAAAAAAAAAGAATTTTTCCTCGGAGAAAAGTGAAGGAAAAAAACCTATTTATTTAACAAACACACAGAAAAAGGATAATAATGCTAAATATTAAAATCTCTTGCTGTGGAGAGAAACCTGGAAAGATTTTAGGGTCCTTCTGTGGGTGTGGCCTCTCTCCTCCTCCTCGGAGTTGGGTTGGTGTGGGCCCACCTCTGGGTCTCAGTGGAAAATCCTCCCAGATGATGTGTTGATGTTGGTGCACAGTTCCAGAAGAAAAGAAGAAGCCAAAGTCCCAGGGAAACAAAGGAGTGTAACTCTCCGTCTCTCTCTTCCGAGCGAAGGAGCCAAGAGCTGGGAAAAGCCGGAAGGTGCTTTCCTCCGCTCCTCTCCCCACAGCAGAAGCACACCAAGAGCTAAAGCAGTGTCCTTGGAGCACAGAACTGCTTTGAAAAAGTTCATCTGGCTTTTTTTTCCTCTCACACACAGTTTTAAAGGCACAGAAAGGCACAGGATTCATTTTCTGGGCATAGAGTGGCGATAGGGGATACACATCATAAAGTCACCCCAAGACACCAACCCAGCTAGTGAAAATGGACATTATAAGCCTCCAACCTTCTTTTCTTGCTAACCAGTGAGCTTGTATCCAGTTTGGATTCCATTTTGAGACAGAGACATCTTTTTGCTTCAAGATAAGAAAAGAATTGTCACACTTCCCAGAAGCACTGAGAGCAAAATGACGTGCTTGCACTGAATGGTTGCCTCTAACTTTCATCCATACTCTCCCTGTCGGGTGTGCATTCCTGGTGTCTAGTAGTGGTGAACTCACTGGGAGTTCAAATGCTCTATCTCTGACAATAGCAGAAACTCAATACATTTGATAATTTTACCTTTCTGCCCATGAAGTTGAAATTAATCAACACATTCTAAAGTTTTATGTCTGGCTCTCAGACACCAAAGAGCACAGGCAGCAGGGTAGGATAAATCTACTTTCCTTAGAAATACAGGGTAAAAATCCTTTTAGTTATCCATTCCTCTTTCTATTGTACAAATACAATTTCTTTCTCTTATTTCCCCTTGCTGTAAGATAGAGCAGATAACTTCTTGCTTGAGGTCTTTGAACATTCAGTTGTACATGCACCAGAAAATCACGTTGAAATACTCCCTACTTTTAGTGACAGACTTGCTCAGATGTTGTAGAAAAAAGGCTAGATTAAGCTAGACAGGCAGTCCTTTTGTGTTTTTTTTTGAGACGATTATAAGATAAACAGTGTTTTCAAATTGTTATCCACACCCTTTCTCTCTAAACCCTAAACTCTCTAAACTGTACACAGCTATGACCCTTCATGTGCCTTCTCAGAGTTTAAAACCTATTGTTTTCTTTATGTGATTTTTTATCCTAGCTCATTATTGTTTACGAACATTCTTCATCACGCCTCTGGTTTCCAGCATATCACTCAATCAAAATCCCACAGAATATTTTTTCTCTATCACAATTCATGAATAATAGTGTTTTCCCCTTTTGAAAGAGCAACACTTGAAAATAGTGAAAACCATTTTCCAGAAAATGAAAATAGCTGCACAAACCCACCATTTTGTATTTCATTAAAATTATAGCCAGACAAGTAGAATTTTTTCTATTTTTTGCCTGATTTTGCATAGTGGTTAAACTGCATTTTTTATCATTTTCTTCCAGGTCAGGTTCCAGTTACCTTTCAAATGGTACAGGGCACCTTGGCTTCCCAGGACACAGAGGAGCAGGGTAAGTGGGTGGCTGTGTAACCCTGCTGTTCTCTGACTGAGACCAAAGTGAAGTGAATAGGAAACACAGTGGGATTTTTCAGTGTGAAAAACCTGCTGGTGAAATTGTTCTGCCAGGCTACAGCAGCAGCACACGCAGGCTGAGTCTGTTGGGGGGGTGAACTTGGCTTTGTTGTCTCCTCCAGACTTTAAAAATAACACTGTAAGGAGTGGAGTCTCCCAGGATCCTGGCAACAAAACCAAGGAGTGGGTGCTGGCTTCTGGGTCAGTTTTATCAGGATTTCCAAACCTTCCTGTATTTTCCACAAAGTCCCCTAAATACGGGCATTGTTCTTGCCAGTCTTGTTGGCTTTGGCAATGTTTGGCTGTTATGCCCATCAAAGCATTCAAGAGAGGAACACTAAAACAAGCAAAATATATGTCATTTCCTGGTATTAAACCAGAGCTTTTTGTATCTTTAGTTTTAACACTGTGATAACCTTTTATCAATTCTCTTTTTTTCCTTTTGCAAGAGAAACATTCAGCTATTTCATTGGCAGAAAGTGTATGATAAGATGGGGAAAGGCACTGTAAATGAATTGCTTATAACAAATATAATACAAATGAAATCATTAACAACAGAAATACTTTGTGATTTGAGGCACTTCTGCAAAATTACTATTAGCTTCTCTTTACTGCAGGCCAAGTAAGAAAATATCAGACTTCTCATTTCGAATATCTGATGTAGTTATGTGCATTTTCTTCCTCTGGAAGAAACCTCTGGAAGGTTCATCCTTGTGTGAATATTTGTACAGTTAGGATTTAAGATATGCCATATTTGCCAAAATCCTATAGTACTCTCCCATAAATATATGAAATCAAACATTTCCTGAGCTGGAACTCTACTATGTGTGTGCCATCATGCTATTTATATTACTGTGCTCCTGATGATGAATACATAAGCATATGTTTTGTTTCAGATAAGAATCAATTTGATAAATATTTATCTGTCTTTCCTTCATGGTTGGGCTGAAAATCACTCCAGCAAAGAAAAGCAAAGCAAATTTAAATTTTGTGCATATGGTGCCACTCTTTGCCTATTCAGGGCAAGGACTGGAGGTGAAATTATGACACCACTTTGGAGCTCTGGTCTCTGACTGATATTACTATAGAAAAAATAGAGACATATCTATCAATTCTGCCAAATATAGACATGTAGCTGGTGACCTCATCTATTGGCCACAACAACAGCAAAGTCTGGCCATAGACTACAAAGCTGGTAAGAATAAAATGAAGAAAGAACATGAGAAATCAAGTGGAAAATCCCAAAGATCATAGAACGGGGGAATGGTGAGAAAACCAATAAATGTTTCAAGCACATCAGGAGCAAGAGGTCAGTAAGAGGTATAGAAATGTTCTTTGAGAAGGAACAAGTAATTTATTGACACCAAAAATATTTTCTAGGCAGTCCACTATCTCCAAAAATTGGTCCTTTTATGTATGAAATAGGATGGGGAGAAGTCAGAAACAGTCAAATGTATTCTTACAAGGATGAAAAGGGAGGAAAGTAAAAATTCCAGCTCTGCAAAAGAAAGGATTAAATATACATCTTTTCCAAGAAAATCTAGTGTGCAATACAATATTAAGTATTATAGGAAATTAGTCAACATCAGTGGATGTGAAAATATTTTTTTTAGTATGTAAACCATGCATTTGGAGTCTGAAGACCAAGAGCATGAAAAGAAAATGTAGCACATTTTAGTTTCATCAGCCAGGGTATTCAGTGCTCTGACTGTGAGCAAACTCTTCCTTGCTGGCATGCTGTGAGTTAGGCCAAGGAAGATCCTATAGACTCCATTCGACGTAGTCAACAGCCTGCTTTTTATGGAATCCGATGTTACTGTTCAAAGGAAGGATGCTGAGTGATTGACAGATGCTGAATGCTTTTCTTCCACATTTTATGTCATCTTTAAAGCCATCAGATCTGCATGTATGTGCATATTTTGTTCTTAAGTGTGTGCGTGTATCTTGGCATTACCATAAGGAACTGGAAAAGTTCTGTTTGGAAACAGGAGATGGTCAACAGTAACCTGATAGCCTAAACCATCAGTGAATATGTGGGATCCTTCCTCTGCCTGACTTAGACCACAGATTTGGATATGAGCTTCCTAACTCCCACATGAGTGTCCAGGGCTATTAGCTCTGCTGTTGTAGACTTTTTTCATTCCCTGCTGATGGAGGTTGTATTCAACATTTATTATATCTGAATAAAAGAGAAAAAAGTCTCCAAACTTCACATTTTCAGCACACACCAATAATGTGCCAAAGGGTCCAGGTTCATTCCAGTGTGTTTTAGTGTGTGTGCACAGTGGCTTGTCTTCAATATGCTCAGAGTCATAAAAAAACATACAACGGATCCCTATTTCTAGCGGAGATGTGAAAGACTGGAGCATCCCAGGGAAGCAGTTCATACCTGCATCTCTCAGCTCCCAGAGCCATGTTATCACACAAGATCAGTCTGAAATACCTCTTGCTTTGCATGGAACCCCTGCTGGAGACCTGAAAGATCTCTAGTAGGAGTTTAGCAAGGAAGTGGCACTTTCCAACCTCTGAACTCAACAGGAACCATAGTCCCAAGCAGTTTGTTATACATAGTCATATGTAACCAAGGACTTCTTTGCAATGTGTGCCTACACCCTACAGTTTTTGGCATTTCTGGGACATTTTCGCAGAAAGGTAGGCATCTGATGTTACATCTGCTTTCTCTGCACCTGTCTGTGCAGCCTTTGATATCTATAACTGCCTGAAAATGAAGGATTTCTCTCCTCTCCTGACAATGCAGCAAATCCTGGTGTAGCAATTACTACTCTGTGTGTCATGAGAGTTGCTCACTCATGCTCAGTGAGAAGTTACCTTTGGTACTTAGTGAAAAGTTACTCTTGGTACTCAGTGCAAGGAGCTTGGCACACAGAGGAGAAAGAGGGTACTGAAAGCACTCTCAGGGAAAGGCAGCATTGTCAGGTCAAGGCAAGGTGGGTGTTAAAAATATTGGAGTGGGCAGCACACACACACACAGATGGGAAAATGCAGGTACCTCTAGACCAAGGAAAAGTCTATATATATTATAAATGTGACACATCAAACCCTCACCTAGCAGAGTGTGCATTGATAATCAAAAGGAAATATACAGTTAATTGTGAATCACAGAAGTATTGTCCCACTTTTGCTTCAACTATTAAAGATGGATGAGTTAATTACCACCTAGTTATCTAGCAGAAAGATTCTCAATATAACATAATCTCATGGAAAACAAAGTCAGCATGGTTTCACCTCCTGTTCTTAATGCAAGAGAATCAGAGAACTGTAAGCTAGACCATGTGATCAATAATTGCCCAAGTGGAATAAAAATACAGCCAGAAAACATGACTATCTGCTTCAAAAGTTTCCATGAAAACATCTCACACAAAACTGCAAAGAAAAAAATATTCAGAGGTTTTTGAGTGGGAGACAATTTTCCAAAAATACTGCAATTTTACAGTAATTTTGCTCATGGAGTAACAGAAGTTCAGCAGAAAAAAAAATGTTTTTCACAAATTTCACTCCTTACTTCTTCTCTATTGATTGCATAAATATGGTCTTTTGAGTACAAAATAGGCAGGCAGCAGCATTACCTGGTGGCCAAATGCTCTCACAGAGGTCACCACAACCCGGGGGTCACCGAGCAGTTGAAGGCAGGCACAGACTCAGCATCCCTGCGGCAGCTTCCAGTTCAGGCCTGATACTGATGCCTACATTGCACTGCCGCTGCTGCTGGTGCCCCCAGACGCTGTGCACCAAATAGCTGGGCAATATGTTAATATTTCCACCTCTATAATTGCTGTGATGAGGGAGCTTAGGGTTAGTGAAGATTTGATTGGACCAGACACCCCACACCCTCCGTGGAGAGGAATGAATTTGTTAGCTCAACTCCTCTGCTAGGATAAATGGTTGAATCTCCACTGATGTCAGGGACATTGAGCCGTTCTCACCAGCTAAACAGACGGCTTGCTGAGAGCACATGGGTGTGCTCCCAGCCACAGCTCTAACAAGCAGCTTTGTAACAGCAGCTGCACAGAGATCCAGAGAAGAGCCTTTCACGGCCTGGGCAGACGACTTTGAGCTGAGTTCATCTCAGTGGGAAGTTTTCCTTCGCATATCTCCTGGTACACATGAAAGAGCATAGCTACCTGTTGCTTTGTAGACTGAGCATGAATAGAAGTTTATACTGCAAAAAGAAGGTGTGAGCATCATTGCCTTTGAAGTTGAAGCCAGAACTCTAGATTGAAGGAGCAGAAGTATCAGGAGCATCATTAGTGACTTTCCTGTTTCTTCAGCGCACAGTTGAAAGGCTGCTGTCATGGCAATTTTAAAACATCTCCTTTGAAATTATTTTAGATACTTTTTTGCAGTTAACTTTATCATTTTTCATCTGCCCTTTTTTTTTTTTCAGCTCAAACTGTGTAACAGTCCCTTTATTTAAGTTTCTTATATTCATTTCCTAATATTTAATCTTGTAACACTGATCTGGGTTTGGTTTAACAAAGTAAAATCCAAGTGTGTCAAAACACTGACAGTGAGATAGATAGGCAGACAGACAGACACTGAGATTTTCTATCCTTATAGCTTAGCAAATCAAAACCTGGTTAACTTATCTTATTTATTTCATATGCTTGAACCTCCTGCTCAAGGGAGTAACCTTTTTTCCTATTTGCTTTGAAGGTGATATCACAGAGCAGACTGAACATCAGAAATAGAACTGTACTCTAGCAGGTGCCAGACGAGTAAAATCTTACCATTTTGCACAAAACAAAGTAGAAATGTTGATAATTTTAAAATAGAGTGAAACTGATCAAGATGTAGGATTCTGAGTGCAGATAAACTTTCTGGACTCAGGCCTATTTATGTGTTAACAGGAAATGTAGGCAGCCAAGAAGCAATCTGCCTCTGTCTGTTCATTACAAGAAAAAACTTCTGTTTTCAGGTATTCTCATGATAGGAAAAGACAGAGACATGCTTTTGAAACCACCACATTGTCATCTCAAGTATAGGGGAGGGTATGTGGGAACAGGAGATGTTTCTTGTAACCAGTGGTGCTTTTATTCAAAATAAGATATACATTCCAAATGGCTTCAATTATCTGTATGTCAGCAGTAATAAAGTATTTCTTTAGCACTTAATACAAGTAGTTCTTTGTATTTTTTAATCAGGACTGGTTTCTGGAGAATACTTCATGGAGACTTAAATGTACAAAACCATGCATTTCCCTGTGAATTATTTCAGTCCATGGGGAGGTAGGAACAGAAACTTGCAGGAAAGCCCTGCTCTTCTGTCCCTGCCTCTCCATGGCTCTGGTTTTTTCCTGGCTTCTCTGCTGTCTGAGAGCAGTGGGTGATGCTGAAGGAGACAGGAGAGAGGTCAAACTTGTTTCACCTTGGTAATGCTGTGGCAGAGCCCATTTCAGCCAAGGAAAAATCTGGGCTGACCTCCTGCTGCTCTCAGCTTCACCAGCACAGAGGAGGGGGCTGGTCTCAGCCTCTCTCATATACACACATAAAGCTGCATGGAATGGAAATGGGGAACACCTTGCCCTCATTACAAATCCCCCTTCCAGCCTATTTTTCAGTGACCAGCAAAACCCTTCTTCTTCTTCTAAGAAAGAAGTTCACCTTCCTGCAGGAATAGCTTCCATCACAAGAGAATATCTGATTATTCTTACATACCTCCACCCTGGGGCTAAAATCAAGTGAATAAAGAAGTAATGACAGAAAGACTAGCAAGTACTAGGTCATGCAGCAAAGGCATCTGTTGACCACAGAAATTAGGGCTGAATGGCAGACCTTTGCCACCTCAGCAGAGCTCTGCCAGGAAAATAAACTAAATAACCTGTTTTTCATAAGAATAATAGTAATAAAAGTCATGGCAGGGAATTCTGCTTCCATCTGTGTAGAGCCAGACCTAAGCTCTCTGAAGCCACAGCAATACCTCCACCAATACAGCTGGCTTTGAGTCTGCACTAGAAGAAGCAGGAGAGAAAAGAGAGCAGAGATTGGCTCTGACAATCCACAAAGGGCATGTAGGGCAAGGGCAGGATTGTAGTGCTTCTGCCTAGGGGAACCTCTCCCGTGTGTAGCTGGACAGTCAAACTACCCTGGCAAAATGAGGCACAGTGACATTAAAGGTCTGTCACCAACTGACTCCTGCATCCCAGCTTCAGCCTAAGAAGCTGCTTTCCCACGGCTGTGCAGCCCCAGGTAGGAGTCCCACTCTTCCTGGGCTCAGAATGGACTGTGAATGCAGGAGTCCAGCGTGGTTTTTAACGAGAAGTATAAAAGGGTTTTTTTAATTTACTACAGCATTTTGTTTTTCTAAATTCAGAGTCCTGTAGGTTTTGTGTTAGAAGAGATGAGGAAAAAACCTAAATGAGTAATGCAGCTTTTAATACAAGCATCTGGTCCTGCAGACATGCTGAGTGGGAGGAGGAGGATTTTTCCATTTTAAATAAAGCAATGATTATAAAAACATGACAGGAGTGTGTCTTCATATGGGAAAGCCTGTCACCTTTATTATTTCTGCTGGCAGCAGTGACTAGATGTGCTTTCTGAAACATAAGCCTTTCACTCACAGGCACAGCATTGAAGTATTTCTCTCATGAAATGCAAGCAGAAAGCCAGAGATAGATGCAGATTGTATTGGGAGAGGCTGTTAAAATAATCACTCATTTCCACCTTTATTGCTTGTCACAGCAACACACCTTGGGCCAAGGCCCCTCCTTTACAGAGGGAGGCTGTGATCCTTCAGAGCAAAGAAGATTACTTCTTTTTACGGATAAGTACTTAACTAAAGCCTTCAATAGGCTATGTTTTATGCCTTTGGAAGTGATCCTTTTATTGAATGTTTTCTGCATCCAGTGTTCCTTGGTGATATTCCATTATTGAAGGTGTGTGAGAAAACCTCTTCATGTTTTTTACTCAGTTTCCCTTTCAATAAGAATGGCTAAAAGTCCTCACTCTGGTCTACTGGAAAGAAGAAGACTTTTCAAGTGAGGATTAAACAACAAAAAATCCAAACAAAAAAAACAAACATACAAAACCAGGAAAAAGAACATCAAGTTGTCCCAGAAATGATTGCAGGGATGGTGAAGGAGGCAGAGATATTGTAATATTCCCAAAAGGACAACAACTGGGGAATGAGGAGAGGCATGATTCCACCCATGCCATAGTCCCACAAGATATCGAGTGCACAGGGAACACAGTAATGCTACTGTCAAATCTGGAATTTGGTTGGCTCAGTTTGACCTATTAATTTGTGATAACTTCACCCAATAGCAAGAATTATCTTCTGGTGGTTCAGATCATCGGGTATCAGTGTGAAAGGGGGTCAGACTGGTCCTCTGCAGCTCCCTTCTTTTTGTCTATAGAGGTTTTGGGCGCCTCAGAAGAGGCATTGCTATGTATCTGCCTGTGCTGTGCCAGGGAACAGGAGGCTGCCAGCTGCCCAGGGATGTAGGATGCCACACACCTGTGGTGGCACCCAGCACACCGGGCTCCTGGCATGGGACAGGCGTGGCCTCTGCACCTCTGCAATGCAGAGCACAGAAGAGCTTTCAAAGCAGGCCCTGGGAAGCGGTTTGCCCTTCTCACTGATGGCAGACCTAACTACAGAACTGCAGAAACAGTCTGCAAGTGTGGATGGTTTCAGGTAGAGAAGTGGCCTGATTCTGCCACTCCTCGGCAAGCATTCAGACCCAGTGGGATACACAGGAGGGAAGAGGTGGAGGCTTCTAATTTTCCTGTTTCGTTTGGGGGGAAAGTAGCAGCCATAACCACAGTTTGCACAGAAACTGTTTGAATGGTGAATGTGAAAACAGGAGGAGACTCACATGTTTGATACTTCCCAGAAGGTACAGGCTTGAGGAGGGAAGGTGAAGATCAGCAGAGGTTCTGGGTCAATGTTTTGGGGCATCTGCCTTAATTTCACCTACACTTCTTGGGTGCCCATCTCTTTTATCAGGTTTGCCCCTGCCTGGCTCTGCTTGCATTCCCACACCTGTGGAGCAGAGGAAAGAGAATGCCATGGGCAAGTCTGATTGTTGGTGCTAACAGGGAGAGGGATAGGACTTATTGAGCCATAGGGGGGGAAAAAAAAAAGAAAGAAAAGAAAGAAAGAAAGATATTTAAATGTAAAGATTCTAAGAAGTCACTGAAACAAGTAGTCAATTCTAAGGCCAACCTACTCTCCAGACAAACACCAGCTCACAAGCGTGGAGATGGACAGCAAGGCAGACAGAGCCTGTGCCCTTCCAATGCACAAAACTAACTCCCAACCTTCAGAGAAGGGTCTAGCAGCCAGTTACAGCAGTAACTGAGTTTTGTGGTGCTCTGAACCCCATTAAGGAATGAGGGCTGGTTTGTGCTGGTTACTGCCCATCAGGTTTGATGGGAGACATGGCATCTCTCAGAATTGTGAGGACGCATGCAATAGCTGAGTAGCAGAAACTCCTTTGGTGTTGTAGGAAGGATTGAAGAGAAAGTTTAAAATCAAAATTTAAAGCAAAATGGATGCTGGAGGTCCTGAAGTGTAATCCATAGGTTTTTCTTGGGGAAATGTGTTTTGAGGAGAATTTAAAAGGAATTAATTATGAACTTGCATGCATCTTAGTGGGAGAAATCCCTAAGCCAAACCGCTTGGGTGCAGGCTGACCTGCAAACTATGTTTGTTCATTCAGACCCATGTTTTAAGAAGTAAAAGGGAATTTTGGGTGCCATTCTTTGTCCTACTTGCTTTTTCTGCTGGTATCAGGCATACATTTAAAATTCACTCTCCAAATGCAAAAGAATCAACTGTCTCTTGGTGGACACTAAAACTCACTGATCACTTACAGAAACACAGGTTTAATGTGGCTGTGAGGGAATGCAGTGAGAAAAGAACTCCATTTTTACTGCCTTTAGGTGTATTTCAGCATCCATTAGGAATTATCTGGAATTATCAAAACTCACTCAGGTCACATAGAAGACATCATAAAATCCCATCTTCTGTATGTCATCATACTTTACTTTCAAGTTAGCCTGGTTTTGGTCACATTACAATGGGATAAATTATAGTTATTTTAATGATAATAGATAATATGCCTAATCCAGTAACACAATCTTCCTGTGCAGGGTTTTCTTTTCCCTTTGTAATTGGTTCTGTCACTGTCACTTCCATTACTCCTACTGAGAATCATACGCGTTTCTAAGAATCTGTATAACAGCAAGAAGTCCCTGGATATTACCATGAGACAGACAAAAGCAAATATGGAAAGGTACTATAATGTCACAGTATGAGAAATGCTTCCTACAACCCATATTCTTGCAACTCTCTGGTACTCAGAATCACAGAATTTATCCCAGAGCCCAACCATTAACCCTGGCCAAGCCCACCACTAAACCATGTCCCTAAGTGCTAAATCTACGTGTCTTTTAAATACCATCAGGGATGGTAACTCCACCACTCCCCTGGGCAGCCTGTCCCAATGCTTAATAACCCTTTCAGTGAAGAATGCTATCACAATTTCCAGTCTAAACCTTTCCTGGCACATCCTGGGGCCATTTCCTCTTGTCCTATCACTTGTTACTTGGGAGAGGAGACCGACCCCCACCTGTCTATCACTTCCTTTCAGGCAGTTGTAAAGAGAGATAAGGTCCCCCCTGAGCCTCCTTTTCTCCAGGCTGAACAGCCCCAGGTCTCTGCTTCTCCTCACAGGACTTATTCTCCAGACCCTTCCCAAGCTCCATTGCCCTTCCCTGGACTTGCTTCAGCCCCTTAATGTCTTTTTTTGTAGTGACAGGCACAGAACTGATGCATCTGATAGAAGAAAAAAAAAAAAAAAAGCAATATGTATATCAAGATTTGAATTTAATTGATAAGCAAAAGGTGTTGGTTTTTTTAAAATCCATTTGCATGCAGGAGTGAACAAACTCCTGTACAAAGTACCTTCCTTTGAACAAAGCACACAGAAGTGGCAGCATCCAGAAGGCCTTACCTCAAATCCATGTTTTACAGCAACCTCGGTCCTACTGGAATTAATAATGAGTTAGTGGCAGTCTCCAGAGGAATATGGATTTTGAGTGTATTCACTTCCCTGATAATTCCTGCACTTTACCTGCTAAAACTGTCCTTACATTTCCAGCCCAACGTGTGACCCCCCAGCCTTCTCTTAACAGTTTTCTAATATAACTGTTCACACATTTTTTTTCAGCTGCAGAAACAGGTACTTCTTCATGCTGAACTGTCAAGGAATAAACTCAAAGTTCACTTAAAATACAGGGATAACTTAGAAAGGTTCTTTTCTCATGCAATATTTCCTTGTAAAGTAAAAATAAATATGCTAGTTAATGCACAGAAATTGCATGGCACTGTCTTCCCAGCGAATACTTTATTCCAAAATAAATCACAATATTTTGGAGTGGTCATTCCACCCTAAAATAGTTCCTGGGAAAAGGAATCCTAGAATAAAAACATCACATTCTGGGATGCAGGAAGAGTAATTTGGGGTTACTCCTGGCAGTATTAATGTGGCTGCATCAGAAGCATCATTTTGGAAGAGCAAAACAGTCTTCTCTCAGAAATGAGATCTACAGGTTGCTACTCTATGTATATGAGGTAGTTTTGAGCTCGAACATCCTCAGATAAACTAGAAGCTAGAGTAAAGTTATTTTGAACCAATTAGACTCAATCTACTTCTTGGGGACTCCCACATCAAAATCATCAGTAAGGCAACAAGGGCACCACACTCAGATCTGCTCAGAGTTAAGGGATCTGTTTTAGAAGACTGAAATTTAATGTAATACAGACAATACAGGATTACAAGAGCTTACTACCTAGAAACAAAAAAGCCCAAACAATGTGGTCTTAAGGTTTGTTTAAATTGACTTTAACGACTCTTCCTTTCAAACCAATAAACCTGAAGTAGCAGTTGCTAATTAGAAAGTCAGTGTCTTAGCTGATTGTCTTTCCCTGGGACCACAGCACAAATAACTCTGTGGCTTTTCTTGTGCCAGAAGAATGGGTTTAGAGAGTCTAATTAGGGCACTGAACAACCGATTGTGATGAAGAGCCCAACATAGCCCAGTTGTTCAATAAATATCACGAATGGAGTTCTAAACTTCTCCCCATTAGTGCTTTTTTTTGGGAAAGCAGTTCCACCAAAAGGAGACAAACACAAACAGAAGTGGTAAGTGTCAATGTCTGACCAGTATATGGTTTGGAAACAGGCCTCTTCTCTGTGTGTTATTTAATGAAAGAACCAATTCTGTTTCCTCTTCAGAGAAAAAATTAAGAGGATTTCATCCCATTTAATCAATATTAGTGAACAGTAGTCTTCCTTGGTGAAGCTAGAAGGCAGTTAACATGCACACACCTCCCACTATAATTTTATCTTCATACAGATAAAAAAATTATCTGCAATGATCACCTTCTCCCCCTCACCCCATTTGAACACCGTGGTCTACCTTTGGCAGAAATGAGAAAATTCAAGCAACTAAATTGCTATCAGCAAAATAAAATCATTATCTCAGCAGCTGCTGATGGTGTCTAGGTGCTTGCAGGGTGACCTGGCTGGGACGAGCCCTCTGAGATAAGAAGTGCCACATATTTGTATTGAGTTTGCTTGGCCAGGTTTCGGTACTGGGAGGGACTGGGAGTGGTGGCATCTGGGAGGTTACTTGACACTTCCCCATGTCCAGTGGAGCCAGTGCCAGCTGGCTCCAAGGCAGACCCGCTGCTGGCCAAGATCCAGCCCAGTATCATCAGTGGTACTGCCTCTGAGGTAACAAATTTAGGAAGAGGGAAAGTCACAGCATAACAGCACCTGCAGACAGAGAGGAGTGAGAACATGTGAGAGCAGCAGCCCTGCAGACACCAAGGTCAGTGAGAAAGGAAGGGGAGGAGGTGCTCCATATGCTGGACCAGGGATTCCTCTGCAGCCCATGGTGCAGATGGTGGTGAGGCAGCTGTGCCCCTGCAGCCCATGAAAGTCCATGGTGGAGCAGAGATCCATTTGCAGTGCATGAAGGACCCCCCAAAAAAGCAGGGGGATGCCTGAAGAAAGCTGTGACCCACACTGGAGCAGGCTCCTGGCAGGACCTGTGGAGAGAGGAGCCCACGATGGAGCAGGTTTGCTGGCAGGACTTGTCACCCCGTGGGAGACCTACACTGGGGCAGTTTGTTCCTGAAGGACTGCACCCTGTGGAAGGGACTCATGCTGGAAGAAGAAATGCAGCCCATGGGAAACACTTACGTTGGAGAAGTTTGTGGAGGACCATCTCCCATGGGAAGGGGAAGAAGTTAGAGAAAAATGGGAGTGAAGTTGAGCCCAGGAAGAAGGAAGGGGTGAAAGGGAAGTATTTTAAGATTTGGTTTTGCTTCTCATTATCTTACTGTGATTTGATTGGTAGCGAGTTTAATAATTTCCCCAAGCTGAGACTGTTTTGCCCATGATGGTGAGTTATCTCTCCCTGTTCTTGTCTCAATCCACAAGCTTTTCATTGTATTTTCTCTCCCTTGTGCAGCTGAGGAGGGGAGTGATAGAGCCACTTTTGTGGGCACCAGTTTTCCCTGAGGGTCGACCTACCAACAAAGTTGTTTAAGGGATTGTATTTCAACAAACACCTTTTTTTTTCTGTAATATCAGCAGAGCTCTTTGCAACTGTGAACCCTAATCCATCTACTTTGTGCAAATTGCCAAAAAGAGCGTGACAGAAGAGACTGGAAAACAAAATAATTCAGATTCTTTGATTGTCACACCTGTACTGTAGACCAGAGAGAGATGTTTTGATATTTCATTGGTGTGGATAAAGACTGCCTAATCTCCTTGCACACTGTGGAACTGTTTAAACACCTTTTGCTGGCATTTCAGTGGTACTCTTTTTACTCTGCAGTCCCAAATGTCCAGATCTGTGAAAAGCACATTATCCCATTCTGAAGTGAAGTTTAGCTTTAAGAAAAAAGGCACTCTAGAATATAAACCAATAAAGAGATAGAAGAAACACAGCAAAACCCAACCATTGAATTTTCTTTTTGTATCATATCAATGCATTTTTCTCTGACAAGAGTATATTTCTGCTACAAATTTTACCAATTTCTCTGCTCAGCTTTCAGCTAGCTATTAAAAAATACTACTTTTCTTTCTTCTACAGAATATTTTATTGATCTGATATTAACCAGGACATAATAATTTAGAGCATAGCTCAAGTTTACTCACATCCTCTGTGATCACTATACCACATCCTCGTCACTGTCCTACTTTTCTGTCCCTTCTCTCTCCCATCATAGACACAGCTAGTTAAGAACTAGGAATTGATGTCACCCTCTGTTGGCACTTACAGAGTAAAGTACTCTGGAATATAATGTTTTTTACAGTGCCTTTGTCTCATCCTTATGGGTCCAATCCATGTAGTTTGCTACAATCCAGCTAAGCCTTTGTGTTAATCCCCCTTACAAGTATCAACAGTATCCAATATAATGAGATCATTGCACTAAGTGAGGTTTGGGGTCTTCACAGAAAAGCCAGTGATGAAGCACATGGGGAATCTCTCTACAGATGAGATCTTTCTTTGATGAAAAGTGCCTCTGATCCCAGAGAAATGCTGTGGGCCTCCTGACCATTCTTCTTCCCAATCATATCTATATCCAACAGGGCCAGCACAATTCTTACCATTACATTATCATTTCTCTGCTATAATTAATTTTTTTGTTGCACTCCTTCCTGAGTGATTTCCTTCCTAACTAGATATTTTGAAAAGAGGAAGAAAAATGATGCTTGAATTGCAGCTACATTGCTGGCTTTATGAAGATACATAGCACAGCCAGGCAAACAATTTCTTACAACTTGAACAGCCTTCTCTGAAACCACAGTCATCAAGCAGACACTCTTCAAAATAAAATGATAAATTTTAAGCAAGGGAAAATAACCCCACCTCTTTTAAGTCATAGAAATTAATTATTTCATTCTCAACTACATGCTTTCATGCTATTCCTGTTTGCTCCTAGGAAAGGAGGGAAACAATACAAAAAGGCTACTCAGTTTGCAGTCAAGGGTAAAATACCTTTGTAGTCATGTCCTGAGGGCTGTTCATGATGATACTGCACAGTGCAAGTCTGTCAGTGACACTGCAATTGTTGGGATTCCTGTAGGGCTTGACATTGTCTGAATGCCTCGGAAAATGCTCCAAAATTGCTCTAATCTTAGGTCTGCCCAACCTGCAGAATTACTTTGGAAGTATTTCACATAACTTTAAATTAATTAAGGGGTTTAGGAAAGGAAATTTCAGTGAAATTAAACAGTGAAATCAACAAACATTTGGCTGAGCTATAGACCCAGGACCAGAGCAGTCTTGGCTATTTTGGCTCACAAAATTTTGTAGAGCCAGAAAAAGTAGATCTCCTCCATCTAGAATAGAATTCACTATTTGGGCCTTAATCCAACAGATTCACAAATTCAAACCTTTTTTAACACTGTCCCCATCCTAGGGATCTGTATGTAGGGTTTCATTCTGTGGTTCTTGACTTGCTCTTCACCTTTTCTGTTTTCCTCTTATCCCTTGCTCAGGAAAGGATATGATGAGCAATGACATCTTAAGCCCAGAGTATTCACAGATGTTGCATGTCTTTATCTCAGGGACAGAAATGCTCATGCAGGCCTAGCTGGACCTTCAGCTCTTTGTTACTGCTACGGGTCCCTCAGTAGACATTGTTCTGATCAGTCACAGACTGTTTCTTTGCAAAATCAGTCGGTGGATGATCCTCTGGGCTTGGGATCCTTTGGTTTTGGTGAGGGCCAGGAAATCACCACCAGCTGGCTATCCTTTTGAGTTCCATCAAGGGTATGATCCCATTGTCATTGAACACTTGTGAACAAGTAGACCAGATATTTTCCTTGCATTTTTTACATAGATGACTTACATGATTTAACTTTTTCTACCCACACCTACCTGGCTTACAACCAAATAAAATTACTCCAAACTGAGATTGTGCTATGCTCACAGTGAAAGGCCCATTGAGCTTGTTCAGAGCTTCATCCTTTGCCTCTCCTTTTTGAGTGTATCTGCACCATTTGCCAGCATTAGACCTGGGGCATGGGACAAAGCTGCTGCTTGTGCTCCAGCTACATGTGCTTTAATATCTAACCTTTTACCAAGACAGCTGCCTGTTCCTTTGAGAAAAACAATGCTATGTCCTGCTTTTGTGCCAAAACGGAATCGTTCAGAGAAGTGTTTTGTTAAATGTTTGTCAAACCAGGGTATCACAGAGGAGGACTGTCAGCTTGTTTGGGCTCTTTCACTCTGAAATTTCTTCAGGATGGCAAGCTTACAGTCCCGAGCAGATGTGGTTGCTACACCTGTGCTGGCTCAGATAGATAAATCTGCTGTAGTCATGTGGTTTTGGCTACTTTTTTTTCTCTTTCACCTACAAAAGAAGTTTAGTTTATTCTTGCCCTCCAGGGACAAGTTTTCTCCTGTTGCTTTCACAGTGTTAAAGTCCATATTCTCAGACTATTTTCTCCCCTTACAAAATGTTAGGTGTACAGCTAGGAAAACATGGTCTTCCAAACTTCTGTTGTCCAGTTCCTTGGCTTCTAGGTGAAAGGGACAAAATCTGTGTTTAGACTAACCAGAGCATCAGAGCTCATTTTCATCTATCAAGACAATGGTTTTATTTCTTATTATTTCTTCCTTTTACTGTCATACATTGATGGTGGGAGAGAATGAGAAGGAAATGTAATATGTCGGGTTTGTCAGCTGAAGTAATTCTTCACAACCCTATAAAGCCTAAAGGACTACCCCAGTTTGCACCAACAGTGCAGCCAATTTGCTAGAAAAGTTTTGATTGTTATTGTGTTTTTCCAGCAGCATTACTGCTTACATCTTTGTTTGACAATTGTTTGCTATTTTCTTCTGGCAACATTCATTGTTCATTACACACTCTTGGATACAAGCAGAGGAATGTTTTTTGTCAAAAAACCCCTACTAAGCAGGTGCCAGTACATATAATTCAGCAAATCTGTAATTATTTTTTAAATAAAAAGTTATCACTAACTAGTGTATACAAAACTATAATTTCCAAATAACTGCAATTGTATGTTATCAAAAAGATGAGGAATTAACATGTTGAGACTTTATTCTAGCCAGTGCTCAGGGCTTTGCAAACAGCTGGTTTAAGTTGTGTAAAGTAAGACTAATGTAATGCATACAGTAGCAATAGAAATTCTTTTGTGGGTTTGTTATTGACTGGCATTTGTAATGGTTTTTGTTTTAATTATTGGTTGTAATCCCAAACTTCAGACCTGTGCAGGAATGATTATTGATATGCAAAGGCATTTGCTGTCAGGAGATAAGTGC
The DNA here is from genome assembly GCA_013397915.1 of Daphoenositta chrysoptera. NCBI lineage: Eukaryota > Metazoa > Chordata > Aves > Passeriformes > Daphoenositta > Daphoenositta chrysoptera. The sequence continues at coordinate 150,352 of VZRO01006781.1, forward strand.
AATACCCAAACATGGAATAAGTCTTCCTCCCCTGTAGACTTTGGAGAAGTTTTACCCTAAAATTCATATGGGCTGACACCACTGATGGAGGCCTAATCCTGTAGTGACCTCAGTGCAGGTATTTGTCTGGTATTTTTCTCTGTCACGACAGAACTTGTCTTAAACTGGAGATGTGAAGTTGTCTTGGGTACTGCAAGACAGAGAAAAAACCTGCTCAGTTAATATCATCCTGTTTGAAAGCTGTAGAGTTATTTCATCTATAAGAGACAGCAACCAGATTTTCAAATGGATCACTAGGAGGACACAAAACATTAATTTCAATTTTAATTATTTTATCTTATTTTTCTTCAGTTTTAGTTTATAGAATGGTTGTTTTCTCTCTGGAGCTCATAAAAAATTCCAATTAATATTGTCCAACGCCCACACTTCGTGCTTTACATGACAGGATTTGCTGTGATTGATCTGACCCAATGCAGAGCAGCAGCTCCGTGCTGGGGTGCAGCGTGCAGGCGCTGACACTCCTATTCTCTGCACTGGCTCTAGAGATGTGTGCCCTCCCCTCCACCTGCACAGCCACAGCTCCTCTCAGCACAGGAAGGAGAAAGGGATGGGTCCAGGTCCAGGCTGCACAGTCCCATTCAATGGACCCAGCTGCTAAAGTAAATCTTCCAGGAAACTCCACTGCCTGTCACAGGAGCCTTACCCTATTGTGCCCACTGGTCCTGCCTCCAAGATTTAGCTGGTGTTAATTTGGCAGCACAAGCCAGGGTAAAAGGGAAACTGAGGAAGAAATGGGAGACACAACTCCAAGGACCGATGTTTTAACAACATGGCCACTGTTACTGAGGGGACACCAAAAGGCACTGACTGAACACATCTGAGCAAAATGAAAAGGGTGGCTCTGAGGCTGGAGATGGGGCTGACACAGTATAGCAGGAGAGGAACTAAGGAATTGGCCAAGGAGAATCAGTTCCACATAAATGAATGTGTCAGAGTAGGGCCTTTCTCAGAGGTCCTCAAAGACTCTTACCTCTTCTCTCCATTGACAGTGCAGCTAACTGAAGCACTTCCATCAGAGGACTTTTCCACCAGATGCTTATAGAAAAGTAAGATGCATAAATTGAGTGGATGAATCTTATGAAGTGACACTAAGGGAAGTGACCTGCATCATTGTAATACTGTTACAAAAAATAGACTATTATGGCAACATAGCTGAAACTGTAAAATTTTAAGGGCTTAACTTCTTTTTGATCTTCGCAGACTTCCTCAGAAAACCTCCCTCTGGAGCAGCAAAGCAGAACAAGGATAAGCAGAGCTCTGCCTTGCCCCTCCATTCCCTACTTCTTTCCTCCCTGCAGTTTTGGTAGCTGTGATGGGAAAAAGAATCAGATGAGAAGGTAGTCTAGCATCTCCTTTCTATTCCTTTCTTACAAGGGCCAGGGACACAGCTTTTACACTGTCTGGACAGGGTCATCTACTCATTGCAATATTTCAGCACTGAATCATAATGGAGAGAATTTTACTCTGCTTAGAAGCACTGAAGGACATACAGGTAATTTCACACTGAGATAATAGAGAACTGAAAACAAAAGTTCTAGATTTGTAAAAGTAACAAATTCTTTTAGAAAGGAAAAGCAAGTCAGGTAAGGTCAGGTCAGATCAGGCTGCTGTGATCAGTGCTCAGAAGACCGGGTCAGTCAAGAAAATTGGCGATGATATAATAAAAATTGGTAACTTCAGAGCAACTTGGATCTGAAAGCACTAGCTTTGTACTGCTAAGTGTCAGAAGAGAAACAGCCAGCTAATTTCCATGGGCCAGAATGAATAAAAGCATTATTTTACTGAATTGATGTGCTAATGAATATTATCTGCCTCTTTTGAGCTTTATCTGAAGCTTTGCCAGTAGATTTGCAAAATTTCTGCACGAACTGAAGACCCTGTCACTGAATGCAGATCAGTGTAACAGCACAGCATGAGGAAAGGTGGTGGCTATAGGACAAAAACACTACAGTGGAAGAGTGTGAGAACTTTCACAATCAATGTGCTCTCCAGGACTTTAATACTTCTTGAAGAAACCACTTCCAGTGCTGAGTCTGGATCACAGCAATGTGTACCTTTCTTTTCATTAGCAATAAACTCAGCTCCAGCCTGAGCCCGAAGGGAAGGACAGCACTGCTTTGTGACCCCATGGCCACATTTCCTGCCTTGAAACAACTGGCTTTAATAGAGGAGAAACAATCCCCTTAACCTCCTTTTTTCCCATCTCACCCCCTGCCACTGGCACATCACATAAGTAAATTCACACCTGAGATTCACACTTGAAGATTACTAGGCAAATAATACACATGGCCAGACATGTTGAAAAGATCTTATAGAAGTGGAAGCACATGTTCATTAATAAGACTCTGAACATCAGGCAATTAAAATATAGTCAACCCCATGATTTCTGAAATCCACCCCTGGAACTGCTGTTGTTCACACAGCTCCCAAACCTGCACTGAAGGGATCACTCAGAGAGTCAGTACTACTTGTTATTTAGGGATCTGAGATGTACTACTGCAGGATCAATCTGAGTAGTAAATCTGAGTGAAACTCAGATGAGAGTTGAGATTAATATTGTTTGCATTGCATTAACATTAGCCTCCTCAGTGGTGTTGTTAGTGCAATGGGATGTCTCTTTGCCATTCTCCCAGTATAAATGTGTGTTGTTCTAGGTGTTGTTTGATGACTTCTCAGATGAGCAGCTTTTTGTTTTATCATAAACTCAGAAACGCAACCTGAAAGCAACAAAGCAATGGATGGCAACAATGATGTAATTGTTATGAAAATGAAAATTGGTAGTTATCACAGGCCAGGTATTGTCAGGCAATAAAGAGTAAAGACATGTCACAAGTGACTGATAGATACGGAGGAAAAGGGAGGATTGCTGACAAGGAAAATGTGGTTAAAGCAAGAATGCCTGTCATAGCAGTATTTACATGCATATAGGTGGAGCAAAAGGTTCCTGAAAAAAGCAGCACCCTATCACACTATTCATTTGATTTCTTCCTTGCATGCAAGTTACTTTTTCATCTGAAAAGGAAAATTTTACTCCTATGAGAGCTGGGAAAAACATTTCTTCATTTACAGAAAGCAATTTGAAAGATTTAGGAATAGGTTCCAAACATAGCTGATGAAATTTCTTTTTCTGTTTTAGTTAACATAGTTTTATTGATCTGAATATATCATTATCAGAAGTAATTGAGGGGGCAAGGAAATAGAACTGTCTACTATAATTTAATTTTCTGCCAAAGCCTATATACCTGCTGTACTCTCAGTTTCAATATTTCAGTGTATTGCTACTGGCACACTACTCACTGAGAAGATTCTGCTTTATTGAGAGCACAATGCTCATGACTTGTCCTCTCACAGTTGTGGAGACAAAAATACATGGACTTGATTTAAACAGGATGGCTGGCTGCAGTTTCAATAGTGATACCAGGACAGACTAAAGACAATGCAAGAGCAAATTAAACCAACAAGTGCTTTCTGTAGGCCTGATCCTACAACCATTCACCTATGAGTAACCTTTAAAGGTAATTTGCCTGTACAAATGAGGATTTGGCACATCATTCTGTGAACGCTGTGGGATTAGTTGTGCTGAAAAATGTGTCAAAACGGTCCCTTTTCTACAACTGGAATGAGTCTGTCTGTTACTATATAAAATTACTGAGGCAAGACAATTGCAAATTAAGTATCACAAGAATTAGAAATCACTTAACGTAGAGCTGTAATGCAAGTACCAATGTAACACTGATTTTTTATTGTACATATTAAAGCACCCAATCCAGCTTCCCAAAAAGCTCCAGAGTGCTTCACAGCCTCACCATAAACTCTGGGTCTTGCTCAGACCAGTGTGCATATCTTAGCCCAGATCTCCAGTCCTGCTGCAGGCTCATGTGCGTACTGTATCAGAAAGCAGGACTACTCAGTGAAAATGAGAGGAGGGGAACAGGGTTAACATCTGTATTTTTCGGCTGAGGAGCTGGCATCTGCACGTGCAGCTCCAGAGTGGGAGACATCCTGGCAGAGCCAGTTGCCAGGTGGATACAGCGCTCAGAGTCAACATATCAGAAATAGTGTGGCCAGCANCAGTGAGAGCTCGAGAGCAAGTCTGACAACCAAACCACTGCTAATGGAGACAAGTCCTCTTCTGGCACGGGCCAGTTTGAAGTGGTGATGTACTCTGCTCTGGAAGCCCTCGCTAGAGGAAATAGCTCATTTTTTATCCCTGAGTGGCTGTTGTCCGCTATGGCGATCCAGGCGTTACTTCCTTCTTGCCAGTTGTTATTACAACCAACATCTTGCTCTTGTTTTCTATAAACCAGAAGGAATGTGTCTCATTTAGCCCAAGACCCTTGGGAAGGTTGGGATGGCAGGGATGGGGGGCAGTTATGCTCTGAGACTGTTGCGCAGTTTGCAATTCGGCTATGGATGTAATGATTTCCAGGGCTTGATATCCCCTGCTGGTTCACACAGGTTACTTCAAGCTTACCTGTGTCTTTTCCTAAAAAAACAAAAAAAAAAAACGGGATGGGGGCAGGGGAGGGGAGGGGAAGTGCATGTCCTCTTTACCTAGCCGGTGAATCAGAAGGCCTGCTGACCACAGAGGGACTCCTCCTGGCTACAGGATTTGGTTTACAGTGATCTTTTTCCCCAGATGAAAGGCCTTTTTTTTGTTGATTTTTGTGCTAAAGCAAAATACTTTCCTGGGCTCCGAGAAGTATGAGCAGTTCTGAGTGCTATAGTTCGTCATGGCATCCCTGAGTGCTCAAAGAACATTTCAGAAAAGTAAGAAAAGGGTTAAAACGTCTGGGTCGTCTTACAATGCTTAGATGCTTATGGACACATGCATTAGTGGCTAAGTTACTGCTTGCTTCTCTTGTTTTCCTGCTGCCTGTAAGATCTTCACTGGCTGACTCTAAGTAGTGTGGGAAGAGTAGCACACCTACAATGCAATAAAATGTAAACTGGCCTCATGTGTGTCTACTGTGATAGAGTCAAGGCATGCTGAAGTGGCCTAACTCTGCTCTGGGTGGCCCTGAACCCTGCATGACTGCTGCTTCAGCAGAATTGCCTGTGGACTGCAACAGGGCACACAAAATCAGGTTCACTCCCGTGTCACATCTTCTTTCTTTTCCTGAACGCTCAGAGGCAGTTTCCCGCTTTTACAATTTATTCCTTGCTGAAAGGCAAACGAGTGCACGGATTCTCTCCTCAACCTTTTAATATCAGTTCAATCTCTGTGGGTGCAGGACAGATTTTCCCCTCCAATAAGGGAAGGGAAGGGATTAAGAAACTCATATTTGGCAGAGTAATGGAAAGAGATTAGAGAATTCAAGTAATTGGTGTAGGGGTGGCAGCTCAGTTCTTGCAGCACATGAAAGCACTTTGGAAGGAATTAGAGAGGTCAAAACATAAAATTACTTTCTACCATATTGCTAGTTTTTCCCGGCTGCTGTAAAAAAGCACACCAGATGACCATTTTTCCCTTCCACTTCAAGAAGTATTGTTTCTCTCATTACAAAACCACCACATAAATTTTTGTGGTATGCCATATCTGATTCTATTCTCTCTAGCATTTCTGAGAAAACATCACTAACTACGAGAGCAATATCTTTTTGAAGTTGCACTGCCATGGAATGCCTTGAGCCGGGAGAAAGGCAGTGTCCACATGTTGAAAACTATTTCAGAATAGGAAATATTCAACTTACTTTATTTCACCAGGCATTCAGAAACAAGTATCCTTCCTTTTTACACAATAGTGCTGCAAAGAACAATTTTAAATTGATTTGACATTGTTATATTGTAGTAATCTTCCAAAATCCATGCTAAATCAAATTCTTTCAGTGTACAACCTCTTATGGTTCCTTGTAGCTCAGTTTTCTATGGTTCTGCAACTGCAGTAATTTCCCCATGCTTCTCTAGAGAGATTTCCTTCTATATTTCCATACCATATCCTACAATTACTTCAAAGTGCAGTAAAATGAAATAAGCGTGGAAGTCTGTGCAAAGATCAAAGAAGACCTTATTAACAGTTGTTTTGTATGCAGTTAGATCTTGCAAAAATACAATTCTAGAAAGTCAGCGTTATAAAAACTGTGTCTCCACTGCACGCCACTATTCCCAAAGCTGGGTGCTCGGTCTGTGTGAAGGTTAAGGAAAGCCCCTGGTGTGTTGGAGCCCAGGAGCAGTCACATGCAGGAGACAGGCGCAGGGCTGACGTGGCTCTTCTTTTGCACTACCACCACCTCAGCAAGTGAGATGGGGCTACACTGACAGCACAGGGATTGAACCCCCTCTTGTTACAAGCTGATGTGAAGAGCTGCATAAAGGAAACCATTTGCAGTACACAGTAACATGTTTTTATTGGCCCTAATAAAACACAGGAAACATAGTAAATATTTTCAAGTGCCACCTCCTGGCATTTCATTTATTATTTATATAAATACAGCTATTTTCCATTTCATAGAGCAGATGAAGGGCTCTAGAAATTGGATAAGCCTCATCAGCTGTCTGGCCAACAGCTGAGAAGACTTCAGAGCTAGATGTTATCACATTTTGTGCACAGCACAGATATTGCACCTTTCTCCTGAGCAGTTCAGAGATCTGCAAATGTGAATGAAGTCTTTGTAAATCCATGTGGAGTAGATGCAACCAGTGGAAGAAAATTCTCATTGCATTCAGGACCCACCAAGGACAGTAGTTACCAATTCTTGATTCCACTGCAGACCTCATGATACCTATCTTGTGAACACTCCGGCTCCTGTAGCCAAGAGATTGCATGAGAATATAAATTCTATTCAGGAATAAAATGGGGTATGTGTGCAGTTTTGGAAGGCAGTGGTGAGAACCTGAAAAACAGGACCCCCACCAGTCTAGAAAGCAAAGAAACAAGAGGCACTTGCAGAAATATTTTTTTAATCTCAGCGGCTGGTGAAGTGAAGAGTTGGTTAATTAATTTGCATATTGGGGCTTGGCAGCATTGCAAGAGCTGAGTGATGAGGCCAGCATCTGACAGGAACTCTGTGATGCAGCTGGCAGGAAATCCCAGGCTTTCTCACTGCTGACTCCTGCCTGCAAATTGCTTCACTGATCAGTACATCTGATTTTTACTGATGATACATACTGAATATGGGACTGGAGCCTCTGATTTGTTTTTTTTAGTTATTCCTGTTTTGGTATTAATGCTACTGTCACTTAATGTGAAATCTCTCTATATTACTCTTTTCCATGCAGGGTTGAAATGTCTAGAATGTTGTGAGAAAGGATTTTATAGGCTTTGAGAGAAAACAAAATTAATTTAATGACGTGAGAAAATGATTCAATATAACCATGAGTTTTTAGGACAAATTATTAGCCTTCTGCAAAAACTCCATCCAAGATTTATATTGCGTACAAAACTCACTAATGATATTGAGGCAATAGTTTTATGAACCAGGCTAAAAGAAATTATAAATCTAAATGACCACATCTGAGCATGACTCTGCCATTTTCTCCAGACCAAAACAAGATTTATTGTGAGAGTTATGAAACTTTGAAGCCTATTATACATTAAAGAATCCTATTTATGACCATGCAGTTAGGTCTGAATTATTGCGCTTATTCTAAACTTTGCTTTTGCAAGATTTATGTCTCAGTCATTTTACAACTTTCAGGGATGAAATTCACTATTCATAACCACAGCATGGGAAAAAAAAAATCTTTGAATTTTTGTTTTAAATACAATCAGTCACACTTCAAAAGTAGAGAGGTGAAAAAAAGTTATTTTTATTTTAGAATACCCTCACACCTATTGAAAGATGTTGTGACCATGCTTAGCTTTCAAAATTACTTAATTTTAGAAGCTATGATTTTATATCCTCACTCCCTGAGGCATTCAAGCTCATTATTTACAATGCTGGTTTTCAAATGTAAATGTCTAAGAATTATTTTATTATGAAAAATATGAAAGGCAGTTGTTGTATGCCTATAATAAAATGAGTAACACTCATAAAATTATTTTCTTGTTGGTTGAAAAAGCATGTCATTTGAATAAAAATAATTCCTAATTTTGCCATTAGAATTGGGAACACAGTGTTGCTTAAAATGAAGGAAAAATGTCAGTGATTCCCATGTCCTACTGTCCAGGACTACCAGACATCTAATCTTTAAAGAATTAACTGGGAGAAGTGTTCTTGATATCTTGGTCACACACATCTGGGACAAGCCATAATTACTTGTCTCCATAGATGGACTAGATAGCCAGCATGTGGCAGTGGATTACAGCTGAATCAAGCTAGGTTTGGTTAGAATTTTTTTAAACAAAAATAGTAACATGTTGGGGCTTTAGCTTGTCACAGCTCCTGTGGTTTGCAGACTCCCACCTACTTAGTGCCCAAAAGCATGAAATGGAGTTCTTAGTGTTTCCAGGTGACAGAAAACTGGTAGCACTAGGAAACTGGGTCATAACATTTTCTGTGTAGATGACCTGGCATGAAAAGTGAGGTGTCTTAAAATCCTAAAGGCCATGTGTCTGGCGATTACTTGTTTATTAAGTATAATCTTCTAATTTAGGGGATTTACTCATGGTTGAAAATACTGATTTTGAGCCCCTAGTTGCACATAAAATGACTCCTGTATTATTGAACTAGAAATTAAATGTTTTGGGGCAGGGTTAGGTAGGGAAGAGGTGAGGAATGTGAGGTTAGGTGTGACATCATTGATGACCATGTGCTGACCTGCAGCTTTCTAGGCCATACTTGAGTAAGTTTCAGATACTGCAAAAGTATGGGTTGTCTCTAGTTTCCTTATCTTCAGATGAGTGTCAAGAGTCTTCACTGACTCTTTGTAGCTGCTGATTGATGTCATTGCCCATGAAGTATCACTGACATGTCTGGAAGCCTCAAGAAGGATGAACAAACAACTTCTGAGGCTCCATTCTCTCCTGGAGAAGACTCCAAAGACAGTATGGGCCACTGAGAGAAAGACCTTCCTCTGGTCATGGAGGATTGTGTTAGAGAACACACAGGCAAACTCAAAATCCACAAGTCAATGGGCCCTGCTGGGATGCATCCATGAGTACTGAGGCAGCTGTTTGACACCACAATGATGCAGCTCACAGTCATCTTTGAAAGGTCATGGCAGTCAGGAAACATGCCTGAGGACTGGAAGAAATCAAACATCACCCCAGTCTTCAAAAAGAGAAAGAAGAAGGACCCGGTCAGCCAGTCTGCCCCACCTCAATCCCTAGAAAGGTGATGAAATGCCTCATTCTGCAGGCCATTTCCATCCACACAGAGGTGATAAGGAATAGTCAGCGTGGATTCATTTAAAGCAAATCATGCTTGAGCACCCTGATTGCCTTCTATGATGAAACAACTACCTGGATAAAGACCATTGCCAGCAGGTTGAGGGAGGTGATCCTGTCCCTCTACCTATGCCTGGATGTCTGCACCAGTAATTAAAAATAACAAAGCCTAAAAGTCTGCACAGTTCCCCATTTTCTATTACAAAATCATAACCAGCTTTCTTTTGGAAAGAAACTACGGCCAAATGAAAGTAATGTTGGTTTCAAATCATATTAACTTGTAGAGCCTTGTGCACAAAAGGACCGCTCACACAGTTGTTCCTATGAGGCATAACACAGAGTCTGGCCCTTTTTAGGAAACTCATTACTTAACAATACATTGTTGTGTTTGATTGAATTGGCTCAGATAAGCTTGGCAAGGCTGCAAGAAAAATCTGTGTTGTCATGCCAAATGTTTTCCAACCTGTGTGTGCCTGTGCTGAGGTCTGATAAGGTTATCCGTGGTGCATATGCTTGTCATCAAAAGGTTACATTCTTGTACTGTCCATACAGGCTTCAGGGTGATTGCATTCAATGCTGAAAAAAACCATCTGAAAAGGCAATTCTGCTCTAGCACATGGCTGGATCAGCCACCCCTTGCCCTATTCCTGTGCCTGTGACTTCCCTGGCTACACTGTCTCTCCAAAAGGAGAGTGGGACGGTGCCCCTTTCATCCTCATCTTTTGTCTGTTTTGTGTGGCACTTATGGAGACAGACATGGGTTTGCATATTTGGGGAATTGATGGGGTGATGGAAGCAACCTCCTCTTATCTCATATGTAGGCTTTAGTCACTGTACAAGAAAAGAGGGCCCTGCCTTTCTCAGAGGTGTTTGGAAATGAGCCTGGACCTGCTGCTGTTCCTGCACACTAGGCACATGCTGAAAATGCTGCATTCCTGGAAGTGATCAAGGGCGGGTTGGATGGGGCTTCGAGCACCCTGGTCTAGTGGAAGGTGTCCCTGCCCATGGGAACTAGATTATATTTAAAGACCGTTCTAACACAAATCATCCTATGATTCTATAATATGACTACTGGCCTTATCTGACCAGAGGTCTTAAAGAGAAGGCTCTGCCTTTGGGTAGGGACAAAATATCCAGATCAACAGTCTTTTGTCCAAACATGCACTGACATTCCTATTTAGGCATCTGCTAGATTTTGCTGGCTTTTTGCAAGCTCATTCCAGGCTGGGGACTTCTAGGCTGTGGATGGTTTTCAGTGCTGCCATATGTGGTCTTAGTTTAGGTGCCATTGCAGGTTCTTTGGTTCTCTTCCCAAAGTATGGGTATCCTGGAAAATTAGGGATATTGAGCTGTCTGTCAGTCATGATTTTACCTAATCTGAACACAGGTTTTTCATTGGATTAAATTAGTTAAATTATTTATTTTCTTTTTTTAGTTAGTAATACTGGTATAATTCTTACTCTGTGCACAATTACGTCAGGCTAAAGAGTTCTTAATATTTGTACAGATTCTACCTACAAAGGACGTGGTACTGGCAATTTTGTCCATACTGAGATATTGTACCTCTGTCTATCAGACTTATCTAAACAATTCATTCCTACATCTTTTATAGACTTCTGAGTTGCAACTGCTCAGGTTTTGTGCCTGGCTCTCTGATGTGCAGTGTGTTGCATTTTTTAAGGACAAGTGCACATTTCTGTTGCTAGAATAGGGCTCTGAAGTCATACATGCTTGCAAAAGGTCGAGTTTGCTAACTTGACACCAGTGAGCATCTGTTTTCCACTGGTTTCTTCCTTTGGTCTAAAAATGTTCAATTTTTTTTAGTCAGCTTCATTTCATATGCTGTTGTGTTCATGAATCTTCTTTCCACCATTTTGTTTTTATATACAGATGTAGTAGTGCAGGAAGTGCCCTGGATCTTCCTGATTCCTCTTTTTCCCGTTCTCTATTTCTTGCTTCCTGTTCTCATTCCCTAGACAGCTATTCATTTGACAACTGGCAGATTTCCATGTTTTGCAATGCCTTCCCCAACTACTTTCTTAACACCCTACTTCTGATTGCCTCTCTCTTGGCAAAATGCCTCTCTGATGTCAAGAAGAAAATAAAATCTCTGAATCTATAGCATCAGGTCTTACCTGGAAGGTTTTTTCTGCCAGTCTGAGGACTAAAACTACTTTTTCCTGGTTTTATATCCTGCAGAAAAGACTTGTTAAGAAACAGCTGGTTGTTTAGGAACAGATGCTCTTTGTGTGTAGCAATAAGAGCTTTCCTTCCTTGGCTGGGCAAGTTCTTTTTCCTCCGAAGGACTGAAGCAGTACTGATTCAAGAAGTCCGTCTCTGTAAAAAGTTTGAGATAGAGGTGCTTTGTGAGTTACTATCTCCAAAAGCAGATGATGAAGAAGAAGCCCTTTCTGAGTCATATACTGGGCAAACACATGACATGGTTCATGATGCCATCTCTGCTCAATCTGCATAGCCAGCCACAGCTGGAAAGTACCTTTCTTGGCCTACCTTCAGTTTTTTGGCTGAACACAAGTCTATTTGCCCTTCCTGTTTAGACAACTGCAACCTGTTTGCCCAGGAAGAAAATTGCTTTGGTAGCCTTATCAGTGTTTGTGGCAAAAAGCTGTTGAGAACAATGTGTCTGCTCTGCTGCAACCTCCTGTAACATTCCTGTACGTATTTCTGCTGTGATTCTGCACAAGGGAAAAAATGGGGTGGAGACAAGGACCCTTCTCTCTGCATCATTGCTGGCATTCAGATATAAAGAGAAGCTTCATGCCTCCTCCTGAGTGAGAGCTGAGCTACCAATTTGTGTCAGTCATGTTCCCCATGTTTATACATGAGAGTAGCAGCAGTTGCTACTCTTTGAGCTCCCACAGATTTGGTAAAAATGCCTTCAGGAGTTGCTCCCTCTGCACCTTCCCCCCACTGCTGGATGTTGCTTAGAGCCACAATCCAGCCCTTAGACTGCAAATGGCTTGGAGCAGGGATTATGATTTTCTTTTATGTTAAACAAGAGCAACCCACACTGAGTGTGCTCATTAAAAAATCATGTTGTTCAACGCTGTTCCCTTGGGCTATGGTTAGAGCTTCACAATTTAACATGCAAGAGACAGGTTGGATTCTCAGGCCAGCCAGGCTCAGAAAGGGATGAGTGGATGGCAAAACAGCATGTTGGAAGAATAAACCACCATGCCCACGGTGGGACAATAAAGAAGCCTTCAATAGGAGATGTTCATAACAATGTGATTGCTTAAATTAATCCAGAAAAGCTCCTGACAGGTGTTAAAAAATGGCTCTTTCTTTCAACTAGAAAGGTAAGTTCTTGGCCATGCTGCCTTGAAAATCACATTTAAAACCAAATTAAATAGTACCTTGTGCCATTTCTAGAAGGTGCATTTCCCAGCCTTCCCTGTCAAGGAAGCTTACCCATCTCTAAAGACCACATGCGTAGGTGGATAAATGACATAGGGAAGAGGAGAAATCACGAAGAAGTTAAGCCTGTTATGCATTGTATCAGCTTCATAAATGACCCTAATGATTTTGCCATGGGTGAAGGGCATGAGGGAACTAGGAGAGATAAAAGATGTTATAGTGTATTCAAGTATTCCAAGCATAAAATAGATGCACCACCTGAGCTGAAAGCAGAATGATGTTCTGAGAGAAGCATTGAGACTTCAGGTTTTTTTCCAGCCTAAATATTAGGAAACTTAAGAGAAAGGATTCCACACACACAGTTTCTGCTCCAGATGTTTTGATCAGTTTCAGCCTCTCTGGGCAAACTCTTCCACGCAAGGTCATCCGATTGTAGCCTCTTGTTTAGGCTGCCCCCACAATGCTGCTGCGCCAATCAAGTTGCATTGGGCTGTGTGCAGGAGAGAGGTCTCCAAAGAGGATTAAGGCACAAAGGAGGGAGAAGTGAAACCTGCTCCATTCTAATGGAGGCCACAAAACCAATTGCATTAATGGTCCCGTTATTCCTTGGTACATCATTTGAAGATGAAATTTGTTAAGCAACTATTTCTGCATCACTATCATGATGAGGCAGTTCAATAGTTTGAGCCTCAACACCCTACCAGCCTGAACTGAGGGAGGCCAGAAGACAAACTTCACTGTTAAAATTGCAATTGTGTTGTTCACTGCTGGGATGAAAAAAGATTAAAACTTTAAAGAAGTTGGCAGAGACATAGACATCACAGAAAAGTGGTGTCTCTGGGTTGGGTTGGGTTCAGGGTAAAAGAGTCAAAGGATATATAACAGAAGAAGAGTTGAGCATCATTTCTCTGCCTTGGTATGCATAACAACAATGATCTTTCAGATATTCAGAGATGGTCTTCAAAAAGATTCTACCTATCTAATTTTCAAAAATAAAGACATTTCTCTAAATTCTTCGTACTCATACAGGTAAATATGCCAGAGAATTTGGGGAAGGAAGCCAAAGGTATTGAAAGAACACTTAGAGTAAATCCCATTGAAATTCACTCTGAGTGGATCCTACTCAAATTGTCCTTTGAGGACATCAGGACAAAACAGAGTAAGAAACTCCAAGCCCTGCAAACAGCTCAGCATCTGACTTGAACAAATTGTGAGATTTTCCTTCCTTCTTTTTGCTTTTTGCATAGGTGTAGTTGTACATTTAAGTCCAGATCATACATTAATGGGCTGATCAACTGCGTTTACAGCAACCTATTGCCTTAACTGCTTCATTAGAAGGCAGGGAAAGAAAAAGGTGAACAAAGGTCTCATCATTATCCTTTTGCCCCTCAACAACTGCACTAAGGACATAGTGGACTGTCCTGGGGCCAGTATTGACAGAACCTACAAGCTGTGGGGTGTCCATCAGGGAACCATTTGCCTGCTGAAATTTTGCTGCTGGAAAAAAATGATGGACTAAGCTAAACCTGTCTACTTTGTGCTGGAAAGTAGGCATGTTACCAGCACACTGTCCTCATGCCTGGACAATTTTGACAGCGGGGATATGCAAAACATATTGTCCTAAAGAAACATTCCATATTGCTGAAGCACTCTGTGTCACCGACACCAGTGCTGACCTGACTCTGGGAACAGCACAGGAGAGGTCCTTCCTGAGCCCAAACAGGCGACCCCACCTCTTCCCTCCTGAGAAACTCAGGCAGGTTTTGAAACAATTCCTTGCTTGTGACTGGGAAGATAACCATTTGGATTTAAATTCACCACCATTTTGGCCTGCCATGGCATCATCTGGAGATCGTTTGTAATCACTATATCTAGTGGGTTGCTGTACACCACTTCCAACAGTTGGACAAGAACTGATGATAACTACCAAGAAAAGAGTGTCTTGATACATAGCAATATTAAGAAAAGTGTTATATTGGTTAAAAAGCTGTGAAACTGCTTTTCTTTATAGAGATGAGTTCAGCAACAAAATTGGAAATAATTTTCAGGAATCTGTTGTAAAGATACACTATTTTATTCATCTGGAAGTAAAAAAGTTGCTTACTAGTGCATGCCAGGAGGGTAGGGTGGTGTCCTTTCCATGGAGTTTCCTTTCCCAAGTGTTATTTTATGCCTCAAATGCTAAAAGACATTTTGCTGCTGCACCATGGGAGAAAGCAAGCCTGTAGAGCAGAGTATGCAGGCAGAAGTGGACCAGTATTTTCCAGCTGGAACTAGGTTGTTGCTATAGAAACACTCAAATGATAGACAGATTTTCTGAATGTGCAGTGGTCTACTGTGATAAGAGAGCTTCCAGGATTCCAACCAAATTGCTCCAAACTTGCTGGAGTGCAATACATGAAGTGCCACATATTTGAAATAGCACAGGCAAACAAAAACCAGCACAATAACCAAATGAAATTTTACCCTTAGCTTTCAAATAAAAACTGTACTTAACACATGGCATTTATATTCCTAGACAATATCTTCCTGACAATCTCTTTTTAGTGCACTGGCATTCCGAATGACAGACCACACTCTAAGTTTAACACCACCTACAGACAGATTTAATACGCAGCATGCAAAGTCTTGCGTGCACAAGTCACTACCTCCTTTGGAGTTTTATTTTAGGCTGCATGCAGCCTGTGCACTGGTGAGAATCCCATTGAGTCAGTGAAGCCTTGCAAGAGCACACCACTCTGTTCAGGGCTATATTTTGCAGCACAGAGACCTTAGATATAAAATGGCTGAGCACATGGTGGAACAAATATTACATTCATAAACCATCCAAAGGGAAGTTTCCCAGGGGCCACTTCCATAAAGTATAAAACATACCTCCCTTGGTCATGTCCCCCTCACACACACTGTGCATGCAGTTTTCATTCAAAGCAGTTTCCTCCTCTGCTCTTCCTTCTTGCTCTGCTCCAAGGGAGGAGTGTTCAGGATTTTGGGTTTCCAGGAAGAAATCTCTCCCTGAGCACAGCCGGGGCTCATGAGCATTGCAGAGACATTTTGGCTGTGTCTCTTCATCATCCATTAGCTCTCAGTGGGAGTGCTACTGCACAGTCTGCAGTCTGCAGCTGACAGAGTGTGTTTAATGTCCCTTTGCCCCCAGTACCCAATCCCTCCAGCAGTTCCTCTCCCTAGAAAGCTGCTGCCAATTATACTGGTGAAATCTTCCACTGAACTTAGCCTGATTTTTGTAAAGGCAATTTCATCCCCATTGAAATGTCCAAGACAGAGATTTTGACCTGTTTGCATGTATGAAATATGGTGTGTACTTAGATTACCCTCACCACCCTTAGACTTGTAACCTAACTAGTACTAGTGGTTTTATCCTCACAAGAGACATGGGAGGTAGGAAAATTTTAATAGCAGCTTTGATGTAAAGGTAGCTGTTAACTTGGAGACCTTTGCACAAAATCTTAAATGAGAAGCCTTGAGCTGGAAACACAATTTTCTTCATTTCAGGACTTAGATCTTATGCACACAGTCCTTCTGCTATCAAACATTTCTAGATAATAAAGAGGAAAGCTTCCCTACACCTATATGACAAAATCTCATTGATTGCAAGAGGAATAACCTGTGCTGAAGGATGTCAGAAGCAGTAAATCACATGCATGCCTAGATATGATAACAGATATATAATTTAGGAATGCATTAATACATGAAAGAATAGCTTGGAGTTTGATTAAATAGAGTTATGCATTTGCTTTGTTGTTTTGGGGGAGTTTTTCAGTTGTCTTATTTCTTAAGATTGCTTTGGAACTTATTTTTTTTTCTTGCTTACTTGGTTTATACAACTTTGATAATGTCCTGCAACAGGGCTCAGCTACATGTAAAGATGAATTGCCTTTATAATTCACAAGGCCCTCTAGATAATTAATTACTCAGCATTTATGGTTTGGCATGTGGCCATCAATCATTAAAAAAAAATCATGTTTGTAAACATATCCTTTGCAGCTGGTCTTCTTATGTCAGACTTCAGAATGACTAGTGGAGATATGATAGAGCTATAAATGTCTTCCTTTAAAATTTACTGGTTGCACTCCAGTTTATTTCTTGTGGGAAAAATTAAGCAACAGATGTGGCAGGACAGGAGCTCTGTAGAAGAATGGTAAAGCATCTTGAATGGTTCTGAAATGTATTTTCTTTTCCTCTTTTTGTTATTAGATGTTGGAATCCTTAACTGCTCTTTGTCATGGTTTGTGTCTGTGAGCATTAGTTCTGGTTGTGATTGTGTAAAAGACCTGAAGAAGTCTGAAATGAGACCAGTGGCAGAACAGGAGGAAGAGCTAACAAATGCAGTTAGTATCTACTCAGCTCTGCCCAGCAAGGGAAGTGTAAAACACCAAATCCTGAAAGAATAGGCTTTTTTTTATCAGAAAGATCAGCAGCTCCATAGCTTACGATAAGAGTTCTTAATACTCTTCATTGTAAGACTGTCTGGCCAATGGATAGCAGAAATCACAACCATCTGAGCTAGAATTTTTCATGTTGGGGTTGAAGTTGATGTATGAGACATGTATCCAAATGATGCCTTAGGTTTTAATTTTTGTATTTTTCAAATTCTGTACTGCCTAGTGTGTAACTCTGAAGTTTTGTGTGGCCTGTTAACTTCTGTTCTCTCATGCTGGTTAGACATAACAAAGCCTCTCTAGGTTTGCTCTTCAAGGACACCTTGACTGTCCCAGGCCCCAAAATGTGTAAACTAAAGCCTCTGAAGAGGAGGGGCAAACTTGGGATAATTACATCATTAACTGAAGTTATAATTGGGGATTTAACCCTGATATGCAAATGGACCAAACTTATAAAAGTGTGAAGAACCCGTGACTGAGCATCCATCTTGGGCAGAGCCTTTTGACTGCCCAGGGTGTACCTTTGAAGGCCCTTCAAATAAATGCCTACTTTTATTCTCTTATTTTGTCTAGCCTCTGTTTTAGGTAGTCACTTCCAGGCATCGCTACAGGCAGCTGATTCCCCCACTGCACAGTCCTCATCATCACCACCCAGGGCTGCTCAATGCCCTGAAAGGGGCAGGCATCCTGTGAGGGCAAAGAAATGCCTGCTTGTAAAGTTAAGGAACATATGATCACTGAGACAGACTCATCTTCAGATTGCTTGAGTTATATTATTTCTTCATTTCCTAAATTGCAAACATTTCCATTTCAAACTGCACCCTTTTTACCGAGTAATTGACAGCCACTCTATGTATGCATAGATGTATGCAAATTCAGAGAGTGTATGCAGCATCTATTTTTAGAAGTGATACAGGAAAAGGCAACTAAACACCATTTCTATTTAAACTATAGTGTCAGTTGGTTTCACTTCATTGCTTTTTTAAAGAGTATTCTTGTGCTTTTCAAATCAGATGCCAGCTACTATGCCACACAGGGAAACTTTGATCTGCCTTAAGTGTAGGCTTCAGCTATAGTACAGATCTGTTGAAGGACATATATTTAGAATTTAACGGACCTTCCTGGTTGCCGTGAAACATCTCTACAGGGTGTGCTGACAGGGCTGACTTCTTCTGGGAGGCCAGGACCTTTTGAACAAGAATAGGTACAACTTTAGTGAGAGTCCACATGCAAATCAGTGTAAATCTTATGTTTGTTCAGTTTGACCTACTGTGTCAGAGAGATTTGTGTGCTGCAGTGGTCATACCCTCAGTCATCTCTGTTCCAAGGTTTTGGCCCTATCCCCATGTGTTTCTCTTTCCTCCTAATATTCTACCCTGTCATTAGGGTAAACAATGAACCCACCACATTGGGTATTTTCCAAGCCTGTTTTGGGGAGTGTAAGAAAAGGAGTCTTTAGCATAAATATTTTTGCTGCTCAATAATATATTAAAAGGTAAGAAAACTTGCTTGTCTGCTGCCTGTAAGCCTTGGACATACTCAGAGGTGACGGTGTTAGCACCTTGTCTTGCATCATCTGAACTCCCAGTCTGTCACTGTCATATGTACACTCAATCCACTTTGAGGGGCAGAAAGACTCAAGAGGGGTTTAAGGCTTAGAGTGAAACAAATTCTAGATACTGAAGAGTCACCTGCAGCGTGCAAACAAGACAGGCCACACTCCCTAAGGCTGGGTTCATGGAGTGTTATGCTAAATCAGCCTACACTGTGCATAGCAGAAGCAGGGAAATCATCTGTATTTGTCTTTGCTTGCCTCAGATCCTGCCACGCCATGTTATTACTGGTTCATTTTTGCTGCAGCTTAGGGAAGAGGAAGGCAGCTGGAAGACTGTCCTCCACGGAGGCAGCTCTGCCAGCTCCAAAATCTGGCTCATAGTGTCAGTTCTTCCCTGGTGAACAGGTTAAGCAAACGGCAGGGTCTGAGGAGCCTTGGGAAGCCCCATGCAAAGAAACCCTTGAACTCATAAGAACAACAAAAAGCCCCTGAGTACCACTGCAGGGCATCTTTTATGCATGTGGAATGGAGAAGTGGGTAGCCTGTGCTGCACAGGACTCAAAGGCTTGGATGCTCGGCAGCAGTACTGAGGTACACAGAAAGAAGGATCCAGGGGGAATAAATCAATAGCACTGCGTTATGTGTTATGAAAAATCTACAGAGAGGTTTAATGCAGCCATCTAAATGAATGCAGTGAATGAGTTTCAGCATAAATTACCCAGTCAATTCCTTCTCCTGCTGATGCACATGATAGGAATGGAGATTTTGCATGGCTAAATATAGAAGGAATGTGGGGCAGAGATATTTTGTACACCTTGACTAGAGCTTGCCATTTACACAAGTCTCTCTGTGTCATTTCCACTAAGAATACCATGTTTTTGTCTGCCTTTTAGGGCTGGCCCATGTTAGAGAGGCTTTATCCTGCTATAGTTATTTTCACTAACACACAATGATACAGGCCCTTTTGTGTGTGTGTTTTACATCTGTTTCTGGAAGCTGCAGTTTATGTCTAGTTATATTGGTTTGAAAGTATCATTTGTACTAGTGAAACTCATTTTGCAGCCAGAAGCAGAGTAAGCTCTGCCACTAGAAACACCTTTAACTGGTATGATTGCATCAGGTCTCAGGGAAGTAAGAATGGCTTCTTCACTGGTGCAGCTAAAGCTGCAGGACTTGCCAGCCTAAACAAGTCTTCAGATGCACTTTTCCCACTCTAGCTGTTTTCACACATAACACTCCCAGTGTTCTCATGTCTTTCACTGCAACATGGAGCGCAGTGAGGGAGATGGACTTGAAAACCAAGGAGTTATAAACATATGTCCATGTGCACAAACTTCCTTGGAACCAAAATTTCAGAAATACATCTGTTTTCTTTCTGAGTACCAAACTAGTGGAGTGGTCATGGTCTGCAACAATGGTTTATTTTTAACCAGCATGATTATGGTGATGAACCCTGATTAAACTGATGTGTGAATAGGGCCTTTGGGTTCCACCTGGAAATCAGCTTGTTCTGCAAGCATGGCCTGAGCTTGCCAGCCCTCTTTCAGCATGTAGCTCCCTCCACACTCCCCCAGATCACTGTACAAACTCTCTTGCAGCCTTATAACCACTGGAAAATTGTCTGCCCACATTGTGAAGGACACTGTTTTAGCTAAGCCTTGTCAAGTGCACAGTGCCTCCACGTAAAGAGGACAGACAGGAGAGGACTCACTTTAAATGGAACGAACTTAATTACACAAGAAGCATTTTTCTTGGGTAGAATGATGCCTTTCTCATGGCTTTTACTGCTTTCAGGATTCTTTTTGCTTGATTTATTTTTACCTTTTTTTTTTAATATGGGTATGGTGCCTGAGGGCTTGCCTTGGGACAGGTCAGTGCTATGTATGTTGCCAGCCTAAGTCACATTCTGACACATCCTTCACTTTCTCAGAGCTTGAGTTTGAGGGTTTGGGTTCTGGGAGCCTCCCTACTCTGCAGGGAGCTAAGCAATACAGCGATAGAACATGGGGAGAGATTTATCTCATCCTGAAATAAATGCCTATTAGCTGGTCAGCTGAATCCCTTCCAGACTCCACTGAGTATACAGAGATAGAGAAGGAGATAACTACATGGTCAAATCAAACTGAATACAACAGCTATAGACATTTCTATTGACTCTCATCAGAGACAGCATTAATTAGCTAGGATTACCATAATTTTGTGGACCCCAGAGATTCAAAATTACTGAAAAAGCCAAGAAACTAACATCTGATGTGGGCACATATTTAAGATACCTGAGAAAACATAGGAAGCTCCAGGACCGAGATGATCAGTTATAAAGACATGAACATTGTTTGTTTTTAAAGAATTTCAAGCATATAGTCTCACAGATTTTTTTTCCCAAAAGTGTCAGAGACCTGTTCCTAGCAGTAGAATCATAGAATCATAGTATCATAGAAGAGTTTGGGCTGGAAAGAACCTTTAAAGCTCATCTAATCCCATCCCCTGGCAATAAGCAAGGACATCTTCAACACAATCAGGTTGCTCATATCACCATCCAAACTGATCTTGAATGTTTCCAGGGATGAGGCATCTACCGTATCTCTAGGTGATCGGCTTCATTGTTTCACCACCCTCACTGTAAAAAAACTTCTTTCTTATATCTAATCTAAGTAATCATAT
This sequence comes from Daphoenositta chrysoptera, assembly GCA_013397915.1. Taxonomy (NCBI): domain Eukaryota; kingdom Metazoa; phylum Chordata; class Aves; order Passeriformes; genus Daphoenositta; species Daphoenositta chrysoptera. Next base: position 171,671 of record VZRO01006781.1, read on the forward strand.
CTAAATCATAGCTAAATAATCAATAATCAAGGATTTTCGAGTCCTCCAATGCTTAAATGAATAGTAAAGTTTTCAGAATTTGGGGGAAGGGGAGAAGGGGCTGTGTCTGGAGTATTTGGACATCTAGTCCAAGTCTGAAGTACTCTGCATGATGTCCTGGAAGTCTCAGGATAGACTCTCCAGAGCAAAAGGAGGTGATTTGTCTTGTTTTTCTAAATTTCATTCATTACTACAAGTTTTGTTCCATTACAATGGATACTCAACTCCTGTATGAAAACATATTTGTAAATACATACTCATTTTCTGGTCCAGCTCTTTTGAATACATTGGGAATTGTGTCTAGAGACATTATTATATGGAGGAGGATTGTATCTCTGAGGGCTCTGAAACTAATCAGAAACAGTAGATGGAGTAGAGGGAACCCACTCCCAAGTGACTGCACACCACATGCCCTGAAATCCTATTCCATACAGAATTTGTATGTGTTCCCTATGCAACATATGTGGTGCCACTGGATTTGCTGCAAGTACAGGCTAGTTCCATAGAAATACCTACTATCTGATATTTAATCTTGCACATTCAGTAGTTTGTGCTCTAAAACCAGGGAAAAAAATTCGCTCCCTTCTTTGACCCGACCCTTAAGCACTGAAACCTGTACATGTCCCACATCCAGGCTTAACCCCTTCAGATATTTCACAAATTGAAAAGCAAGGCTGGCTGTTATTGTGAAAAATACAACATTTACACAGACTGTTTCTTTGTTGTTCCTTTGGGCAGAGAAAGGAAAAAAAAAACACCAGCTGTTCTAGAGAGTAGGATAAGATTTTTGCAAGGGATTAAATTCTCTTGTATGAGGACACTGCTGATTTTCTGCCTAGATATTACTTCCCTCTGTCTACTGTGTGCTGCTTGTCTATTACAAAGGAATAGTAATGCTCAAATGCCCTAAAGTATGACAGAAACGAAGGTCATGGAACAGATACAGTTAACTCTTACTCTTTGATCCAGCTTTGAATAAAGACCTGCCTAGAGGACTGCTGCATTGTGGCTGCATTCTTTCCCCACCAACAGGGATGAAAAAGCATGTGAGTTTTTCAGACATGTGAGAATGGGCATCCTTTCTTCAGATTAAAGTGTTCATCTTGTTTTGGGGGCAAATGCAAATAAAGCACCTGAAATGATTACACTGCAAGTGTAATTCATAGCTCTGCCTCTAAAATCATGTGACCATGCATGAAATAGGATGTTTCTGACTTCAAAACGTATTTTCTCTTGTGAAGAACAAATCCTCATGTTTTGACTTAATGTATTTAGTACCATAAATTGGTAACTATGTTTTATAGACAAAAAAAAAATCTTTTGACTCTATTTGAGAAAGTAACATGGGAGGTCTTGAATGTCTTCTGTCACCACAGGTGCTCTGTTTCAATACAACCCAAGCGGAAAATGCCTTGCAAAAGTACCTGCATCACCTCTATCTCTTACAGCTCTGTGGCACTGCCAGGGATGTGGCAAGTCACAGCTGCTGCCATGGACTTGCCAATTCCTTATGTGATACCCCACAGCTGTTGGAAGCTGTGTGTTAAAACTCGTGCTGGGATTTTAATTTCTATATACTCTTCCTCAGGAAGTGAAAACTACAAAGCAATCTTTATGTCCCCTAACTCCCAGCCTGTGCTCCTATATTAAGAGGGATTCCACTTTGGCTGAGAATATGCACTACACTCTGCCGTTTTCTTTAATTTTTTAAATTTTTTTTTTTTTTTCACAAAACTACATTTTGGCATACGATCACTGCCTCCATCTGCTTACTACACATGCATGTGCTTTCAGTTACAAAGCACTCTGATTTATATCTTATGTAAAAATGCAAAGCTTCGGGAACACATCTCAGGAGGGCTGCAGCTTTCTCAGGACTGGCAGCATCTGTATTCCTCTGCCTCAGCCAAACAACATGCAGAGGGCTCAGTTCCAACACCATTAGAGCTGCTGAAGCTGATTTCTGGCTACTGCTATGTTTTTCAAGGACTGCTGAGGGCTGTACCTCTGATTCCCCAGCTGGAGAGTTGAGAACCCAGAGACAAGGTGCAGAGAGGAGCAAACAAGGAAGCTGCAGGTAGAATATTGCTCCCCAGTCTAAGCACATCTTTGCCAGACAGGCTCCAACAAACTGCAGGAAATTCAGAAAAAGGCAACAAAAAACGTTTAAAGGACCTGAGGGATTCATTTCCAGAGAAGATTAAAGAAATAAAAGTTTAGCTCAGTATCACTAACTGACTAAGGGGAAATAGGATAACTCCATAAAAGCCTCTGCAGGTGCAAAGAAATTGAGAAATCTTGTTTAAAATGATTTAAGGAATAGCTAGTAACAAAAGAGTGGCATTGATTACAGGAAATGTAGACAAAACTCCTGGAGGCTTTTTGTAACGTTGTAACAAAGAGATGGATCACTGAATTCTAGAAACCAATGGAAGTTCTCTTGCTTTGATCATTTGAAAAACAGACTGGACAAAGTAGCCACTACTAATTGGGAATGGACAAGATAAATAAAGTTATATGGAAAAATAAGTACTTTTTTATTTAAGAGGTAGGAACATACCACTAAGAAGAAGGTGCCCCTGTGCAGTGGAGGTGCAAAGGAGGCTTCAAGGGCTCTCTCAGTGTATGGCAACAGGAGCTGAGCAGTTTGACTCAGATAATGTGCTTCCTTCCTTATGCTTCTCTTCCTGAGGCATCAGCACCTGTCTTCATGTGTCATCTTTCCTACTTTTGCTGCCCAATAAAAGTCTCTTTGGCGTGTCTTCAAAGTAGGAGGAGCTCACTACCCTCTGGTTGATCCACGTATGTGTGGCCATGAGACAAAACCTTTCAGACTTGTTGGTCATATACCAATAAGCTCCTTTACCCAAGCTGATTTCTGCTGCTGGACTTAATGTCAGTCCCAGTGGTTCACATTTCAGACAGGAACTAGGTAGGAGGATGAATCTCATTCTGTCTACCACCCACTCAGACCCTTTCTTTTTTTTTTTTCTCATGTGGTACTGAAGTAACCCTGTTCAGCAGGACTGTACTGAACAGATCTGGTGCAGAAAAATGCAAAAATGAAAAGTGCCATTTGTCATTGTGAAGGTGTCCAAGCTGCAATAAATAGTACTTGAGTCATCATTTGAGGATACAGGTTGGGGAGGCTCAGCTCTGCTGAAAAGGAGCTGAGGGTCCTAATGAGAAGCAGACCAAACATGAGCCAGGAGTCTGTCCTTGCAACAAGCCATACCTGAGCCTGTACCAGCAAGAGTACAGCCAGGAGATCAAGGAAAGTGATTATCTCATAGTACTTGGCACTTTTTAGGCCATGCATAGAACACTGTGCCCCAGTTTAAGAGAAATATTGAAAAGCTGGAGAGGACCCAGAGAGGGGTCATGAAGATGATGAGAGGATTGCAGAATATGGCATGAAGAAATTATGAAGAAATTTGGTTTGCTTGTCCTAGAGAATAAAAGAACCAGGGGGGTTTAGTCACAGTCTTTCAATACCTGAAATGCAGCTACAGAGTTCATGGATGTCCTTACAATGATGCACAGGGTTTCACCAAGAGAAATTCTGTCTGGATATGAGAAAAAAATTTTCATTGTGAAACAATCAAAACACTGGCTGAGGCTGTCCTGAAGTGTAGAATCTCCCTAATGGCAAACATTCAGCACAGAGGTCCCTTCCAGATGAGACTTGCCAAGCTCACTCGAGTTACATGACAAACAGAGATGACTTCTCTCAGAGATTATTTTTACTCACATCCATTGGAAAAGACAAACATATCCCTGCATTTATTTCTACACAGTTCCTTAATTAGCCTTCTTTTTAAGGTTACCTGAGAAAAGACCTTTGTTCATTTGTTCCTTTCCAAAGGACAGGTGAATTTTTCTTTCTGAGATCCAAAGGAATAGCTCCCTGGCATAATATCAAGACATATTCCTTTGAGTTCACTGTGGCCAGTTTATTTTTTCAGCAATGAAGACACAATTCCATATGCATTTTGCCCTAAAAGAGATTTTATTATAAAGAACACATTTCTATCCCAAATCAGTTACTTCAAAAATGTTTCTTCAACCATTTTTTTGAAATAATAGCCCAAGAAAATGAAACAAAAGCTTTCAGCTAGTAGTTAATTGTAATGTTCAGCTTCAGTTTTCACATTTTGCCTTTATTACATCTTTTCCAAGCATGTCTTCACCTTTCTTCATAAAGTAGGAGAACTTTATTTTGAAGCAACAAATTTATATAGGTGATTTCAACTACTTTGGTGTGAATCAGAAGATTCGGCAAAGCTGACCCGCTCCTGTGAACTTTTCAAGCATCAGATAATACTATTTTTCAATTTTGGACCAAGCTGCTTTTCTGGAATATTTCCAAGGCACTGAACTATGGGTACTGAGCAGAGTAATCCGCAGAAGTTCAGTATACGTTAGCAAAATACAAGAGTTATTTCTTTAAATGCTCCTGTGGAGCCCTTGCTGGCCAGGAGCACTGCATCCAACATGTGAGCCTTTGCTTACAAAGGAAGCCTGTTCCCTTTGAAAGAATGAAAGTGTGGGTGGTGAAAGAGGCAATGTACCCACTCCAGGCTGAGTGCTAATGAAGTTACCTAGCCTCAGAGGAAGAGAGTGGATGCTCCATCTTCCTTTGTCAAGCCAACTTTTCTATGGGCTTTTAAATTCCATACTTAATGCTGATATGCATCTTTGTAAATGTGATATTTTTCCTCCTGAGCCAAGCATATTTATCAATCCCATGAGCTGCATTTTAAGTAGTTAGGGATTAGAATGCTTTAAAACAAACCAATGTGTTTTAGTGAGTTATTGAGTAAACAGGATCCAGAATGGGCCTTACCTATAAAGAAGTAGCTATATTAACTGTGAGACCTCATTAATTATAGTGGACTTACATATATATATATAAAAACAAGGTGAAATTTGTTCCGTGTGCCATAAAAACTTACTTAATTCTGATCTTGTCATGGTCATAAAGGTCAATCTAGATGCTGAAAGCAAATCCTGGCACAAAAAGTTTGCAGTACCAAATTATGCATGTCCAAATATTTTCAGAGTCCTAAACAGCTGCCTAAACTGGTGCTCACCTTGTAGAGAAACCATATTCAAAAAGAGCAAGTTAATGAGAGGAGAGAAAAAGAAAAAGAAAAAGAAAAAGAAAAAGAAAAAGAAAAAGAAAAAGAAAACAGAAAAATGTCTAATGGAAATCTGGATAAATCAGATGCTAATTTAGAAAAAAAGAATCAAACACAATTTCCATAGGCTTATAAGCACACATGTATCATGGGGATTAGTGAGAAACTTAATCATCAATGTACTGCCTTTCAGAGCTTAGTCAGATCTCATATCTTTGACTGTTCTGATTTTCTTCTAGCTGGTGTCCCTGCCTGAGTTTCTAACACAGCTAATTCCTGGGCTAAATCAAAAGAAGAAAGCTTAATTTTAATGCCCAAGAGTCTTTGCAAGTGACTTTCACACTGGAACAAACTTGAAACTATTTTAATACGGAAGAAAAGCAATTAACTTTGTCAGTAATTTTTTCACTTACATGTTTGGTATTTTTTCAGCTGTGATTTTAAATGAGTTCTCTGCACCTCACTTTGCTTCTTACTTGATTTGCCAATGAAATCTGATCTCAATGTTAGTCACATCCCAGTCTTGCATAGAAACTAACCTGAAGACAGATTTTACTCCTAGCTGAACCTACATAATTTTGATGGAATGTGATACTCAACCACTTTGCTACTCACTTGGTCAATAAACTGCAATATCTTTTGAGGATGCAGACAAATTGAATGATTCTGTGAAAAACTAGTTGGTTTCAACATAGTATCTGTGTGTAACAGCAAATCTGTGTGCTTTGGGGCTCAACAGTTTGTCACACTTTAATCAGGTAGGCAGCAGTAAACAGTGATGGCATTTTACTGTTTGTGTGGTGTGTACTCCCCTGCGCCCAGACAGGGCTGTGGGCTCCTGCAGGACGGGCAAGTCTGTGCTGTGTGCACACCGAAGCTCTGTCAGTGCTAATGAGGAGGAAATACAATTCCTCACACATCCAGACTTCAGAGTGTGTCTTCATCTCTGCTGCTGGCAGCTGGTGAGGAAGATGGTTCTGCATCAAGCCCTGGAAAAGCAGGCTGTCAGGACACAGCTAGGAGGCTCGTCATTACAGTCAAAGATAATGAGACACTTCTAGCTAGAGCCTCTGGCACAGCAGAAGGGTACCTGTGATAACATCAACTTTAGATATGAAAAAATCATAGAATGTCTCAGCTTGAGTTGGAAAGGACCTTAAAGATCATCTACTTTCAGTCCCCCTGCCATGAGCAGGGACACCTTGCACTAGACCAGATTGTGTAGGGCCCCATCTAAACTGGCCTTGAATGCTTTCAGGGATGGGGCAACCACAAGTTCTCTGGGCAACCTGTTCCAGTGCCTCACCACCCTCAGAGCCAAGGATTTCTTCCCAGTATCTAATCTAAACCTTTCAATTTAAAGCCATTCCCCCTAGTCATTATGGCATCACTGTCACTACATGCCCTTGCAAATAATCTCCCTCCATCTTTCTTTTAGGCTCCCTTCAGGTACTGGAATGCTGAAATTAGGTCACACCAAAACCTTCTCTTTTCCAGATGGAACAATCCCAGTTTTCTTAGCCTTTCCTCATAGGAGAGGTGCTCCATTCTTCTAATCATCTTCATGGCTCTCCTCTGGACTTGCTCCAACAGGTCCAAGTCCTTCCTATGCTGGGGACCCCAGAGCTGGATGCAGCACTCCATGTGGGGTCTCACCAGAGCAGAGCAGAGGGGCAGAATCCCCTCCCTCACCCTGCTGGCCACGCTGCTTTGGATGCAGCCCAGGATGCGATTTCTTTTCTGGGCTGTGAGCATGCACTGTCAGCTCATGCCCAGCCTCTCAGCTGCCATCCAAAATGTCATGCTCAGAGAAAATCATAACTGTGTTAAAAATACATTTTCCCCCAAGTTTTGTGTTTTCCATTTGCCTACAGTTTTCAGGGTCTTGAAGGCATAGAAGCCTTCCTCTTTTCAAGAGCTTCTTCCTAGCTCCAGAGGCTAAGTCTTATCTTTTTGAAGCTGGAAGTGAGGAGTTCTTGGAGAAAAGTGAAACTCCCCTGATACAGCCACATCATGCCTCCTAAGTGCAGCCCATGCATCATGTTCCAGCAGCCCAATGCCACCAGCTGTTTCCTGGCTGGCACATCTCTCGTACCAAAGCTCAATGCTGACAGTCAGTGGCTGCCCTGGGACACTTCCTTATCCCTGTGTCCTGCCACCTGCAGCAACCCACTCTCCCCTCCGATTTGCAAATTTCAGTTGTCCATGTTCACACCACGGCCACTTGCTGCATCTCCTCCACTGCTTATCCTCACTTGGCTGGCAGGCACAGAGCCTGATTCTGAACCCTTGTGCCTTCTCAGTTTGTGACCGCCTTCCATTTGCTGAAATCTCTAGGCTGTCTCTCATATAAATGCTGAATTGAATCCTTACCTTTCCTAGAAAGATCTTGGCCACATGTCCTTTCTCAGAGTTTTTTCTCAGAAAAGAATGGCTGCTTGGGAGAAAGCTGATTGACTGCTGCAGATCCTGTTTCTCATAATGCTCACAGCCCAGGGCAGAAGGCACACATTGAACCCTTTTACCACCCAATAGCTTTTGGGCTGCACTCATGCCAAGTCTCAGTCCTGAGTCAGTAATAGCCCACATGCATTATTCCTCTTGGTTGTTTCTTAAGTGTGGCTGTCAGTCATGCACATGTGAAGACAATGCAGTTCTCAACTCAAAAAAGAGGTTGTGCATTGAGGTCTGTACTCCATCCTACTTCTGTAGGAAGCATTTCCCTTATAATAGATGAACAGCTTGTTTATAGTTAAACCGAGCCCAGGGACAGCCTTGTCTTGGTTTCCTGTGTGCCTCTTCCTCTTCAAGAAGCAGCAAGGCAAGGACAGGCAATGGTTTTGTGGAAAAGGTGCTAAAGAGTATCTGTATCAAGTTCAAGCATTACAAACATGGCTTGGGTGAGGAAGGAGATATTTTAACTGAACAGAGCCCCTAAGAATAGGAGATGCCCCTAGGTGGAGATCCTTTTGGTTAGGGACATTCACTGGACCATGGCCTTGTTTAAACATTGGATCTCACCTTAAAGAATTATGGAAGCATCCCAACAGCTGCAGGATTTGGAGAGGATGTCCTGCAGCTGGGTTAGCCTACAAAGTTTCCTTTTCTTTCTGTGCATCTTTCTAGAAGTGTAGCAACTCCATCACTGTTTTTTGAACCATGAAAGTCAAGTCTGTCTATCCTTTTCCTTCATTTTTCTCTGGTGATCAGAGTGATTTTAAGACAATTGGCAAACTACTGCTGCTCCATTTCCCAATGAAACAATAAGCCATAAAACAAGTTTACTAGACCATTCTTGTAATTCCCAGCATGTCCCTCAAGACTTGGGCAGTAACTGAGTGCTTCCATACTAAACAGTAGGGAGCACTTTGAATGCTGGTCGTGTAGGGCATCAGCTGAGAGGGATATTCTCTAGGACCCAGTGTTAGCCAGTGTTTCTGGAATGTGCTGCACAGCAATGGGAGGAGGTTCAGGCCTCCTGCAAGTTTGAAACAAGAGCCAAGAGGGAATATAATTTTCCAAGGCTGGGAGAGCACCACTTCAAAGTAAAGGCTAAATAACCGATGCTCCCATCTAGTGGTGAAACTGTACCCAATGGCTTGGGTGTCAGACATCAACCTGAGCCTCCCAGGACATGCTGAGCTGGAAGGGCCACGCCACAGGACAGTGCCACTCCTGGGAACTTATGTAGGGCTTTGCAGTCTGAGAGAGACTCCCAGACACATTCAAAAGCTCATGAGAAACCAACTGATAAACTAATTTAAAACTACAGCATTTGTAATAACAAATAAAAGGATAGTATCAGGATCAAGAGTGCTTTTAACGCAAGGGAAATGTGGAATAGGATTCTCAAAATTTCTTAAGTAACCTTCAGTGAGATGTAGGCACACACATTACCTTGGCATTGGCTCCTAAAGCGTGAAGGCCCCTATCAAAATGCTACCCAAAGACAGTAAGTAGCAACACATTATGATGTCAGAAGATTACTATGTAATTAATATGCTAATGTTCTGCTGAACGCTGCTGAAAGCAGCTGAACTTATAATTATTGGCCAGGATAATACCATGCTTTTGTTTGTTCCTTTCTTTTTAGTTTACATCTGAAAGCTTACAGTCAGATGTGAACAATTACCATATGCTCAATTTATTGGGAGTCACCCCCTGACACTATTGTAAATCATTTCACGAGGTCTGCTCAGTTCTTTCTAATATGCTTATTTCCACTTGTTATGCTTGGAAGCTGATCAGATCAACAGGAAAAGGTGCTGTTCTTCTCCCTGGATCTATTTTTTAAAGGCATAGCTGGTGCCTACAGGATATCCCCAGAAGCAAAATTCATTAATGATGCTGAGACCATACTTTGTCACAGGAATGGTAAAGAAGGTTTTAGTATATTTTCTTGTTATACTGTAATTGTTACTGCTCTGTTTTTACTTCACTGCCCTTCTTTACTACAGCTACATATGGTAAAGCAAATAGGAAAATAATTCTAACACTGGTCTCATATGTACAATTTCCAACACATTTTGGAACACTTCACACTGCCATAATTCCCACTGTACAGAGTCCTAATTTCCAAATCTCAGTACAGTGCAGCATATGATAGGGCTTAACATAAGCCAAAGGACAGGACACTCCCTGAGAGGACAGAATATTCTGGAGTCCACACCTACAGTAACTAAAGAATGGAAAGGCAGCTCTTCTGACAAGCAGTACAGCATTAAGCAACAGACAAAGCTTGGCTTGTATTTCACTGCAGGTCACAATAAAGAAGGAACTACACATTTTCTGTTTAACCTGAGTAGGAAGAAGAGAGAGCAACATGGATAGAGCTTGGCTAGATGCTGGCTGAATATCTAAACTGTTCTCTCCAAAAAGCTAATCCAGTATTGGCAAGCCATGAATTTAATGACTTGGAACCAGATTCAAAGTGAACCTACAGAGTGGTTTATGACAGGTTTGCTAATGAAGGATTCTGTGTTTATTTATAGGGATGAAATTGATCCAATACTAAGTAATATATGAGAAAAATTCAGTAAGAATTAATTCAGGTTGACTGAAACTAAGCAAAAAGTACTGCTAAAACTATTGGGATGATGAAAGTGCTGATAAAATCCATTTCCAATCAAAACACAGATGTCAGTGTTTGCATCTTATGTGGAGGTTATATACCTGTAAATGAAGGAAAAGTCTGTGGTAAATGAATGAGAACCCACAAACACAGTGGGTGGCTGTCACAAGAAATTATGCTGCCAGAGTAAAAGAAAAATCAGTCTTCAAAATGAGACCAATGCAAAAGAATATATAGGGAGCAAATAAACCAAAGATGCTGCCTTAATGAAGAAGAAAGTTAAGGAAAGTAAACACCACATCAGACCTAATGTCACCTTGTCATTGAGAGACTGGGTGTCACTGATAAAGATTATTCCTATGATGAATGCCACTGTGAAGCCCACACAAAATTCCAGTGCACCAGTCAAAATAATGCTTATAGAAGTCCATAAGCAGTCACAACTCTCAGAGCTTGCACAATTGTCAGCCAGAGACTTTTTATAAAGGACAAAACTGCTAATCATCATGTTAAGTGTGTCCACAAGCACAATGCATACTCAAGCACACATGGATCCTACATTTAGGTTGTGTAAAACTGCCATTCCTGTACTAAAATCCTGAGAACTTCAGTCTGCCGGGATACAACATGAAACAAATCTACATCATGTTCCAGACACCTAAGAAAGGAGCAAGTGCATCATCAGAGAAAAATATTTTCACCCTGTTCTTTCAGCTTAGCATAACCCTAAAAAACCCATAGAAAGGTGTGCAACTGTTGTGTATTCAACTTAAAAAGATATTAGAGGCTGCAAGTTATCTTGCCAAATTTTCACTTTATTTTTCAGAAGTCTTGGTAACACTCAGAGCTGTTAAAGATTGCATTTCAGTGGGATGATGGCAGGAATCCACCTTCATCAAACGATGTAAATAATAAAAATTCAGATGGATGCATCCAAGCAATGACTTGTGGCTCTGTTACTGCAGGTAGGGCAGTGAGTGGTTTATGTATGCAGCTCTTCCACCTCTACAGTAATAACTTATGCACAGATTGAAAAAAGAGATGTATGCAATTGTGTTTGGCTGGGAGGGTTTCCATCAATATGTGTGTGGGAGAAATGTGATTGTGGAATCTCATCATACGTTACCCATGCTGGCTCTATTGCAAACCCATCTGAAAAACACAATCTATAAATATTTTTATTCCTATTTGAATAATGTGGCTTGTCATTAAATACCAGGGCTCTAAAATACACACTCTAAGCAAATTTTCTTTTTATATTAATTGAACTTACCTTATTGTTATTTTACCACTGTTGGGAATGGGGATAAAGTAAGGGATCTAGAGGGTGCTACAATAAACATATTTTGATTAATTTTAGCACAAAATTGGTATTGTTACTGACAGAGAATCATCAGTAAATAAAGTGACCTTGAAACAACCAATTGTGTGAGGCATTAACAAGAGGGAAGACATGACAAAAATGACAGAGCATTTACACTCCTCCTGCATTCCTCTGTCAAAGATGAAGTACAGAAAACCATAGCATCTGTGCTAAGGAATCATCTATGAGCATTAATTAATTATAATGCTAGTCCTCTGTGTGCTGGATGCAGTGTCACTCTTTCATAAACAGTTTACTCGTTCCACTATCATCAACTCGATTATTTGAGATGCTTCTTGGCAGGTGTATATGACGTGCCCTTTCCAAAGCTCCTTTGTGATGAAATATTCTCAATGGCTTAATGTATATTCCCATATGCCACAGACTGTTAAAAGCCCAGTCACATCCCCAGTTCAAAAACCCCTCAGCAACATTCAAGCTGATAATATAGCAAGAGCCACTCACAATGACAAGAAAACTTGTGACTTATCTATTGGGGCCAAACAAACCATTCAAAAGCATACCACAGCCTAAGTGGGTTGAAGTCTATCCTTGCCACATCCTCTGGCATGAAGAGCGTGAGGAGTAAGAGAGTGGGAGCACTTGGAAAAGAGCAGAGCAGCGTGACTTGGAGCCTTCTCTCTAGCCAGTCTGGGTGTGGGAGAGAGCCCACACTTGGCACGGGTTGGCAGGCTCTGGGACAGCACCACCAGATTGTAGCAGCCTGCTGAATAACAGCAACTACTAAGATCAATAGGAGAACATGGCACTGTGCTTGGGGTCCTATTTTCTCCCGTGTGTCAGAAGGAAATCTTTATGCTTTAAGGGTGTGCCATGGTTCAGGTAAGATCTTTAGCTCTTGAAGAGATTTCTCTGTGCCTTTGTCCTATTGCAGCCAAACATAAGACTTAAAGCGAGGGCTCAGCAGGCACCTAAACCAAACTACAACCAACCACATACACGTGAATCCACAACTACTGGTATAGCAACTCCATCCTTGGGACCTCAGTTCATGCTATTCATTTGCTAAAATAAAGATATTCCCCATACCTAGTGTTAAAAAAAAAGAAAGATGCCATCAAGAGTGTTGGCCCACTGGGTGTATGTTATGTGTTCAAGCACCAGGTTTTACATCTGGCTTCCACTAAGGTAGGTGGCAATGCGCAGGACTGGGAGATGGAGCCCCCTTCATTTGTTTCATGCTCATTCGTACCTCATTAAAATCCTACCCTTCCTCATCCACTGCTAGACACCAATCTGCTCCAGTTGTACAAAACCATGAGAAAACTAAATGAGAAGTCTGGCTACAGAGATTCAAGAAATTCCCTGCCAAAGGTTGCGCTATTTATCCACAGAGCACTGTATATGCTTTACAGATGTGGAATATAATTAATGGGCAATATTACCTGTCTCCACATTTAAAGCTGTTGTTTCAAGATGATGTCACATACAGACAATACTCCCTGGCTAAATTAAACTCCCATGGCAGCAGGGAGGGAAGAAATTTAGGGCTATTTGCTACACAAGCACAGATCCTATTGCTTCATTTTGCAATAGAAATGACGTACAAGTAGGCTAGCTTGTCTTATTTGCAGTTATTTTGTACTCTTATTTTCCTATATTATGGGGCAGTCAGACCAAAACCATGTTGTTGTTAGAGCCATGTACAGCCTGTTCTTTCGGCTTTGCGGATGCTTTGTTTATAAGGCTATTTGTCGGAGACACAGAGGACAAATGGGAGAGGCCCATTCTGTATTGCTAAAACTAAATTTGGATCCGATAGAGATGCAGAAGTGGTGCCACAGTCCTTCCAGTTAGGTGTTTCATCATGCCTCTGCATTTGATCCTACCTCTATGGAAAATACTAGGAAATTCTCATTGATCCCAAGGTTAGAGAGCATGGCTTGACTTCAAAACATCTGCTGAACAGCTCTCCGGTGAATGCTGACATTTCTGACTCTCAAACCCTTCATTAGGATGGTATGCTGTAAGAGACTTCACTTTTTAAAGGTTTTGCTGGCTTGTTTCATACTTAATAAACTTGCTGTGCAATCATGATGTTCCTGCTGCTACAGGAGATAGCCCGTGGATGATATTCACCCCCATGAATTCCTGTCAGGAGGTGTAGATGTTCAGTTATAATGCAGGTATATTTACAACTACTTCCATACTGTTTGACATTCACTAGGCTTCTCTGTTTATAATCCAACTGGATTTGCATGCTTCTACGTTATTGAAATCTCAGTGTGCTCTTGCATCATCTCTGGCACCAAGTACTTGAGTACATTTCCTTGGTCTTCTTCATGGATACCAGGATTTCTCAGAACACAGAGTTACCTTTTCCCAAACTCCACCTGCTGTAGTTTTACTTTGGGTTTATGATTTTCTTCTTCCGGTAGCAGGTGATAATTGGAGCAAGAGGTCTTTCTGGAGTTCTCTTTGCCTTAGCAAGTACGAGAAGGATATAGATCTCAGTGGAATAGGACTATAAACTCAAACTCTCATTCACCATACTCTTTCCTTACCATGCTGAAGTTTTCTTTATTCTTTATTCTTTATCCCTTCATCCCTTCCCCCTTTCCCTTCCCTTCCCTTCCCTTCCCTTCCCTTCCCTTCCCTTCCCTTTCCTTT
>VZRO01006781.1:194715-208826 GCA_013397915.1 Daphoenositta chrysoptera
GCCGTGGTGCCGCCCGGCGCGGCCGCTGCGCTGCGCTTTGTGCGTGCGGCGGGCAGCAGCATGCGGGGGGAGAGGCTCCGCGTGGGACGCGGCGAGGCGGAGCGGCCGCGCCGCCCCGGCTGCTGCACCTCGGGGGGCAGGGCCCCCGGAGAGCCCTGAGCGCCCGGCGGTACGTAGGGGCGACCCCCGGCGGAGAGCGCTTCTCTCCTTTGTTATTTTTGTTGGGTTTTTTCCCCCTGGGGGGTGGGTGGTGATGGTGAAGGGGAGGATTTCTACTGTGCAGCGTTTGCTGGTAGGAAACCCCTGTAGGTGAAGGCATATGGGTTCTCAGTGGCACGGCTTAGTGGCTTCTTGGCTTAACAGTTTTCGGGCGGGGAGTGTTCAGGGTGTGTTTTAGGAGGGCTCGCCTGCTCAAGAGAGCTTGAATAGATACGTTTAGAGAAGCAGTGCTTTCCAGGAATTTAAATGAGACCCTTTTTTTTTGTGGTTGCTTTTCAAGGCTGTTCTGTTAGTTCTATATTTGCTTTTGCAGATTGCTCTTATCAATAGTTAGGCAGCTGTGGTAGCATATAAAAATCGATATTCTCAAAGGAAAAAAGAAAGTCTCGGCGAATTCACCTCTACTAAGCAGTGTAGATCGCTTCTGTGGTCTCTTTATAATTTATCGGGAATGTTGTAGTCTCTAATACTCAATTACCATTTCTAGTTTATTTTGTTATGGCAACGTGTTTCATTTGGTACTAGAAAAAAATTGATTGGGTTACTCATTCAAGTAATTTAGTTGATAACTCGGAGGAACGTTTAGTCATCTCATTTCAGATGTGGAGGGAAATGTTAAGAGAAAGGCAGGAGGCAGCGGCAAACCTCAAGGTTTAGGGTTTTGCACCTTTTTAAATCTGATTTTCCTTTTTCAGTCTTGCAAACTTTCTGAACTTTAACCCTTTTGCAATGAAACTTTCCAGGCGTGGTGTCTGCATCCAGGTAATTTTATTGCATATATATGTATGTATGTATGTATCTTTTTTTTTGTTTGGAAAACTTAGGTGAAAATAATTCAGCTGTTTTTTATAGTGTGGGGCTGTTGGATATGGGGAAAGAATTACTACATTTTTTCCATTTAAAGATGGAGCTCTTGCCGGTTTTTTGGGGTTTTTTTCTGTTTTTAAGGGGGGTTTTATTATTTTTGTAAATCTGAAGTATGGTTTAGAGGTGTTTTTCTTTCATGGGCAGTTTCTGATTAAAATACTGTTTGACTGGAAATCCTACCTTGGATATCTACTAATTTTGTGTGCGTGTTGCTAAGACCAACTGCTGCACTGTTGAGAAAATATGTGCTATATTTGCTGAACGAGAAGCTGTGATAAAGGGTCTGGAGGTGAGGTCCTATCTGTGTATTCAAACCCAAGGACACTCAGCACTGATTTCTGCAGCTGACAACTTTGTGGACACCTCTGCTGTAGGAGGCAGGGCTCCTCTTGCCATTTGCTGTGGAAGTGCTGGATTTGAGATCTTGTAAGTGAAGACTTCAAACTATTTGAGGGCAGAAGTCTTCTCTGATTGAGTTTAGGACGTCTAAAACTCCTAGTGTGGTAGTCAGAGAACTCTTTTCTGTTCTACACTTCATCTGGGCAGAGGACAGGATTTCCCAGCATTGTCCACACTGCACATTCAGAGTTGTAGGATGTGTACAAAATGTTAGAGGTTTGTTGCAAGGTTACAGCGTTCTGTATCTGTGGTTTGTTATGTGTTTTCTACCAAGGAAATGAAAAGAAAGGCCAAACAATAGGGAATTGTTACAAAAACTTTTTAAAGGGAGCTTAAAGAGATGCTAGGGTTGCATATGTAAACGTCCTAGTGGAAAGATGTCATGGATGAAGTTGTGTGTCCATCTTATGTCTTGTTCTTTGAAATCTTCAAGATGATTGTTATATGCCCTCTTAGGTTAAACATAGAGTTGTGCATAAGTAAGATCTGGCGATTTTGTTTCCTGTTTTAAAATCAAGAAAGCAAAATTAAAAAATAACTGTAAAACTGCAGAATTTGATTTTTTTTTTCTGTTGCAGATTAGTTAAATAAGATAGAACAGCATCCTGGTGGTAGCATCCTAACAATTGCATTGTGAATTGGTGCCCTGTGTGCTGCTTACTGCATATACTATTGGGGCATACTGGATTTTACATGAGTTGTTGGAATGCTACTGGCCCATCAGAAATACTATGCAAATCTCTCTGCAGTAATTTTTAGATTGTGATTTGGAAACTTCTCTGTATTTGCTAAGGAATTGGCTAGCAGTCTACAGAGAAGTACTTGGGCATATGGTATAGGCTCATTTTCCATGTATTTAGCTACTAATGGCATTAAAATAAGCCAAAATACATTAAATACCTCTCTAATATTAATTATCTTGTTAAGACTTTGCTGAAAATACTATTAAAATCACAGATGTGTACAAGGGCTGTGTAATCAGTGTGAAGGCAAATCCAGGAAATAGGGTCAGTGGGAAATCTGTTGATCTGCAAAGGTCTGCTAAGATACTGTTTTTGCTACAAAAAAAATTGGTTGCCCCTGTGGCATTGTAACTTTGGAACAAAGACATAGGGACTTGCTTCAAGGAATGGAAAATCTGACTTTGCGGCTACTTTTGTAGAGAAGAGATCATTTTTGTTGAGTAAGGCTGTTGGCTCCCTCAGCCTAAAGGTTTACAACCCTTAAACAGCTCTTCTGACACTAAGCAGTATCCCTTTCATGTGTTTGAAGTGTGTTAGAAAGGCTGGCTGGCAACATTGGTACTGATGAATGAAAAGGAGGGAAATTTACAACATCAGATACTTTCTTTAAATTATTTCCCTTGTTGTTAGTTATTACCAAGCATTAGGCTGCCACACTTGAATATAATTAATGTAGTAAATGGCTTATTAGGCGCCATCTGAACTTTTGCCTTGTTTAATTATAGAAGCTTAGTGCAGTGGTCTGTGTACAATATTCACCCCAAATAATTGCTTTCAGACTTTTATCTGACTATGGTTATTTTTGGACCAGCTGCATACATGGCTTTTCCCTGAACTTTGCACTTCTTAGGCTCTCACTTGCAGTCCTGACACTATATTTTCAATTTGCATAACTAAAAGCAGTTGCGTTTTTATTTTGCTAGTAGTAATTCAGAGCAATTGTTCTGCATGCCATTCATATGTTAATGTGGTTTGAGCTTCCTTAAAATTCTCTAATTCATATTTAGGTATCAATCAATCCATGACAAAAATGGGAAAGTTGTAATTTTTTTTTTTTCCTCAAAGTTTTTAAGTGGTTACTGAAGTTAAGAATATTTCTTCCAGTGACATTCTATGAATTGAAAATTATGTTAAAAATGTAAAAGGAGTGGCATGGGATGAAATCTGCACCACAAAGGATTTACAATATAGGGTTCAGATCCAGCAAACCCTTCTTCATGGGCTTAATTACATATATTAATTTCACAATAAATACTTTCTCCCCAGTAGAACTCATGGTGACATATTTAGAATGCAAGATCATGTGAAAAGCTGAATACACCTCCCATGTTATACCTGAGAATAATGTAAAAACCCTGGTACTTGTTATTGGGTTTGTGAACATTTTGTATTTTAGATCAGTCTTTTCTAAGGTATAACTACAAAAAACTGATTTTCTTGATCTGTAACACTTCTAAAAAATATCAAACTTGTGAAGAAATTCAGATTTCTTTTTATCCAGTCTGAACATTTTTCACAGGCTAGAAACAGTACTTCAATAGTTGGCCTTGAGGGCAAAGCATGCCAAAATCATTCTGTTTGCTGTATGCATTTTTCAGAGATTGTCTCTCTACAGGAGGATAAATGCTTGAAGAGTTAAATATCAGGGAGCTGTTGCCAGTATTCTTGATGAGGGTCCTTGACCTTGGGAGCTTGCACCTGGCAGATGCTCTGGCAGACCTTGTTGGTCTACAGACCTTCAAAGCCCTCTTTGACACCAGTCACTTTGGAGAGGCTGGTTCTTCCAGGCTGCTGAAGAGGGCCAGAGGCTTGGAGGAGCTGGGGAAGTGGGACAGAGCTTAGCTGTGGGGTGTGGTGGCCTGGATTGCTGTTATGTTTCATTGGAGATGCAGCCGTACAGCTGGTTGTGTTTGTGTTAGTGCACTGTGCTTTCTGGTAGGTTGTGCTTAAGAAATGTAAATGTAAATTCAAAGTAAATGCTATTCATTGCATAGCTCTGCAGCTGTCAGCAGAGTAGGATTCACTGCAGGTTTTGTACAGTCCAGTTTATTGTATTAAATTGTATAATGCTATCTGAGAGTAGGGTGTTACATAGCTGGGGCTGTGAAATGACTGCGAGCGATCTGAGGTATGAACACAAAATCTTTGTAACAACCGAATGGCTGTTAACTTTGGAAAGGAAAGTTTCTGCTTCACGTGTGGTACGTATTTGTCTGTCTGGAAGATATGTGGCCAAGCAGAGAGGGCTTAGCAAGACGGGGACATTTGTTCTGTCACTTTCTGAATCCGTTGTGTCATTGATGGAGCCAGAGGTCTGGAGGGTGTAAAATTTGATGAGGTCTCTTTAGAGGATCCTCAGTTTAAAGTATCTGTGCCAAGTTCTGTATTTAATTTTGGTAGCAGAATTGTCTTTCAGTCCATCACGTGAAGGACTACTTTTGGTCTAGTCACTGTCACATCGGTCTCTCAGCAAAGGCTCTGATCCTGTCTCTGTGAAATACCAAGTCACACCTGCCTGTGATCTTCTGAGTAAATACCTTTTGTGTATAAGAATGTGGTGATGTACTCTACAATCATAGTCCAAAATGCCCTCAAACTTTGCATAATTGAGTAGTGAAGAATTTGCCATTCTCTTATGAGGCTAATGCCTAGATGAGAAAATGCTAGTTAAGAGTGCTGTTTCAACACAACCTGAAAAACGTAGGTATTTTATAACTCACTATGCAAAGCAGGAGGTGTTTGGCTCTGGACTGACAATGGAATGTCGGGCCGTTCACCCTTACGCTGCGCCAGGGAAGGGAGGTCAGTAACAAATGAAAGCTGTTACCATCTGATGGCTGTTCAGTCACCTGTGAAATGTGGTTTCTAATAGACAGGTTTCCACATCATAGGAGCAGCAACCGCAATTAGATGAGCAGAGCCGGCCCCCTTGTCAGAAGCCTCATACATCATGCCTCATCTTAGCCTCAAACCGATCCCACCAGTTAAGTGTTTCCAAACACAGCCCAGGGACCCGTGATTGCTCTGTCTGCTGGTGGAGAAACAGTGTTTATTGTCCAAGCTGTTGGCCTTTCTCTCCTAGAAAGGTTTAATCTGTAAAAGCAGAAAAAACTAGAGCCTACAGTAGCATCCATGAGGTCCTGGCTCCGTGTGAATAAGTTGCTTGCGAAATGTTCAAAGGCTTCACTGGGTTTAGGATTTCATCCTGTGGAAGCATTATAGAGGGCACCGTGTATCTCCCAGTCAAGCTAGCTAATCATGTCCAGACGTGGTAGTAGTTAACTGACAAATTGGCTGAGAAGTCAGTGATTAATTTTAACAAATGAGTTTTCTTTGAATGCAAGCTCATGCATGCCCATTATAACGCTATGTCTATGATAAAATTAGAGATTTTTATTCTTTAAGCTTCAAATCTTCTTGTGTATGATTATTTTTTCCAGTGTCTTAAAACCCTTGCCTTTTTGTGGGGAGTATCATGGGTGAAGGGGACAAACACACATAGAAAAGAAGTGCTCTTTCTTTCCCAAAAGATCCTAAATACCAATGAAATGTTCAAAGTGATTGCAAAATTTTTTCTAGTCTAAGGAGTATTTAATATATCATATCATATCATACAGTCTGTAAGGCCTGTGGTGTCTTCAGTGAGCCACAGGTCTAATATCCAGTCGCATAAAACTAGAGAAAGGTTTTGTATTGCCTTTAAGTGGGCTCAGTGATCTAGACTCCAGTGACCCCTAGTTTGTGTTCCAGCTGCGGGCTCCTTTCAACAGGAGACTGAACATGGGTGGTAGGAAACAAAGCTGCTAGCAAACGTACCTGAGTTGGGTCATATTTTGATGTATGGAGAAAGCTGCTTTTAAAACCAACCCTGCTTGGGCTAAATGTATTGTGAGATGTTAGGGAGAAAGCATTCAGAATAAGAGGAGTGTAGGATTTTTTGGAATAAAGCAGTGTACACTAGGTGACTTTTTTCCCCCTAAAGGTTATGGTGCTAGCACAGAGATTGCATTATACCTGCATAGACAAGAAGCCTAATTTCTTAAAAACACAAATGTGGTCTATAGGAAAAGCAAGCAGTGACTTGTTTTTAGACATTTATCTTAGATACAGTCTTGCAAATGGATGGAAGTTGGTGATCAAACCACCGTGACTCCACATGCAGATCTTTATTAGCACAGCTAAAGGGCACAGAGTATCAAGGGTGGCTTTGCACCCATGAGTTTGCGTGACTGTAGCAGTGTGGTGTTGACATTTTCTTTATAATATGCCACCTAATTTTCAGAATCTTATAATTCACCCATAAACCACATGTCCTGATTTAAAGCACAGTTAAAAGGTCTATTTAGTGGAAGGAGTTTTACTAAATATAAAAATGATTGCTTTGACAAAATAGAGAAGAATATGGCATCAACAAAGACAACTCATTTTTCATTTTCTTTTTCTTTCTTCTGTTTTTTAAAATATGCATAACTCTCGAGTACCCTTGGATTTAAAAGACATTTAGAGAAAGACCTTTAGAGAAATGGAAGTCTCTTTAAACATTGTTTCTTTCATTGTCTTGACAAGCCTTGAAAAGTAGTTTCTGTGCCTGCACATTTCAGAAACAGTTCTTAGGGGTTTTATTATGTGCTGAAACATATGTTTATAAAAAAAGACTATAACCTGGTGGAAAAAGTGTCTTATAATAATAAACCTGTCGATGGGCCATACGCCGCCATCAGTATGTTTGAAAAAAAATAAATTCTTCTACAAGTGTTAAGTAAGTTTACAGCCTGAGTGTTAAGTTAGGGTCAGACTGTGACTCGCCCTTTGTGGATGGAGAGGGGGAGGAAAGCGCCTGCAGATCCTCCTCATGCTCTTTTCATTAGCTCCCAGGGCGGCAGGCGGGCTGGAGCTGGGAAGCACCCTTCCCGAAGGGCATTGGGGGCTGGAGCTCTGGGGAAGACTGCAAGAAGTCCTCCTCCTGTAGCTGTGCCGCGGCGCTCCGCAGGTTTGTGCCGACCCAGCACAGAGCTATGTATTTTGTAACACTTGATTGAGCACTGTGTGGTCTCTCCTGAGAAAAGCACACCTCTGAGTTTATCTGCATTTTAAAGGTGACAGAACAGATATTTGAAGTTGGTACAAATAAAAGAGCTCTGATAAATCTCCAATTGGATAAGAAATGTAGAAAAAAACTTCTGTTCGTACTGCCTATTAGGTAGATAATTTTTATTTTATGGATTTTTTTGGTGATAATAGTACCAGTTTTGGTTTTTAATGTAGGGGATGTGCTCATTGCAAAGTCTTTTGTTTCTGAAGAGCAAAAGTAAGATGCAGAAGGTCAAAGGATATGTCATTCTTAAAAGGCACTTTCTGTGTGGGATCAGTGTTTGGTAAATGTAGACACTTTCGAGCCTATTTTACTTTGGATTCACTTGCGTAGCTCCTGTGAATGGGAGTCATGCATGTGTGCATCTCAAAAAGAATGGGTCTCTTTGTAACACTGTTTCCATGTAGAAACATACTTTACGGGGAAGTGTTTTAATGGCCTAATGTTTCCCACCACTAGTCAGCTGTGCACTGCTTGTTTTTCGGGCAAGGTAGCGGGTGATAGTCATTGTCAAAGGAAATATCAAACATTAAGGAGAATTGTTTAAAGTAGTTGACCATGCTGAAGGCTGTGTCAAGTGATACATGTGGTTGCCATAGTACCTGTTATCAAAATCATGACTGTGAACAGAACAGTCCCCATCAGGAGTGAATTTCTTACCTGCAGTCTCTCCTGGGTTCTTCAGACGAATTAAAAGTTTGCTCAGGGGAGCAAATTTGCTTCTTGAGGGGTGAAATCTTTCCCCTGGGTGCTCCTGTCCAGGGGTCTAATGCCCTGTGTTGTGTCTGTGTGTACAAGGCTCCTAGCCTAGAAGACAGCCTTGGAGACCAGGAGGGTAGAGCAGAGAGGGGGAATCTGCTGCAGTAGGAGCACCCAGACCCCAGCACAGATTCTGCAATCACCATATAAATGGAAAATAGATTGGATCAGCAATCCATGGAGGAAAGGGTTGGGAGTTATGTGGATGTTCACTGAGAAAACTTTTTGGGTTCATCAGAGAGTAAGACTAAGTATGGGTCAAAGGAGTAGGAAGAGAACACCACTAAGTCAGGGGAGGAAACCCTCTGTGTCTGGTGTGTGCTTACCTTTCCGAGAGAGGCCCTTTGCTGCTGGCAAATCTGGGAAGCACCCCAGGACCATTTCTCTCCAGCTTGACAGAATGTCTCCCCATGGAATCTGTAAAGTCCAGCCGAGTTCTTACACCCAGTTGGAGCTGAGGGAAGGGTCCTGGGCCTCAGTGCTGCCTCCTGAGCGCAGCTGATGAGGTGGTGGAGGAGCCTGCAGTGGGCCAGGCTGGCTTGCCTGCGGCATGCACAAGCCAACATGTGGTGTTAACAACTGCAGCGCTCAGAATTTGCACAAACCCACATTCAGTAATAAAATAGCCTGCAAGTAGTCAAAGGCACCAGTAGTAGCCAAGCAAATTTGGAATGTCTAAGCCAACCATTTTTAAGTTATGGTGAGCCAAAAAAAATTAGGGAACAGTCCAGGAAATGGAGAACACCTCACTTTTCAGGAACTCTCATATCTTCAAGATGCCTTGGCCGATCTACCTCAAACTTTCCAAAGGAGCTTTCCTTGGCATGAGACCATGACTCTAAAATTTCATGTGACTGGGTTTTACTTTGTTGAAGTTATGAAGGTCAAAACCAGAGTTTGTTATGGAAAGCTAATCTCTCCATTAGAAATATTTGTGCATAGTCAATATTCATTCCATTGTAGTTGTTCACTGCTTGTTCAGGCTGATTGTATTTTTGCTATTTATTTCAGATTTTTTTTTTAAGAATAAATTCAGAGCAGTATAGGTTGGAGCCAAACCGTGCATGGCTGTCTTTAGGCATATGTGGTAAGGCAGAAGCATTAGCCCTGTAACTGCTGGAGAAGGATTTGCACTTGGAATCCTACTCCCACCATACTATCACTTTTTTGAGTGTCTGTTTTGAGAGATCACTATTTAGTACAGCTTTTCCCTCTCTACTCGGTAGAAGAGAGTGTCTCTGTTGGCCTAGTTATACTCTCACCTCCAGGCAAAAAATGTCTCTGACTGATGGCCAGCTTGGCATTTGGGATTTCCCTGGTGGCAGCTCCTGCTGTGGAACACTGTGAGGGTGGCAGTGGCCTAAGATGGGTATCAGTATGTCCATGTGTGCTTTTGAGCTGCTCTTTGTTGTGTCTAAATATCTGTAGGCTGAAATGTCTAGCTTCCAAATCTGCAAGATTTCAGATAGGCATTAGAAAACATAGAGAAAGTGTTTGTGGGTCTGGAAGTGCCTTCTATTTTTCAAATTAGAGGCAACTTAGCCGTGACTTCTGTACAGGGGTGGGGCCTGGTTGTGCACCAGCCCTTTCCTCTGCTGAGTGCTGTTTTCTGAATGATGTGAAGACCACAGCATGCCATTGCAGATACTTGCTATTGTGAGATGGAGCCAAATGAGCAAAGGTCTCTAAATATGCTGTATCTCAAGATATTGAATTAGTTTGACTGAGCTGCTTTATAGACAGAGCAAGCAGGGCTGGAGCAGATGTCAGGCTGGAACGAGCCCTCACCCTGAGGCAGGGGCTGTGTGTTTGAGTCACTGCTCGTCTGTGTTTTTCTTTCTGGGGCTTAAGTTATAAAGCTCCAGGAGAGACTGGGCAGAAGTCAGGAGGTGTTGGTCCTGAAGAGACAGGGTGCTGTGCACCACTGTTTGGTAGGGCTGTCTTTTAGGCAGGGTCACTCAACACCTGCAGACTCTGCAGTCCATGGGGCCAGGAGGTGCTCTGTGTGTCTGTGCAAGGCCAGTCTTCGTCCTGTTCACATCTGTACTGCTACTGGCTAGCAGCTGTAGCACAGGGGCATTCCTGCTTCTTGCCCAACACACCCCACACCAAAGTTACAATTGTTGCAGTAGTTTACTGTGGGTTAATTCCCGTAAAAGGGTGTCTGTATAAAATACTGGTCAGTAGGTTTTCTAGTTGCTCAGGCATTTTATTATTAGGAGCGCTGAAAAGACCAACAGAGTCAGCTAAAAATCACTGTGCCTCTATATAGGCAGCCAGTGAGAAGGGTGCAGGTAATGTGATCACAGCTACTTAAACCAGTGATCAGATACACCTCTACAGTCTGCAAAAGCTTCAAGCAGGAGAAAAACCGTACTGAAAACTCCTGGACCATGGAATCGAAATAATAAAGTCTTGCAGTCTCTGGAATATATATTGCTCTTGCAAGGTCATCATGAGATAAATAGGGACACTAGCACTAGGGTAGAGCACATTGTGTACGTGGAACTTTGCTCCTGTCCTGTATGACACTAGGCTCTTTATCTTTCTAAAACAATAAGTAGTTGCAATTGGAAGTGCCCTGAGAATTTTTCAGGTGGTGATAGCACCAAAACCAGAGCCATGAAAGAGGAAATGCAAAGCAAAATATATAGATATAAAGATGCATCTTTTGATTCCTGAGTTATCTCAGGTGTCACTGTGTGGCGTTGGAGTGCCTGCTTAGTGACTGTCTGCATGATTTCTTTAGTAAGCAGGGCCTCGAAGGAGGAGGTCACCTCAAAGAATTTTTATCTTCTTGGTGTTTCTAGAAATAGTATGTCTGTACTCTTCAGGCTGCAGAGCCACAAAGCTTTCAGTTACTACTGGTGCTGCTCCATCCCATGCTCCCAGATGAAAGTTTCCAAGGAGTGCCATAAATCCGTTGCACAAGCTGAGAGAAGGAATAGAAAACTGCAAAGCCTGTAATGCTGCAATATTACAGTATTGTCTACTGCTGCAATAACCCTGCTGTGTTTGGAAGGTCTCAGGCATACCAGCACCACGGTTAATCAGTCAAGCAGCCAATAGTGATTCATAGCCTTGACTGCTGAGAAATTCAGCATGGCTAAGATAGGCATCTGATCCAGCTCAAGAAAGTAAAGGCATCTTCCCACAGCAGTTTGCTTTTTGATTTGAGACACTTTCAACCCTGTTCTGAATTTTTTCACTTATTTTCTAAAGAATAGTTTTAAAAGTATGACACTTTAATTAAAATATCCCCTTAAATCCTTGATATTAGTTCCTTATTTATCGGCTTTTAACATTTTAAGTAAACGAGGCAGGAATGCTAACAGCCAGACAATAATACAACTGTGCAAGGGCAAGAAAGCTGTTAGATGGACACTACTGGGATTTTGTGACTCAAAACTATGAGTGCTGAATCTACCCTGTAAGTATATGTTATAGAGTGTGAAGTCTTCCTTACCTTACCACTGAATTAAAGTCAGCCTCTTTATATGTGATATTTCCCCTCAATTGTTTGGAATTGGATATAAAGCAGAAATGTGGTCAGTAACAGCAGAGCAACAAGAGAGTTCCTCAGTACCCTCCTGCCCAAGTTTCTCAGAAAGTAAAATTCAATGCCACATCAGTTCCGCTGTGGTTTAGGGATATAAACTGAAATTGAATTTTTCATTCAGAGTTGCTAAACAAAAAAGTTACATTTTTGTTCTTTGAAATGCAATATCTTTTTAAGCAAAAGATTCCCCTCATTTATTTTCTGCCGATCTGAAGTGAGGTTACAAAAGAAGACAGTTGCAAGTCCCATGTATGAAAGGTACTTAGGGAAAATGTCAAGTGACTTGGAAACAGGCATGCTAAATAAAAGTGTCATCAAGAGAAAGACAAATTGGGTCAAGACTTCCAGCAATGTGATTGGTTCATTGGTCTTAGTGACAGTTCAGAATAGAGTTACTACTTGAATTTTGGAAATCAAGGGGTGATTATAGTGATATGGTGATGCCAGAGGAGACACACGACTGTAATCTGGAGTTATCAGTCACTGGCTGAAATGCTGGAGAAATAGTAGGAGTAGAGAAAGTACATAGAGTACATAAAATATTTATTATATTAACAATATTACATTTTCCAAGAAAGACAGTGTTTTTAGAGAGCTAATATCGTATACTGAAAGTTTATTTTTTCCATGATTCTCTGATGTCCAAGCCAAGTGAATTGATTTTAAACTAAAGACACCAGTGTGCCTGTTTTGTACAACAGTATGCTTGGCAGAAAAGTGATATATTAGAATTCACATAAACTTGGATTCTTCAGCTCCTGGAAAGGAGACTGTATATGTTACCCACTGATGGAAACATGGGCTCCTCTACAGTGTGCCCTTGGGCATGTTCTGTTTAAGTGTCTTGAAAATACGTGATTATTCCTCATGTGCTTGTCCATGCTCAGTGTGTTTATGGAGACTGTGACATTTACAGTATCTGCAGTCTGGAATAGTGCTTTTGCCATAGCTTTTAATGATTATCTCCTTTTATACTAAAAAACCCCTAGGAGATCTAGGCAAGGCAATTGCATAGAAGACTTAGCAAATAGAAATTGTTAACTGCATGTGGTGATAAAGTTAGAAAACACTAAAGAAATCAAACTTTCCATTAGCCTGATCTGAACCATACAAATTCTTCTTTAATTTCTCTTCCCTCATGGTATAAAGTCTGCTCATTCTTTCATCAAAAATGATTCAGACCTGAGGGACACTTGTAATTTGGAAGTAATTAGTAAATAAGTCAGATAAATACTATCCATTGAGATTTGTGAAAGCACATTGGATAGGATTCTTAAAGAGCTATATCAAATCTGAACAATTAAAGCTTAAAAAAAATTATCTCTAGTTAGTATGATAAGTCCATTTCATCATAAATTAGTTCACTGTTAATAATTTCTGCTGCTTTTCGAGCAATGTGAAGAGATTTAGAAATCTGAAAAAGTAGTACCTTAAAATAGAAGAAAATCTGTAGTAGCACAGCGTCTTTAGTTGTTAAATTTTGACAGTATCCAGATTCTGACTTGCAGTGAGATCTTGCTTGTGTGCAAATGCTGTCAGTGGGGTTCCGGGTCCAGAGCTGAACCTCAGGTCTGTGGGTGTGGGTAGTCACTCCTCCCCAGCTAACTTTAAACAGCATTTCTCTTGTTTCTTGTAGGGCATAACATACTGTCTGCCTGCTTGTTTAGGAAAAGCTCAGTGGTGCTCATTTTCTTATGCTGAAATCAAAAAAGCCAGATTTTGTGGTTGTTCCTGTTCACAGCTTTGGGCTCTTTAAGTGGAAAAGCAGAATTTGAGGTACAAGGTATGTTTGAATAAATGTGGTTTGTAAGTAGACCGGTCAACAGCTGCTCACAAATTCATCTTAAAATCTTTATATCTCTCTTAAATGTCACTTCAGGATTGTGAGCTGCTACAGAATTCTCCTGTAGCTTTGCATCAATGCACAGGTGGGGTAATGGGAACACACAGAGCTGTGCCATTACTTCTTGGGAATAACCTGGTGTCTCTCATGACCCTCCAGGGTCTGTTAGATGTAAAATCAGGTTTCACATTCAGAGGGTTTGTATGATAAAAGTCACTGCAGTTACTGGAAGTGCTACGAAATGATACAATTCATTAAAATGGGTTAAAACATATACACTGTTCACATATAGATTCCCTTCTGCTTTATTGGAATGGTAAATTTGGTTTAATCAATTCACCAAACCAAGTCTGGTGACTGATAGGTTTACTGCTAGTGGCAGATGTCCCACCTGCCAGGGTAGGGAATTCCCTACCTGCCAGGTAGATTACCACCACCTTGCTGTACTGCCTCATGTCCAAATACTGATTTGTAAGAATTTTACTCTTTTCCTAGAGCAGAGCAAGCACAATAGACTGTTTTGCATAGATACTTAAAAATTTGAAGGAGTTTGGAACAGATTGAATGCAGCTGAACACCAGAACAAGAGTCTCGTCCCTGCTTGATATCATTTATGATTGCTACTAATAT
>VZRO01006783.1:0-38192 GCA_013397915.1 Daphoenositta chrysoptera
TGTTTTTTTTTTTTCTGAGCTGCCAATACTTTTCCAGTGAAGCCCCAGTGCTGCTGGGGACAACTTAGTACCTGAGTGGCTGGTCTCTTCCCCGATCTTTAATATCTGACTTATACCTGACAGATGCAATCTTAAAATTGTTTTGGACCTTACCAAGCACACTTTTGGCGTCAGAGGTTGCTGAAATTAACCTAGGCCTTTGTTTTTCACTGGGGCTCAGAAACACTAATTTTACTTTTTTTTCTGAAGTATTGTTAATCCTTATTTAGAAGTATTGACAGTATGACTTGTGGCAGTTGTCAAAAGGCTACTTTCAATTTCGTGAATTCATTTAATTCATTCACTTGGGAAAAATTCTTATTAACGTCCACAAACATTTTTACAGTGGCTAAATGAAGAGAGGATTATTCAGCGGCTTGTGGAAATTGTACACCCGTCTCAAGATGAAGATGTAAGTATTGGTGTGACACTCTCCTGGGTCAATATGTACAACATGGTGTTAGATCTTTTAGTTTTACTGTTTTCTGCTTGCTTTTTTCAGTAAGCTGATTTCAGTATTTATGTGTGGCTATTTGAGGGAGGATACGTGGTTTTGTTCACCTCCCTGCCCCCTTTCTGAAATCCATATCAAAGCCTTAGGCATACTTGGAGTTGTTGGAAGATTCAGCTCTCATATTTTGCCACCTTACTGTTGAAAATAGATTCTTGCCTTGTGTTGTAAGGGTTTTTCTTTTTGGTTTAGTTAAGGGTTAGTTATAGCATAAAGCTACTGCCTGAATGTTTTTTGGGTAGGAGAGCTCTTGTCCATGTTGAAGCTTTCACCTTTTTTTAACTGAAGAATTAGAGTTCAGCATGTTGTTACTCTCATAGTGAAAAGTGCTGTTTTTCTGTTTCAGAGGCATTCAAATGCATCACAGTCACTCTGTGAAATTATTCGCCTAAGCAGAGACCAGATGTTACAAGTACAGAACAGTTCAGAACCAGATCCATTGCTTGCAAGTTTAGAGAAGTAAGTTGGTTTGAATTCTTGATTTTATTCTCACTTCATAAGAAACTAGTTTTTAACAACTGACCATGAAAACCTTCAGAAATGGCAAGCTCTGCTTTTCAGGTGAATTTTCTTGACTACCCATCTTTTGTTTGTGTAATGAAAAATAACTTGGTAAGTAAGCAGAGTACACCTGGAGGATTTTCTAGTGGGAAATGTGGGACAGGAGCTGTCTCATTAAAGTATTTCCTGTGCTGCCAATTGAATGGGATCTTACAAGTGGAGGTCAGCTTGATACTGTGCAGACTAAATAAGGGAGACTTTGGCTTTGTTCTGTTACTTGTTTTAGGTTAATCTAAGTGTATGTTTTCTGCCAGAGAAGATTATCCTGTATTCCCTTCTCCCTTTTTTTATGTGGGCAAATGGTAGTTACTTATGCTAACAGCTGTATCCTGAAGTTGTGTCATCTGATGCCAATGCTTTTCTTTTCAGACAAGAAATCATAGAGCAGCTTCTGTCTAATATTTTTCATAAAGAAAAAAATGAATCTGCAATAGTCAGTGCAATCCAAATCCTATTGACCTTACTTGAGACAAGACGACAGACGTAAGTGTTGTTATTTCACTTGGTTTATACCTGCAGTAGCAAATGCCCTCCTTGTACTTGTGACCAAACCACTTCTGTAACCTGTTATAGCTGAAGGAGTAAAAAAGCAAATCAAGTGATTGTGGTTGGCATTGCTGCACTTTGACCAAATGACTGGTCTTTCTGCAGCTTTTTCTAGAAGCTAGTGTAAGTACCAATTGACAGAACAGACTAACTACATTTCATCAGTTTGTTCCTGGGTTCAAGGAATAAAGTAAATATGTATAGTGCAGTGAGTGACTGAATATTGACTTCCAAAAAGTTACTTGTAATGTTATTGCAACTTCACTTGGAGAAACTGCTGAACAGATCTCTCTGGTACATTCAGCTTACATTGTTTGGAATAGACAAATGAAGCTCTTTATCTGCCTCAGTAAAGCAAATCAAAATGTGATTTTTAATCTCAAAACATTTTGGGGGTTTCAAGCACAATAAACTTCGAAATACGAGGGCTAGTGTTTGGGAAAATCTCTTGTTCAACCATTATGTAACACTTAATTATTTATGTATGTATAACCCTATGTTTTTGCAATTTTTGCCTCTTGGTTATTTTTGCATCCTTTCAGAACTGTTACATACCTCAGAGATGTTCTACAAATAGTTTTGATACTAGTTATCAGATTTTGCTTATGTGCGTTTTAGATTTGAAGGCCATATAGACATCTGTCCTCCAGGCATGAGCAATTCCACATATTCTGTCAACAAAAGTGTTTTAGAAGCCATAAAAGCTCGACTTTCATCCTTCCATGAGCTCCTACTTGAGCCTCCAAAAGTAAGTGAAATCTTGTGTTACCAAATTAATTGAAGCAAGACTCACCATGTGTCTGTTTTAGGCAGATTATACCAACAAACAAAACCCAGTTTGACAACTTTCAGGCAAGTGCCCAGGCTGCTTCCTAGGCTGTTGTGAGCTTTGGCTCAGGCAAACAGTAATAATGAACAGCAGTGTTTTGTGCTTTTCCGGCACAAAATTTGTTTAATTAGCAAAGTAACCTTGAAGCAATGACTTCTTTCTGAAAGCAACGAAAAGATATTTGCTGTATGTTCTCAAGGGAGGTCCTGTTTTCTGCCTGGAAATCCTATCTGCATAGGAAACACGGACTATAGATGCTGCAGTTGTTTGGAACTTTGGAATGGCCCATGTTAGGCATGTGCAATTCTCTTGAATTTCCTGGGACCCAGGTAGACCAGCTCCATGACACATCCCTGCACTCTAGGCATGTTAAATTCTTTGGGCTTTTTAACTGATATAAGCAACTTACCTACGTCATGCTCTTGCAAAAGATAAAAAATGTATAAATAAGGGGTTTACCTAGGATCCATTTGTATTTTCTACGCATATTTTCACTGGCAGAACTTCAGCTGGAGCACTCCACCCTGAACTGGGTGCTGCAGATTTTAACAGAGAAATGAAAATGAAATGGTTTTTAAGTTTACAAAGTTGGGGTTGCTGAGGCATTGTAATATATTTGGACTGTCCACCTAGCTGTTCTGTGTATATTGCAGTAATGTAGAATATAGCTAGATTAGTGAGTAAGAATAATTTCATAGGAAGTATCTCCTAATTCCTTTCAAGGTTGAGTAGACTTCATCTACTTTGAGATCCTGTCTGTAGTTAGCAGTCATTTTTTACAAAGTTGTTGCTTTCATGTGAGTAGTTTTAGTGCTTCCTGTCCGTGGAATTGAAATAAGCTACAGTATTTGGGATTAAAAATAGGGATTTTTTGCAGGATGACGGTAAGACAGTTGCTCAGGGACTAAATGTATCTATTTTTAAGCACTTCTCAGTCATTGCATGTAGTAATGATGAGCTTATTTTTTTCAAAGATACTTTAATGGGCTTATGTATTAAACTTTTTTTTTTTTCAGAAAAGCATCATGAAGACAACCTGGGGAGTACTGGATCCACCTGTGGGAAACACACGTTTAAATGTGATTAGATTAATATCTAGCCTTTTACAGACAAATACAAGCAGTGTGAATCAGGAGCTTATAGAACTTAACAGCATAGGAGTAATACTGGTAAGAACTTTATGCTGTCTTCTTTATTTTTATGGATTGCTGTTAAGATCTTCTCTGCTTTTGCTGACAGTGCAGATAATTTTCCAGCCTAACTTTTTAGCATCTTTGTATTGTGATGTCTATTGCTTGATTTAAGAAGTTTGAATATTGGATTTTACTGTTAATCAGTCTGTCTGAAGTCAGCGTTTTCCTCTGACTTCACAAAGTTTTTCACAAAGATAATGAAATGGGATATGAAAGAAGGCAAGGAAAAGGCTGTCTCCTGAATTAAACAAGCAGCCTTCCATAACCATCCCTCTCCTTGTAGCTTCTCCGTGTTCTTTGGAGGTGTAAGAAGGGTCACAGCCTGGTTGCGTGAAATGGTTCTTGAAAGGTTCTTACTTGCTACACCTTCATAAGTACATGAAGTGGTTTTCTTAATAAGCTTATTTTCAACTGGATGTTCTCAAGTTTTCAGCCATGTTCAAGGCTTCATTGCTATTTTCGTTTTTTTTGCTAAGTTGTTCCCTCAAACCCTTTCTCCTCACTTAATATATGGCCTACAAAATAATATCTCAGCAGTGTCCTGTAAGGGAACACTTATTCTTGGTAGCTTGAACTCCTTCAAACCTCAAAGCAAGGAGGTATACAGCAAACTCAGTTACCTAACTCTTTTGAGTTATATGAGAACATGTACTTTTGAGTACATCCTACCTCATACTTCCACTATAGCAGATGTGTTCTTTGTTTAGGTTCACCCAAGAAATCCAAATGTTGGTTGATTAAAAAATAACTAGCAAATCATGTAGAACTTAAACTAGTTTCTGAATAACAATATGTAAACTTCTAAGTTGCCAGTTTAAAGTGTAAATACCTTCTCTTCCCTGATTTTAGTCCAAAACCCATTTTTCCTGTGACTGATTAATACAGTGTGATTGAAATGTTTTCATCTCGAAGTTTCTTCTCAATTGGGTTTGCACACAGGCACTAACTTTTATACAAATAGTTGACTTCACTGTAGCTGAAGTTTTTCCTAGATCCATTGTCTAAGGGAAACATAAACAATATGAATACTTGCATGTTGTTGTAAATAGATTATTTCGTAAACTAAGTTCAGTGAGGTTTGAACACACTTTTCTGTTGCAGGTTTTACATAAGGAAAAAGTAATTGTAGCCATAGAAACCTTGGTGCTTCATGCTGTTTGCTGAAACAGCATGTTTTATTGTGCAGACTTGACTTAGGAAAAGTTATGGGAGAATGCCATTAGTTTAGGAGAACTGAGGGTTGAAGACCTTTAGCTGTACTTTGAATGAGACTAAAATTGTTCAATACTGTTCCAATCACTGCACATCTTTCCAGAACTCATTGCATCTTACCAGTGGCAGCAGTCATTTGAATTTTGCAGTGAATAGCCTAAAATAACTAGGCTTGAAAAAATCTTGCCTATGTTTAAGAGAAAAAATGGGGAGAAGCAGGAGCATGACTAAATGGATGCTGTTTATTGTATCCCAACCTCAGTGTTTGTCTTGTGCTTTATTAATAATCTTAAATTGCTTCTAGATTATCTGCAGTAGCTTTCTGTAATAGGAGGATAAAAATAGTGGATGATGGATTTAAAACAGATAGATATAATTTTGTAAGGAATCTCATTGAAGTGAGGAGCACATTTATAAAAGGGTATTATAGATACCAGGAAGGTTAAGTGAACTGAAAAAAGTCGAGGACTTCTAAGGTCATAAATAACACTTCTGACTCTGGGACTTTCTGGGCTGTAGCTGGCAGAAGGAATGTAAGTGGGGACCATTATTTCTCCCCATCTTCATAGTCTGAAGGTGCATTACTGGTGACCCCTGCAATAAATCCAGTTACAATTTTTGTTCTTGTTCCGATCCAGTATATTATTCCTTGCGTTCAGATAATGGCACACACAATAATTATTGTTTTCGCGGGTCACAGATTTTTTCTTGCACAATAACACTTACGTAAAACTTAAAAAATTTCTTCCAGTGTAGTCATTCAAATAATTAGGTGGGTGAGACTATTGGTTGCCTTTAATGAAAATATCTTGGTTTGTGTAAACCTTGGTGAATTTGTTTTTCAGGACATGTTTTTTAAGTATACGTGGAATAACTTTTTGCATACCCAAGTAGAAATCTGTATTGCATTGATTCTTGCAAGTCCTCTTGAAAACACAGAAAACGGCACAATTACAGATCAGGATTCCACTGGGGACAATCTCTTACTGAAACATGTAAGTAGTGTTTTGTGAGTCTCTTGAATTTTCCTGTTTCCACACAGTTTAATTTTACATAAAATATACCCCAATTTTATTTAATGTATAGAACGAAAAATATCTTTCGGTTTTTACTTAAAATATTAGTTCAGGGCGTTAAACCTGAAACTGCCATAAAGTAGATTTTTTTTTGTTGCTCCAAAGTGAGCACAGTGAGGAGCTGCAAGTATTTATTCTCCTTGAAGTTCCTCCTATTTTTGAGACTTAAAATTGCTATTTCAGTAGCTTTATGCTACTACAACTCAGCACTTAGAAAGAGGAGTAGAATTAATACAGGTTTAGCTCTTAGGTTTCTGGTTGTGATCTGATGGCTGGACTTTCAACCCTTTAATGAAAGTAACCCTTTAGTGAACCTGAAATTAATTGTCTTGTAGACTTTAGTATCAACTGTAAAATGCATAAATAGTGTTCCGCTTTACTGCTACTAAGCATATTTTGCTTTTTTGACAGCTCTTCCTTAAGTGCCAATTAATAGAAAGAATACTTGAAGCGTGGGAGATGAATGAGAAAAAACAGTGAGTAATTAGTTTTCTCATTCCCTGCAATTGTCTAAATAGGACTTGAGTTGTGAAATGAATATATAACCAATTCAGAAGTGATCTAGCCAGTTCTAAAATCACTTGTATGTTAGTATTTTGGTTAAAGCTTTCTTTTGTACTTTTTGGTATCGTTCTAATTCTTTTTCCTGTGACCATTTAAAAGCACAAGAGTTGTCATTCCTGACATGTGTAAGATATTACTATGATCTTTAAAGTTTTCCCATGTTTGAGTACAGAAATGTATTGTAAGTTTTGAGAGGACAGGAGATACTTTTCCCCAGTAAGCAGCTGAGAAATATTTGTGAACACATCAAAGCATATCAAATACTGGGGAGCATCAGACTCCTAAATAGTAAAAGCCAATTCCTCAGCAATAGAATACCTTCTAAAATTATGTGTTTGAAAGGATGTAAGCTTCAAGTAGCTAACATTGTCTGAAACTGTTTTTGTAGCACGAGAAAAAATCCTCAGTCGTCACCTGAGGAGATAAGAAGTTCTCTGAAGGCCCATACATAATTTTAGCTCAGGAGATACTGAACAGTAAATGTTAGTTCTGACCTGTCAAAATACTGAATTAACTAGCTGGGTTAGTGCTGCTGGTTTGATGGTATGTTGAGACAGTTCCACTTCCCAAAACATTCCTTTTCCTATCTTAAGTCAATCAGATAGTAAAAATATTGCTAATGTAAGTGACCTGGAAATAAGGATGGTGAAGAGGCAGGGTAATAAAAGGAATGTGCTAAATTTAACTGTAGAAAACATGCTCTCCTGGATGTCTTCCATTTTATATCAATTCTCCTGAGGTTATAGCGAATTGCCAACTTTACTGGCAATTAGATTCTCATAGAGAGAAATATGAAAAGCTTTCTCTCTAACTCCAACCTAAAATTTAAGTTTTACTTGGATTAGACTGTTCTTGAACCAGTGCTTACCATACGAATGATTGAATTAAATATTCAGTCTCATGTTTGTGAATACTAATGAAGAAAATAGTGTTTCAAACCTTAAGGCTGTGCTTTTATGTGGAAACAGACTATTGTAATTAATACACTCCTTTATCCAATTTTGTACAGGTATGGCTCCAACTATAAAAGATAAATCTTTAGGGGTACTTCCAGCTTAGCTGTTTCAGGAAATGGGTATTTTTTTAACCTTTTGTATTCTGTCACTTAATGTTATTTCAAGCAGCTCTAGAAGCTTAAAGGGTGACTGTTTTCTGCTGGTAAAAATCTGACATAGTAAAAGTTGTTTGGTGCACTGGGAGTAATAAGTATTTGCTAACAAAAAATACAAATGTATTCCAGACTTTCTGGCTAGGCAATGCCAAGTCAGTCTAGTTTGTCATATAGAAGCACTCTGTATCATATCCTGTATTAGAAACTATAACCTTTGCTATCATCATGTGCTGCTTGTTTTGAATGTACTTTTTACCTAAGCAATCTGTAAACAGTGTGGTAGTTTATTCATGATATCTTGTATAGACATAACATATTTCAGTCACCTCATATGTTAGATGATGATGGTGGAAAATAACATCATGTGATCTGTGTTTGCATAACATAAGTTACTTCCTGAGCTGCAGTCACTTTACAAAGATTTTAGTCATGGGAGATTTGCCTAGCTGTGTGAGTGGGTCTTTCTTGGTTTTTATTTAAAACACAAAACCTTAAACTGATGCAGCGAAAGTTTGGTTGGCTTGCAGCTAAATGCTAGAGAATCAGTTCAAGTTGGACCTCTCATGGATCGCTACTTGGGCAGATTTAGAATGGTTCCAACTGACAATAGGTGTTCAGAGCACTACTCTCACATCTGGTAATTCCTGTTTCTGCAACGCAGTTCTGTGTGAAATATTTAAATGGCCTTGTAATTTTATCTTTAGTAAGCATGTAAATGTCGTTCCTAAATTTCAGGAAAGCAATGACCCTAACTTAGATGGGAACGCTAAATGTAATGCTAAGACGCCCTGAAATACTAAAGCACACTTAAGAATGTTTCTTCTTTTTGATCTGAGAGAATACTTGGTGTTTTAGTGTTTTGGGGTTTTGCAAAATGCTTTCAGCAACAGAAATTTCCCCAAAACTCTGAATCTGTAGCTAATTCTGTCATTATTTTGCTAATGGTATGCATTTTGCTTTCTACACACACACACACACACACACACAAGCCGTACAAACACTTGTACTTCCTTCTTGGTACTTTATGTGCTTGTTAAGTCTCCTAAACTGGCTCAGTGTAGCCAAACCAGCTGATACCTTAAATTCTTGAGTATTTTTGTGAACCTGTGGTTTTCGGATGCGACTCTAACTTAAGAATCTTTGTTTTGTGTAACATCTTGACTCTGGCAGTGTTTTATAACAGCATACAGTATCAGAGTCACTCTGAGTGCGGGCAGTCGAACTGTGTCTCTTGCAGGGCTGAAGGAGGAAGAAGGCACGGCTACATGGGTCACCTGACAAGGATAGCAAACTGCATTGTGCACAGTACAGATAAGGGGCCAAACAGCACACTAGTCCAGCAGCTCATCAAAGGTATTAATTTGTGGTCTTAACTGTATCTTCAGGGTTTTCATTATCAAATGCTGAGGAAATTAAGCAAACTTAAATTAGAAGGCAGCTGTTGGATTAAAGAAGAAGAAAACTGGATTACCTTTGAAGCATTCAATTTAAAGTAGCCATCCTTTAAAAAGTGCTTAAGTATTTTCGTTTCAAGCAGTGCCAAAACTCGCTGAAATAGCTGCAAAGAGATGCTGACCTGCTTAATCTGGACTTGTTTGCTAGATGGAGTTACATTTATGGATGTAGGAGGATGTGTATGTTCTTACCAGTATTTTTGGTAGAGCAGAAAAAATATTTGAAAATTAAGTGGTGCTTCATTGTTGATAGTTTTTAATTGGTTTGGGTTTTTTTTGTTTCCTGTGCTAGAGCTTCCAGAGGAGGTCAGAGAGCGATGGGAAACATTCTGCACAAACTCTTTAGGAGAAACCAACAAGAGGAATACAGTGGATCTGGTAAGTAGTGATGGGTAAGGTTTACTTGGACAGTTTCTTTTTGTCAGCAGCACTGTCAGTCTTCCAAAATCCAGTGTACTGGTAAGGAGTCCCTCTAGCTGCTGAGCTGTGGAACTGACAATGCTTTAGTTTACTTTTCAACTAAAGCCATATCACGAATATTTGTGCAGGCATATTGCAGAAGATCAGCTTGTAATAGCTAACTGGCTCATTACCTAGTGTAGCTAATCCCAGGCAATCCACAAGAAGGAGGATTTCTTTACCTCTTCAAGGTAGTGTCCTTGAAAACTCCTGTCTGTTTGAGAGTACAAACTAAAAGTGCAGGAGCTGGTGTTGATTGCTTTATCTACAAGATGTAAATGGCCATGTACAAGTTTAACAGAAGTCTGCTACCAGCATTCCACTGCCTGTGTTACTGACCTTGCTTAAGTAACTTTGCATACTGTTGGCACCTGCCACATTTCTTCTGCATGCAGCTATAGTGATTATACTTTTGGAAAAACACTAAACTCAAGCAGAAGAGGTTTGTGTAATCATGTTAAAAATACAGTCTAAGAGGAATCACTTGGAGGCTTTAATAAGCAGAGACAGTTTCTGATGTCAGCAGACCAATTTATGAATTTTAATGTACCTGACTTCTCCAGGAATGCAGTGCTTTGCATGTGGCTTCATTAACTTGTGCTAGTCCTGTGTTACTTGGACTACAAGACTAATTAATTGCTGAATTTGCTATTTCAACATAAATATTAACTGGAGCATAATGTTAACAGGTGTTAATAGAAGCAATAGGAAATTTGTCTGAAACTGTGCAACTAGTGAACAGGACCAAATGATGTACACAAGGCATTTTTTCTTGAGCCTGTGAATGCAAAGAAGTGTGTAGTACTTGCAGATAAATGTTTTTTTTTCCTGTGGGTAGAAACTACTTCTTGGTCAAGACCAAGAGAAAGATCATGTAAAGATGAATAATTTTAGGCTTATAAAAAATAACACTAATTGGCTCTTTGGATACATAATATGTGCTTGGAGGTACTTAATGTAATAACAGTAAAACTTAATTGAAAATTTATCTCCAAACTCCACAGTTTTCAGTAGAACAGAAATTCAAAGCATTAAAACAATTTTTTAAAATCTAAATAAGCAAGTACATTATACACTTTGCCAATGACCCAATTTCTTTGTATAGGTTACTACCTGCCACATTCATTCTTCCAGTGATGATGAAATAGACTTTAAAGAAACTGGCTTCTCACAGGATTCTTCTTTGCAGCAGGTGAGTTGAATTCTTTTAACAGCTTAAGTTGCTGTTTCTCTAAAAATCAATTAAGAATTTTTTTGAAAAGCAGTGGGACTTTTATTTTCTCTCACAAGCAAATACAAATCTAGAAAGTTTTAATTTAAACTTAGACATGTGTGCATGCACACAACCGTGTCTTACCAACCTCATGGTATGCATCTCTGAATTCTTTTGCTGCTAGTGTAAGAGTGGGAGCCGTGTGGCACAAGATTGCCAATAGATCGCTTACATGGAATCAGATGCTTTAGATGGCATCACTTGTCTGGGTTACTAACCAAAATCTTTCAGATCACACTAACAGCTGTGTAGTAACTACCTAGTCTAAGACTGGCTTTGGTATTTTATGCATTTTCTGTAGTTTTTATAATAAGTAATTGCTTGTATAAGTTTGAATTGTGGGTGGTGGCTCAAGCTTAAAGAATCTGATGCATTTTTATCTGATTAAGTGCTTTTGTACCTGTAAGGTGCACCTATACAAAAACTTGATAAGTTGGGTGCTATCTGTAGCAGCTTTAGTGAGAAAGTAAGATCTTCTAATATCTCTGTGCTTTTCATGCATCCCCTTAGTGACCTGCTGTGCCTAGGCAATCCCAGCAGTTCCAGGTAGTTAATCTGGAGAAATGCAGATGGTCCAGTGCTGCTTCTTTCAAGTTTGTCTTGCTGTATACCTCCTCCTTTTTATATATATTTTCTTTTTCCTTCAATTTTCATAATACCTTAATCTAAACTTGGGGTTTTTTGATCGTTCTTTTGTTTTCTTTCCATATTCACTTTGTTCAACTTTACCACCATACTGTGTCCCTTCAGCTACCTGGGCAAGAAACCAAGAGAGTTGACATGACAGCTTTGTTATTATTCTATTTCCTAGAATATTTTAGGATTGGCTGGCTTTACACATGGAAATAACATTATTAAAAGTCCCTAGAGGATGTGTAATAATTTATAATTTAATTATAGTCCTGGGAAATAAGAGACAAAAGCTATTGTTATGGATAGAAGGTGCCCTAGATATACCTTAGTGTGTATATACCCATCTGCTGGCAGTTGACACTGGCATTTTTATTTAAAAAACAGCACAGTTGTGTCAGTGACACTGCACTGAGATGTAAAATGTTCAATGGTTTCATTCTTCTAGATGTTTAATAGATGCTGCTGGTGTGTATGCCCGAGACTGATATTGCTAGTGATACCTGCATAAGAAATATGCAGCTGTGCTTTAGTATCTATATATAGTTTACTTTTCTGGTTCTTACTATTTATAACTTCATGTTATTTTGAGCAAAGACAGCTTTTTTTTTTTTATATAGTGTTGTTTCTCTGTTTCTTTGGGGTGCATTTGGAAAGGTGCTGGTTAATGTGACTAAACTACAGATTTAACTTTTTTATTGAAAGCTATTAGATTGGCTTTTAAGTCAGTAAATGTAAGTAGGGTTGTAGTTGATGCTACCTTTCAAAATTCAGAGGTTAAGACAAATCCTTTTCCTGTCCTTTTATGTTTAGTTTAGATAGACTTTTATTTCTTTGACGCAAAATGGGCAAATAGATTTTAGAGTATTAGTAGAATCATTATATCACTGTCGTTGGTCCTGGGGTTGCCAGGCCTTTTCTGATTATCAGATGCAACAAATGACGTCCAATTTTATTGACCAGTTTGGCTTCAACGATGAGAAGTTTGCTGATCAAGATGACATTGGCAAGTGAGTATAACATTACACTGAATTTGCTTATAGTCTTGTGAGTTTTCTTTCTACTGTGTTTTTGGCTGTGGTTTTGCTGGTGATACGTACAAGCATTCCTGATGTGAAGCAGTTGCCAATCAGTCCTGTCTTTTTGTGCCATCTGTATGCATTGATAGAAGCCTCCCTGAAGTGAGGAAAGCAACAGCTTCTCTTCTTTTTGAATCTCCTGGTTGTGCCAATGTTGAGAACGCTGTGCTTGTGAATGAAAAATTGAACTATAACTCTGGTTTTTGAAAGGTGTGGCTCTCTGTTGACCTGACATTGTTTGGGTCACTTTCACTTTCTCTCTGTCTCAAAGTGGGTTTTTTCCCCTGCTGATGACCAGATGAATAGCTCTACTTCTGAGTTTTCCTGGAAAAGATGGCAGCAACAACATGTCTCTTTAGTGTACTTTTCTGTAGGGGAGAGTAAGGAAGGGCATTGTAAATCTACCTTTGTTTATAAGGTCGAGGCAGTTAAAACTTATTTCTACAAATAGTCTTAGGTAGAAGATGAGGAAATGAGAACAATCTTGGTCAGGTTAAAAAACCCCAAACTAAACAAAAACCAGCACACAACAGAAAACACCCCTCACAAAAGCTGGTATCTTGCTTCATAAGTAAACTGGTGCAATAAAGGGAAAAGGGGAGATTAAGGGTTCTTGCTGATAGTAGAGTTGATCATGGTTTTGATAAGATTTCATGATTTGGGATGCCAGAACATGTAGCTAGGAATAAAAAGCATTACTTGAAGATGGTTTTTAGAAGGGTATTTTTGTAATAATCTCAATGCTCTTCTATAAGATGTTTAGTAAGTGGTGTGTGACTGAAGCTTGTATTTCCATCCAAGAAGCACTGCTGCCTTTTTACACCACACAACCTGAGATTAGAGATTAAGATATGATGGTAGAGGAATACAGGATACTCCTTAACTTTGTTAGATGCAAGTGGATTTTGGCAAGGATAGGAGTTAGAATTCTTTTAAGTTCATGCCTTTGGAAGTCTGTTGTCTTGGTAGAAAGAAGATGACTACTTATGTAAAGAGGTCTCAAGATTTGTGACAGGTACACTGATGATGTACTCACGAGTTGAATTAAGCTGTAGGTGAAGTTACTCTAAGTTTATGCCTTCTGTGCAAGAATCAATTACACTGTAAGTTACCTGCATACCATTGTACCATGATTCAGATGGTGGCTTGTGTAGTAATACAGTCACACTTGTATCTTAGGTTCCTTTAGACCACTTACCTTTTTCCCTACTTTGTAATGCAGTGAATATTAGAGGAGGAGTACTATGTGCTCTGCTGACTGCAGTGCTGGCTAGACAAAGAATATATTAACTCTTCTGATGTGTAAAGATGTGACAAGCCTAATATATAGTGTTATGTTTGGGAAAATATTTCAGTGATGGGTTAAAAAAAAAATGGGGTTCCTTTGTTAGCAAACAGAATTTGATATTAGTTTTCATTTTGTCCCATCCTGTTGAAAAGGTCCTTTGATACAAGGATGAAATCAGTTAAAATATATATGAACTACAGTTGCATGTATTTGCAGGATTTTGAGCTATATCGAGGTAGACCATAGTCAGGTTAGGCTTTCTTTAGCCCTAGGTTTCTTCCAGTACAGTATTTGAGATTGGGTATATAATTTCAGTTATGCTTGTTTAGGCTTGTTGCATCTTTGCACCTAACTGTAGATGGCAATGTTCTGTGTTTTTGTTTAAAAGATATAACAGTTAGAAATATCAGAGGAATGCCAGGCCTCCTCTGTTTGTCATTTTGACTGTTTTGTGTTGGAGACTACTTTGTCTTTTATCTTCTATTTTTAGACTATTGGAAAATAAGAAACCAAAGAGAAATTAAGTATCTTCATGTCACAATAGAAATCTTGTTTTATTGAGTACATTTCTTTTTTTCTTGTAGTGTTTCTTTTGATCGGGTTTCGGACATCAACTTTACCCTCAATACAAATGAAAGTGTAAGTATGTGTTCAGTATTATCAGGAAAATTACTGGCTTTTAAACTCTGGCATGACCTCAGAGTTTTGGCAGCAGTTATATTTACTCCTTTTATGTGGAAATCACTGGAAAATAATTACCCTACCTTACTCCCATATCATGAGATGTGCTAATTGGAAGACACTATTATTGTTCTTTTTGATCAGTATTAAGCAGAATTGCTTCTAATTTGTATAGCTGGGTTTAAGATTGGGCTTAGATCTGATTTGTGCATATTGCACACTTATGTTTTATGATTAGAAACTATTTCAATCTTCAGTGAGATTCTAGTGACAGGAAATAGAGACTCTGAACCTTGATACTGTTTGTTGGTTGAGCTAAAATGACCCCCCACTACAGAAAATAAAGCTGGAGTACTTTGTGCTCTGGTTATCTGGAAAGC
Organism: Daphoenositta chrysoptera; assembly: GCA_013397915.1. Lineage (NCBI taxonomy): Eukaryota > Metazoa > Chordata > Aves > Passeriformes > Daphoenositta > Daphoenositta chrysoptera. The sequence continues at coordinate 14,887 of VZRO01006783.1, forward strand.
TCTTTGGGGTCACTCCCGCATCCCATTCCTAAACATGGTGGAAGTTCCTGCGTGTTCTTTGGTCCATTCAGCTTGTTAGTAGCCAAGTAAAACAAACAGCACTGGATATTTGCTTGACAAGCTTTAAATTAAGACATTCTGGTTTTCTGCTGCTTTTAGAGAAATGCTTAAGAATCTCTTCAGAACAGCCATACATTTTTAAGATGTTTATTAATATAATACGGATTTTATACTTTTGCTATATTTAGGGCAATATAGCCTTGTTTGAGGCATGCTGTAAGGAGCGGATACAGCAGTTTGATGATGGTGGCTCTGATGAAGAAGACATTTGGGAAGAAAAACATATTGCATTTACCCCGGAGTCCCAGAGGCGTTCCAGGTGAGAAGGGTGTTTCTCATCCGACTAGCAGAGTAGTGAGCCTGCAGTAGCACACCTGTCCTCTGGTTCAGTCTGTCTGTTAGCACAGATTGTCCAACATAACTAGGTATTTCCATTCTGTGGAGAAATGAGTGGAGATGTGGCTCTAGTGCTTTGTTTTCCAGCCATAATTTGCAGAAGATGCAGTTTGTCTCTTGTAGCTTGCTGGTTTTGGATTTTTTCCCTGCTGTGTATTCTTTTTCTCTGCTTTTAAACTGGCCCAGCTGTCCTTGCTTTGGACAAGGCAGCCCAGCTCCACACCTCTGTTAGAACTTGCTGGCCCCTCTACAGTACCAGTGTGGCTGGGAACATAGGAAAATGCATTGAGTGGAAGGAGCATCTAGTCTCCAAAACTCAGGGCTGTGCAGCCTCCCTCGATATCTACTGAAAGCCTCTTTATACGCTCAAGTGAAAAAACTTAAAACCTTGTTTTTTTGAGAGAGGAATGAGGGGAATACTAAGAGCTAAAAATTATACTTCAGATAATCTGCCAGAAATAATTTTGTAGTTCTCTTTACCTGAAACTCTGTAGTATTTCACTGTGCCCAGGGTGTTATACTAAAAACAGAATGTAAACTCTGTCTTTGTATTTGAAGTTCGGGCAGTACAGACAGTGAAGAAAGTACAGATTCTGAAGAAGAGGATGGAACTAAACAAGACTTGTTCGAATCCCACACCAATACAGAGGACAAAATGGAAGTAGACTTAAGTGAACGTACGTAGCTTTTTTCCCTGCTGCTTTGGGTTCTAGGAAATTGTTAGATCTAGCAGCCTGATTTTGTAGGAGCTTCCTTGTTTACTGCTTTTATTCCAACTGTCTTAAAGTAGTCTTTCACACTTGCCACAGAGCATGCACAAATTGGGAAGTTTGAATTCCTTACATGTCTTACATTACCTATTTTCTCTAAAATTCATGTTGCTACTCTTCAAGAGTTAAAAAAGGAGGAGTAATCAGAAAGGGGAGGATTAAATGTACTCATTTATAAATATTGAGTGCCTACAAAAACCTGATGTGTTTATCTCCAAACCCAAAAGATGGTATTTTTACTGGAAGCCTTTCAGACCAGCTTTTCATCTAACAGTGCTGTTATCGAAGACTTCCTACAGAAGCTAAATGAATTTGTATTATGCTGGTTTCAAATGTAAATGAAAGATGCACATCAGGTCTTACGTGGAATCTTAAGTGATGTAATTGGTTGAAAAGTTTTCACATTCAAGTCAGACTAAACTGGCTTTTGTTAAACTGGCAATGTCTGTAGGTAAAAGCCCTGTGTTTATCTAGACTGTAAGGAATTAAATTAAAATAGAAGGAAAAGTTAAGGGTTTTCTTTTCTTTTGTCAGATTGGTGTCGTTGGCATCTGTGTGTCAAACAAGTTTTGATCCATGTGGGTCTCCTCCCATATCTGCCTGGGTTGGAATTTCTAATTGCTAGTCAGAGCTTCCTTTTCAGCCTGTTTTTTTGTATGTAAGTGTTAATGAAAAACATGTTTCCCTTGGGTAGGTGAAGTATTTTGAATTGACCTATCCTAAATTAGATGCTATTCACAGTTGCTCCCAAATTTAAATTATCAATAAATATTTTAAGTTGTAAAAAGCCTTAAACTTTTCTGAAACTTAGCAGTGGTGTTAGTGCATGAGAAATTATTTGAAGAAACTGAAAAAGGGATCAAAGATTTTCATTTTTATAGAAATTAGTTTGAAAAGTGGTAACAAATATTGAGGTTAATTTAAAGGATAAAGTGGGATTGTACTAGAGATCTAATATGTTTTATTAGTTTTGTTCTTCAGATAAACTATATTTTTTTTTAGCAGAGTACTCTGAGTTACTGATCTTAAAATTCTGCCTTACTGGCAGAATTTTCCTTAGGGAATACATTCGTTTTTTAACCTGACATACAGGATTTTTCTGCATGTGCTTTGAAGTCTAGTTACCAATTTTGCTTCTCTTTATGGAATGTACATAGAGAGAATCAGTGTGTTAGGCATATGTGCACTCATGTTCTTTATTGAAATTTGTTCCTAATGGACTTCGTGATGGTTTTTCAGCACCGAACTGGTCAGCGAATTTCGATGTACCCATGGAGACCGCACACGGCGCCAGCCTGGATTCTGTTGGCTCTGCTGTGTGGAGTACTGAAGCAGCTGTGCCAGCTAAAGAAACTGGCTGGGCTTCCTTTTCTGACTTCACATCCTCTTTGAGGTAAGGATGTCAGTTACTCAGGGTGAGTTTGGTTTTCTTGGGGTGTCCATCTCTACACAAGCCTGTGTTGCTGGTGTTCTGGTGGAATACAAGGTGTATGTAAAGTGTCTGAAGAGTCCTGTGTGTTCCAACAGCGTATGTTTGTATGATTTCCCACTCCAGGATAGGTGGGTACTAGTGTCATTGTTTTAAAAGAGTTTTTGTGAGCATCTGGGTCCTTTAATATTGGTCTCTGACCAAAATTTGGACTGTTATTTTCTTATTATTTATTTTTTTAGTGTAGACTGAATTCAGTGAACTGTTGAATGTAAAGGTTACAAAAATATTTGAAAATGTGGATGTTATAAAACAAATAGGTTGGGTTTGGGTTTTTTTCAAATTTCATATAGTTACGCAGCTGTGATAACTAGGTTAAGTAGTTCTGCACTATTTTGAGAACACCCAAGATAATGCTGTTCTTTTTTTGGATTGAATTCTACACTCAACTGAAGTCTTGTGTGTGTACCTAATCAAACAGATACAAATTTTGAGTTGCCAAATATTGGCAGTCAAGAACTGATTCCTTCTCATATTAGAAGACTTTGCATTTATACATTCGGCTTTTGACTTTCTGTCTGGGCATTAAAACAGCTCAGATATAAAAGTATGTTAAAAAAACCAAGTGTTGTTTAATGATTGAGGCAGGTAAATTGGTAATCAAATTAAGGGCCTAGGAAATGAAGACTTGGAGTTGTCACATTACGGGATAGAAAAGACATTCAGTAAATGGTGAGGTTTTTTTCAAGTAGCCAAATCTTGTTGTCTTGAGTTCCTTTAGAATGAAAAACTTGTAGCTGTACCATATATAAAATTAGGTAGTGAAATCACTTTTGTAGTGGTTGATGACTGCATTGGCAGTCTCAACAGAGAGCTATCAAGTTGGAAAAATGGATTTAGAAAATCAGTTAAAAATATTTGGAAACGCTGCAAGGAGCTGGTGATACTTGAATGCCTTACTTACCAGGGACACGTCCACTACTACTTGTAGTGGAACAAAATCAAACAAGTAAAAATAAAATGACCATCAAACATCCTCAGCTCAGTTCTGGTGCATTTTGCATTGCTAAACTTCTATTTAACATGTCTTTCCAGGACACTCAGAAACAAACTTGCTGTAATTCAGTTCAGTACAGTTCTAGGCCTCATAGCTTTCATAGAGAACTAATACTGTTTTAAGAACACTTCATTTTGCTATTCAGAAATGTTTCTAAAGTATTTTTACTTTACTTCAAGCTCAAAAGACTCCTTAAGAAGTAATTCTCCTGTGGAAATGGAAACAAACACAGATCCTGGTGATCCCTTGAGTGCAAATGTAACTACTCTTACAACACAGCTAGAGAGTAAGTAAACCGCATTCACAAATGCAAATGGCTTGATTGTAGGAGTTGTACATAAGAAAAGTCTTCCTGAAATTTAAAATTCTAGGGTTCCAGAGACTCTTCCCTGGCTCTGCTGCTGTTCTGCCAGGTAATAAAAGTGACTTGTCAAAGAATTTCTAAACGATTTAAAACAGTTTCCAATTTAAAACAAGAGCCAGTGTTACTGTTACCTCAAAAAAGTCTGCAGATCATGAACAGAAAAGCATTACAAAGAAACCAAGTATCCTGTTAGAGAATCCTCTCACCTGTGTCAGCATTTAGCTGAGCTGATGCCCATAAAGAATGGTAGTTTCCAGTCTTGTCCTGTGTGGCAATAGGCCAGTAGCCTCAATGTGTTCAAATTTCTCCTTCCTGCTCATGCCTTTCTAAGCCATCTTCACTATGCATGCACTAATTATTTGTTCTACGTGTACAAACTGCTTAAAAGGCCAAAAATGTTTTAATGAGCTTTTTTTGTATCTGTTATTACCAGAGAGAGCAAGAAGTTCAGGTGAGAAGTCCAGGCAGACTGGACATCCCAGAGATTTGTTCAGTACCTGGAACCTTAGTGTCAAATTTGTACTGTGTAGACCTGTCATGAATTTGACTGTACAGAAAAATAATTCATCACTGTCATCCTACTAAGGCCTTGTTCAGGCAAAACTGTTGCAGTAACTATTGTCAGTCAAAATGAAAAAAAAAAGTTACAGACTCTGGCTTTATCTTAAGCCCATCTGTAAGTAATACTCATGCTTCTCTATATGGGGCACTTACAGAAAGGTGACATTCTCTGTAAGGAAGAATTCAAGAAGTGTGCAGAACTGCAGAAATAGTGTTCTTGTTATATTAGCTTGTGTGCTTGCACATGAAATAGAAACAGAACCAGCCATGTATTAAATTGCTTCTATATCTACTTGTAGCCCCAGGAAGTGTTGCTATGGAGGCCAGCTCAGATGGAGAGGATGATGTGGAAAATGCAGACAAGGTAACTGAGACAGTCATGAATGGCAGCATGAAGGAGACACTGAGCCTAACTGTAGATGCTAAAACTGAAACGGCCGTTTTCAAAAGGTGAGAATGCCTATTTATTGTCTTCCCACCTTCTAAATAAAACACTGTTGGTGGAATGCTGTATCAGCAAAGAGAGTTCTTTTTAATTAATAATTCCTGGGGCTTTAACTAGAGTCCTTTCAAAGTAATTGTTCTGAAATTTTTCTTCTAGTTAGTCACTGTAACATGCAACTTTACTTATCAAGCCTTGGTTTCAGTGGAAGGTTATTAGCAGAAGACTTGACTCAGCTTTTGTCCCTGATGCACATTATTGTGCATTTTTCATGTACAGTTTTAACCTTACACATCAAAACTAAGTTTTTAAAATTTTGCACAGAATTCTTAGATTTGGATTGGAATTTCATTCTTCTCATCCAGGAGGATGGAAGACAGAAGCTGAAGGCCAGCCAGGCACTGCTCTTGAGTGTAGCTCATCAGACACTTGGGGTGATCACTGTTGGTGGTATGCATGATGGTGTTAAATCTGTTCTGGACTACAGGTGGCACATGGAATTCTAGAATAACTGGAAGAACAACTTCTTAATTTTGCTATCTTCTGATACAGAGATTCAGAAATAAGTTTCTTACAATATGGTCAAATTCTATATTATATGTATGTTGATATTGTGATCCTTTTACGAGAAAAAGCACGTTTTAGTGTTGTCTACTCAATCCCATCTACTAAGATATTGTGATCTCAGATTTAATGATCCAGTGTTTTTTATTTAGTATCAAATATTTATGTAGGGAAACAGAGGCTACAAACAGTCTGACCTGCAAAAATTTTGCCTTTATTGAAGCTGGTGTGTCATGCCTCCACCCTGATGTTCACAAATTGGAACACACTGCTAGAGCATTTTGACATGTAACCCTCTTCTCATTCTTTTAGTATAACTTCCTAGTATCTGTCCCTATTCTAGCTTTAAATATCGAAAAGAAATTGTCTGTATGTCTTGAAAGTTGCTTAAAAAAAACAACCCTGAGTCAATTTCAGTGTAAGAAACTTTTCCAGTGTTAGTCCTTACCTAATTGCCTGTTGTTTAAATTAGTTCTACTTTGTCCTGTTAGTGGTAGGAGATAATTCCTGAACCATCCAAAATGAATAGACCTTGAAAACCATACAGCTTTCTGTCACTCTTGCTTCCATCCTTCTGATTATCTGAGTGACTTTAACTTCTGATGGGTTTTAAGCACAGAGGAGGGAAAATTTGTGACTGCACAGTGCTTCTAAATCAAATGGCATTGATAGAAGAATGAACCAAAGCACTTCAGAGAAGTGTTGGGACTCTGTGCAGATCGATGTGACATGAAGCCATCCATAGTGCATTGCTAATTTAGTAAATGATGTGTCTGCTCTCCAGTTTGTTCTGTCTTTTGCACAATGCTTTTACATGGTCTTTACTCTTTAGATGTTAGATGTTTACAAATCTGATTTAGTTATCCATGGTGTCTTTAAACTTCTCCTTAAACTAGTTCAGCTCACATGCACTTTCAGGTTGTGTGACTTGGGATACTGGCACAAAAACTAACATGAGGAGGCAGCATCCAGTGACAGTTCCTGTCTACCTTCGTGGAATTACCTGCTGGAACTGTAGTTAAAAGGACATAGAGGTGCAAAGGGAGACAATATCAAAGAATTGCCCCAGTCAGAAGGGACCTTGAAAGTTTATCTGGTCCAATCTTTTATGGGAATCGGAGCCCAGATGAGATTACCTGGCACTCTGACCAATTGCATGTTGAAAACTTCTAGTCATGGAGACTCTGGGATCTAGATTTGGAAGGGAACTGTTAAAGAAACATACAAAAGGGCTCAACGATGAGGTCTTAAATGTAGAAACTGTTCTACTCTGATTGAGATGTGCAGCTTCATAGTGAGTCAATGCTCAAGTGGAATTTTTTAAATCAACTTGCTGGGAAAAGGTCTAAAGTAAGGGACAGTTAGAATATTGAGAGGAGGTTCTGCTCTGGCCTGCTTGCCTTTCAAAGTAGATGCTTCCAGACTTCAGCTTTGTCTAGCTTTCTGTCAATAGAAAATTTATGGTGTTGAAGTCAACATTGAGGGGATTTATAAGCACAGTAGTTAATTTGTGGAAAGCTGCAAAGGACAAAAATGTGATTTCTGAATTTAGTTCAGAGTGGAGAATAAGAAGGAAGAATGCTAGCAGAGACTGCCTCTTTAAAAAAATAAAAAAAACCAAGGACACCACTTCCGATGGTGATGGTGACAAGTATTTTATTTGGAAGGAATGCAAAGACTATGAAGGCAAATGAGATGGGGAGATTAGATGGGGAAAACTTGATGAGAGATTGCAATGCAAAAGACAGTATTTTTTCAGGCTCTGCAGGATAGAAGGAGAAAAGAGAAGGATTCATTGAAATGTAAAGGATCCATGGAAAGGAGAACTGTGAGAATAGGAAGAAAACCAGCAGAGGAGATTGGCACTTCTTGAATAAATAGATTTGTTGCCACAGAGGTATAAGATTGATGTTTGTCTACTTCAGAGCTACTTTGTAACTATCTCTTGCAGGTATATATGCTCAAATTTGTATTTTAGTGCACTCATAATGGTGTGGAAGAGGGTGGAATAGAGAGGCAGAAAAGTTTGGGTTGAGAGGCAAACCACAAGATTTGTTCGCTAATGACTTTTTGAGGCTGCCTGGTTACATGGTGCTGTCTTACATAGTGTGAGTGTACAGCTTTTTCACTGAACTTTGTTTGATTTTGTCTACAAGAGGAAGTTTGTGGAGTAGATTGGGCTGCAGTCTTTGTACTCCATAAACCATGCATAGTATTCACTGTGGAGTTACTAGGGAGTTTAATATGTAATATAGTGATAAGTTAATGATTTTGGTGGTATGTTTCATGGACAGACTTTATTAATGCCAGTTTCTGAGGGAATCTTGAATTTCTTTTATACTTTCTTCCATTTTTGCATTCTTCTGGCTTCAGAGTGTTGAAATCCTATCGGTATGTATAGTAAAGGATCGTGACTGTGATTGTTACCACTTCAGGCATCACATACATTCCTTTTTTCTTTTCTGGTCTTGTTTGCAATCACTGTGTTTCCTGCCCTTTTATCCAGTCAAGTTTTAATGGATGTAAACACCAGTGCATCATTAGGTGTTTGTAAAGTCTAGAGCCATGTGCTTGATCTTCATGTTGCAATCATAACTTAAAATCCATTTGCATGTGAAATATGGACCCGCCTCAGTTTTCTCCTGTCGCCTGAAATTCCCTGTAAATAAAAGTTAAATACATTAAATAACTTCTTCATATTGTTTTATTTTGTTTTTCAAGTGAGGAAGGAAAATTGACTACCTCGCAGGATCCTTCTTGTAAATATGTAGTAGAAGAGAATACAGAGGTTGCAGAAGAGGTCCCTTCAGGTCTTCAGCGTACTAACAGCAGTCCAGAACAGAGGTAACTGCGTTCAAGGATGCTTTCAATTCTCTAAATAGCAGTTTGTGTGCTTTTCTAATAGGATTGATCTAAAGAGATTGAGTTTAGCTCAGTCTAAAAATGTGCTTGCGTTTATTTTATTAAATTCTCACAAGTTGAATTTTCTATTGATTCTAAGACTCTTCAGTCATCAAAAAGGTATTTTTCTTGCAGGGAGTTGTAAATAGCCCCATTCTGTTTTGTGACAATGTTACCAAGTTAAAATAGTGAATTGATGCACAGAACTCTACTGCAAGTTCTGATTATACTGTATGTAGACTAAAAAGATGTAAAAATGTTTGACAAACATAGATTCTGGTTTTTAAGACTTGTTTATGAGGCAGTATTTAATTAGATCCTTTCTTCTAACTTTCTGCTCTGCATAAATCTCAAATTTGATCAAGAAGGGGATTCTAATCAGAAAAAACAACCCTATATATTAAAAGCGGGAAACCCAAAAACTCTTTCATAGCCTCTCCTAGAGATCCTGTCTTTATCGAGATGACAATATTTTTTTAATGCTCATAAGCATTAAATTGTAGGGAAGAAGTCCTTGGGTACTCGGTGATTACCTTTTGAGTAAAGATGCTTGTCTGAACCAATAGAGGGCTGTCAGAGCTAGCAGTTTGCTAGATTGCTTTTGGGTTGTGGGAAATCTCAGGCAACTCCTGTCATGGAATCCTGCTGGCTTCAGCAAAGCTCAGGACTTTCTCTAAAGGTGGCTGTCGCAGTAGATCCTCATAAGCACAGGATAAATACCAAGATAAACATAATGGTGCTTTTTGGGCTCCATGTATGAATGACTAGTGGGAGGAGTCCCCTAGGTAGGTCTCTGGCTGGTGGCTAGCAGGAGTAATCTCTGCTAGCAGCCCTGTTCTGTCATGGACTTCTTTCCTGTTAATAAGTGAGTGACGGTTGTGCAGGCTGTCACACTTCCTGTCCATGCAGCATTTGTTTCTTACCTTCCAGTTTTCTCTGAAAAGTGTTTGCTTTTGTCTAGTGCTGTCTGTCTTTTCTCTAATGTTTACATGTGTTTTTTAAAAAGTGTTTTTAGAGCTTAGCAGCCAAAGACTTAGCTAGGGGGCTCCTGCTGGTCATGTGCATGTAGAGCACGGACCCCAGAGTGGCTTCTCTGTGATGTCCACCATCAGAGAACAGGAGTTACAGGTAACTTTCCTCATCTGTAGTTTCAAGCAGTATTTGCATTCTTTTAGAGACTCTGCAGATGTATTCCATAGACTTGCACCGGATGGAAGTTGAGATTTTTTTGCCGCTGTTGCTTGCATATTTTTAATGTCCTCATGCATTGGTTTGATCTCTGTGCTAGTCCAGAGCAATTGAGCCCATGTTTACACTAAACTTTATCTTGAAATGTTACTGTTTTCACTCTCGTAGGTTTGCTCTCCGTTTTCCTCCATACATCATGAACGTTTCATCCTAATGGACTGATATTCGAAGTACTTGTGAAAGGCTGTTTGTAGATTAGATTAGTAACTAAAGCAATTTTTTAAGACGCTGTTGTTTTTCCTGTTGTGTCTTAGCTTCTGGCTTTCCAGTGCAACCTTACATACTCCTGGTATCACATTTTGCCTCACAGAATAAGATTTGGATAACTATCAGAAATGTGCTCTTTATTAGTAATTCTCTGAGATACCACATCTCTAGAGATCACTTAGTGTCTCAGTTAATGAAGATCACGCATTCTTCAGTGGTGTGCTCAGTTAATTGAGTGCTCTGCTTAATTAGGAAATAAGGACTCCAGAAATGCTGAACTGCAGAAGATAATTGGGATGAGCATGTTCTTAGCACTTATTTCTTTCCTTCAGTTTACAGGTTGTGATATACAGGATCTGGGGCTGCTGGTTTTTGGTTTGGTTTTTATTGCACCTACCTGAATTTGCTTTGAATCTTTCTTTTGTATACTTATGTCTGGTTTTTTTGGCCTCTTAGGACTGATCAACACACCCATTTAGGAGAGGCATCTGTTAATGGCCCTGTATGATATGTGGTGTCTACTGCCTTGGCTGAAGAGAAAGAACTGATGTCCAGGTGTTTGAGTGTTTCTTGAGGATATCATCTAGACCCTGTTGAAGCCAGTCACTGCTGCACTAATTTCGCAAGGAATCAGGACCAGCAACATTTATATTCTAGATTTTAAGACATTGTACAGAAATTCATAAGTGTAAAAATATTGCACATTGAAAAATACCAATAATTTTTGCGTATGTTTATATTGTATTGTTCTAAATAATGGGGGGCCTGTGAAATAAGATCCTGCTACCCGTGTAATGACAGTAGTGTTACTATAGTTAAAATGGCTGTAAGAATAGTTTTATAAAAAAGTGAATACAAAAATCTAATGTATTTGAGACATAACTATTTGACGATTAGTGTGACCAAAGTATTTAGCAGTTTTCTTACATTTTTCACCTTGTAAAAAAAAAAAAGAAAATTCATGTTTTTTCTGAAACTGAAATGCCCTATAAATGTTATTTTGGTTGTTTTAGCTTACAAAAGTGATTTAAATAAGAATTTTTTGGTGTTCAACATTTTACAACAGGTTTTTTAATTGGTAATTGTTTTCTGTATTGTTCAAAACAGATCAAAAAATGTAAGTCTATTGGTAGAGATTTTAAGTATTTATTGCAACAGCTTAGTTGACAAATTGATGTTACTGTAAAGCCATATGTTCTGTTAAGTCTAGTTTGCTTGAAACAATACCTTCCAGGTGAAACACTAGAATATTTGGAGTGCACATGGCTTGTTGTGTTAAAGTGGTTCACCTGCCTTTTAAACAGTTCACCAAGATTTAGTTTAATACCAAGCATTATACAATGGAACATTTCAGAACAATCTGCGTATTTAAAACGCTATAATCCTTTTAGACAAGTCAAGTAAAAGAAATGCCCGTGCTGCTAATGTAATTACAGTACATGCATTTTAAAAGTAAATAGTGTTTTTAATACAAATTTTGGCAGCAGAGCATGTTAATTGTTAATTTCACTGTACTGATCTGTGTGAGGCTTTCATTTGTATGTTCTAAACCAGTTTTTTCACAGCTGGTTTGTGTATATATATAGTGATTATGGAAACTAATTCTGTGTAATTTATAATTTTCTATGTCAGTGTAAAATTCCAACAGCCTTCTCAAACAAACAGAAGCAATATATGTATATTGCCACATTGTCTGGTGAAAGGGTTAAAATACTCCTGCACTTTTAGACGCAAAACCATTTTTGTTTCTGTAATAGTTATATTCATTTATTTTTTACATCATTTGTTTTCCTGACCAGTATTTAAAAGCCAAAAGGATATTCTAAACAATGGCCAATGATTTCTTTTAGAAAGCGTCCCAAGCAACGTGCCTAAACATTACATTGCATACAGAAATAAAAAACCCACATGTATGTCACTGCCCTTATTGCTTTCTCTTTTGCATTTTCTGCAACGTTCAGTGTACTTGTCCTTGGAAATTTTTACAAATTGATCAGTTGTGTGAAAACGAAGGGGTAAAACCACAATATCATAGGAATTGGTAACTATGGTTGCCCTTTTATTGTACTTTATAAATTATGGAATCCAGTCAGCTTCTAAGTTTTCTTTTTCAGTTCAGAATTGCTTTCAGATCAGCTTGACCAAAACCATTTTGTATGTTAGCGTTGAGGTTGGCAGCTGTCCTCTTGTCAATTTCTGATCTGTCACAGAACAAGCAGCTTTGGAAACAAAACTGCTCATTTCAACATATGAATTGAAGTCAAGTAGAAATTCCAAATACAGGCAAGCAGCAAGTTGGTTTGTCTAAGTTTGATGCTTGTAAGGAGAAAAACTTGAATCCTGTCCAGTGGAGCTATTTTTCCCTTGCTAAAAAGTTGATTTATCTAGCACTATAGCGATGAAAACTGGAGAACACAGTAGATGAAGTTGAATCTGGGCCCTGTTGCCTTCAGTCCAGCAAAGTCTTTTACTTGTCCTTCTGTTCATGAATTGTCATATCAGTCCACTGTTTTGAGGAAGTGTAGTGTGTTTTACCCACTCACTCTGTTACTTGCACAAGGAACCCTGAACTTGAAAGCAGTGGAGGTTGTTGGGGGGAGGGTGTATGGGTGTGTGTAAACACACCTCTTTTGCCATCTTTTATCAACACTGCTGCTGATACACTGCTCATGTTGCCTTGCATGCAATGGAATTTGAGTCGTCTTTATGAAAAGGTATTTTAATGCATTTGCAGCATGGACTAAAGTCCAATACCTTTGTACAGGTTTGAGTTCCTACAGTGTTTTTAGCAGCCATAAGGATGAAATTGAGCTTGCTTTGAAAGGCTTGTCCACTGCCACATTCCACAGTGTTCTTTGAAATGACTAAAGGCTCAGTCACTTGAAACTGAGGAATAATGATGTCAGTTGATGTCAGTGGGCAGTGGATTTAATCCTCAGGATTTCTCTGGTAAAGGATTTTTACTCAAGCAACAGTCTGTTTCAAAAGTGGCTAGACCAGTTATATCTGTAATAGCTCATTGCCTCTTCCAACCTGGCAGAGTGGATGAATCATGCCTTCTTGACCAGTGAAAACATTATTTTTAACTGTAAGCCCTGTATCAGTTTTATAGCAAGACTATTCCTTTTAAGTAAAAGCATAAGTCATCATCTTGACTAACATTGCTATTAACTCTCTGAAGAGATAACAGGATAGTGGAAACAATCTCATTATGTCGTTGTACATGGAATCCCGTGTGACCATGCTCTTGAGTGAAGTCTACATTTTTGCACCTATTAAACCTTGTATCTACCTCTTGAAAACAGTGAGTTCTGTGTTGTCATCTGCATACTTCTGTGGAAACTTACTGTGACATTCATTCTTTGTGTGAAATCCATTGAGGAGACTTGTGAGGAAGATGAATCAGGTTCTTACTGTCATTCATTATAAACTTACCTTTCTGTTTAAATTAGCGTTAATTTCCTTGGAGATTTTGTTTCCTGACATATGTCTCATACAGTTATATCAGGAAGTACTTACTGTATATAACTGGCTCTATTAATAGACTTAATCACTTCTGACTGTCTCAGAATAAATAGTGCTTTCTCCAGTGTAGTATAAGTGCTTTGAGTTTCATTATGAAAGTGTCTGTATTGTTTTCCAAACCAGGATGGAAAATGGCTGTTACTGCTGCAGCAAAATGCCCTTTTTTGGTAAAGTTTTTAACGTCTGTCTTTTAGTTTCTGCATCTTACGTGCTATCAGGTAAGGATTTGGCATCTTCCATTATTGTTTGAGAACAGAAGGAGATAAGGGCAATAAAATTAAAATAAAAAATACTCTTATTGTAAAGATAGAGGCATATTTTGTCTCTTTTAGTAGGACAGTTCACAACATTTTTTGGACTTGCTCAGACCTGGTTCTGCTATTTCTTTCAAATTGTGATTTGCCCAGTGTTTAGTCTTGGTTAAAGACTTGTGTGTAATCACACTTCTAATGATACTAAAAGGAAATCTGTGTGCTTCTCACTCTGCTGCCACAAGCTAAAGCACTAACGAGACCCAAATTTTACATTGTATTTTGCTGATGACATCTTTCAGAATTTTTTTAAATGAGTCTGGGCTTAGTGTTTGCATATTTTTTTATTGGAGAGGGGAACTTTTTCTGTGTTTCTGTCTTCTCTAAGTCACTAAGTACCTTGCAAAGTGAGGTGGGATTCCTTTTATCTTTCTGGCCATAGCTTAAATATTGTAATTCTGATTCTAGGGCCTCATTCTGGATTTGAGGTGTGTATGGTGTGGGTGCTTTCCTGTGATCTGTTTTCTGTGTCTCAAATCATGATTCTGAAGACTCTAATTTAGATCGTGATTCTCTGTTGACATACAGCCACCCAGAGTAAGAAAGTTACACCTTGCCTAGCTGTGGTTGTATAGATTTTGTTGCTCGTGTCTCCTGAGATTTAATGCTTGCCCGTTTGCACAGGGAAAGTTTATCTGGTTGTCTGAATACTTTCATCTGTGGATGATATTTAGTTAGAGAGGTGTTTGATTCTCAAGGGTCTAACAGACATCTTTTTTTCAGATGGAACCCGGACCTGTTACGGATCATTTAGGTCTGCTTTTAAACTCCACTATGTGCCACACTTATATCTTTCTTACCTGGGAGGGGTTCTTCCCGTTATCTACACCAATTACCTGTCAAAGGTTGTCACAGTTTCACCTTGGGTAATACACTAACCTGGCTCTTTTGATGGGGCACCGAAGCCTGACTGCAGACATGGCAAATCAAACCTGCTTTTCCTTACATCAAACAGAATTAAGTGTTTGGGAAATCCCTTTGCTATTTTTTCAAATGAAAGATAAAAAATGTTGACTGTCTTCTACTGACTCTCATATCAGACAGAGGCACAAGGTTGCTAAGATGAGGTAAGACTGCTAAAATACTCAAGTGACCTTGTTTCTGTTGTTGGGAGTTCTCCAAAGCACTTTTCCTCCTATATCTTTATAGAAACAGTTGTTTATACTGTATTTGTTAAAAAGGGTTGCTTTGCTTTAGTCACTGCTAAACTTACAATTCTGAGATGTGCTTTCAGATGAGAAGGGTTCTGCTTTGGAGTGAGCCATAGTGGACTGTGCATATTGACAGACAAGGTAGTAACAACTGTGAGATATTCATGGGACTGTGGGGCCCTATTGTTTCTCTCTAGTCCCTTCAGAATAAAGTAGCTTGGAAAGATAAAAGGGCTGATGAAATGTGCTGCTTTTCTTCTTAATGCTGGTACTTTGCCTGTCTAGTTTGAAGTACTCCGAAGACAAATCTAAACTTGGAAAGTGGTGGGTGACTTCCTGGTAAGTAAATTGTTTCAAGCTTTAGTTACACAATTCATATGGAACCCAGGCACTTATCTGACTGTAGGACTTACTATGGCCTCTGGACTTTTTATTTACTCCAGCTTTGATACAAACCAGTATTTCACTGCTTGAATACTCTGACAATCTTCATTGTATGTTTTTATGACAAAACTTCTTCGACCTCAGAGCAGAAAGGGTAATGGAGCAAGAATGACTTGTTTATAAACAATGTATGGCCTTGATGTGTGCTACAAACCTCTAAGAATGTCTTAGAAACTAAAAAATAAGCATAAAATTTTCTAATAGCTACAGCTTTTCTTTTAAGGAGAAATTAAAGTAACAAGGCTTACTGCTAAGCTTACAGGCATTTGTTAGTTGTTCAGTTTACTGAATGTGTTGAAGAGTCACTCTCTGCTGCTGCCATAGCAGCTTCGGTGGTGGCTGAGGATGGAACGGATGAAATCCTGCAGTAATAATACTTGAACTTTGAAACAAACCACTCTGAGTCTAAGAAGCAAAGGGAAGAGTAGAAGCCATGTCAGTACTTCCCAATCGTTTTCATTAGAAGAGGCTTGTATCCTTTTTCCCCAAGTGCTTTGTCAGGATGATTTCTTGCAGAAATAAAGGAAAAGGAACCAGTGCTAGAGATGGGGTTTTTTCTGCAGTCAAAGGATGAAAATAACAAATAGGGTGACAGATAAATGTTTGCAGGTTTTGAATTATTTACAGGAAGAATGCTGGGAGTATTGCATTTGTCATTCTCTTTTGCCTGATGTCTCATAGAAGATTTCGCAGAACTATTTGGGATTGTGGAAAGATAGAATGAACAGTTATCAGGACTGCAGAAACCACATACTCAAGACATAGGTGTTTATGAAGTAGAAGTTCTTTTTCATAGATGTTACAAGTTAAATAGATGTGATGGCTGCTAAGTAAAAGCTGAAAGAGGTTATTAAAAATATTTCTTATACAAACCTTTGTAACAAAGACTAGAATTCCACTTCATTCTAGATCAGCTTGAACTCTGGGTCTGTCACATGCTCTGTGAAAAGCTCAGTTTAACTTGACTTCATACAGCATAATTACAGATAATTGATGCTTAAATTCTTACTGTATTTCTCCTCCCTGCCCTCACTCACTTCACTGAGAAATGACAAAATGTTAGAAATCCAAATAGAATGTATTTCTCCTATAGGGGAGACTAGAAAAGACTTAAAACTTACCCAAATTATATTTATGGAAATGCTGGAATTAGGGAAGAATATGAAATGAAGAGACGGAGAAGAAATTGAAGAAATGCTGAAAAAAAGAAGAAAAAATTCTGAACTGAAGTGAAAACAAAAGGGAATGGGATGACATGAAGTCCAGGGAAATGGACTGAAACTTGCAGAATGGATCCTCACTGAAATCACAGGATTTCATTGCCTTTCAATGAAGAATCAATGCCTCTTCAAATGAAGAATTTCCTTACATAAAAGGAAATGAAATCTTGAAATCAGAGAACAAAGTGTAACAAACAGTCCGGAAAGCAGGTGTGATCGAATAAGATGCAATTGAAAAAAGGAAGAAAATTTGGAAATGGAGTGACTACAATGACATGTACTGAGATAAAATTAAGGTTGGTGAAAAGGAGTGAAACTCTCCAAAATTGTACACATTGGAATCTGGGAAGAAAGTGAAACAAAGGGAGAGGAAAAGAAATTGAAGAAATGAATTTTGAAGAAAAAAAAATTCTGAACCCAAGTGAAAACAACAGAAGCGACTGGGATGACATGAAGTGCAAAGAAACGGACTTATCTTGCGGAATGTATCCTCACTGAAATTGCAAGATTTCACTGCCTTGCATGAAATGAAGAATTTTTTTGGCTTGTTTGTGTTTGACTGCTTTTGTCTGATGGAGTCAATCTGTGTCTCCCTGTGTCTGCGTGTGAGAGTGTTTGTGTTTAGTGGTTCTAACCTTGTGTGCTTGTTTTTTGCCATTAAGTTTTTTCAGCTAATATTTAAATTCAGAATAAAAACCTACCAGCTGGGTTTTGGTTTTTTTTTTTTTCTCTGAGCAGGTTTTTTTTTCTCTCATTCTGGGCTGGTCTGCCAGGTGATGTTCATTGCCAAGGTTTGAGTGTGGACCATGCTGGGGCTGGGGTTTTTTCAGGCAGGACAATTTTTTTTTCAGGCTCCCAGGAACTCTGTCTCTGTGGAGTGCTGTGAATGTGCGCTGATGGCCCGTGCCGGCCGGGGAGTAACGGAGCGATTGACAGGAGAGCAGAGGTGGGTTGGTGTGTCAGCTGAAGGAGGTGTGTGTGGTGGATAAGCGTTATGTTCTCTGTGTGCTTTTCTTTGTTTTGGGTTTCCTGTAACAGTAAAATGTAGTAAATTTTCCAGGAATAGAAAAATGGTTATATTGTGTTGATACATATTTGGCTTGTATTGCTCTGTATTGTTCTGTATTTGCTGCCATATTTCCATCACTCTGTGTGTAAAGTGTATTTTTACCAGTGTGTATATGGATTGTATTTGTACTTGGATTGCCTTCCGGTTAGGAATTGTATAGATTTCTTTGCAGAACAAAAGCAAATTCAATATACACAGATAATGTTTTGCATCGTACTGCCTTGTGTTTGTATACATTGTTGTTTCCGTGTGTTTTGCTGAAATGTAAATAAAATAAATAATTCAATAAAGTTGAATAAACCCTAATAAAGATAATCCACCCCCTGAATAAAGATAACACCCCCACCCACCCCCTTTTTTAATCCTGTCTTTCTTTGGTGCAGTTTAGTAATTTTTTTTCTCTTGTGTGTCCTCATTTACTTTCTATTTCTAACTTTATTTCTATTTCTGACTCTGTTTCTCACTCTGTTTCTCACTCTAAGTCTGTTTCTAACTCTGTTTCTCTGTTTCTGCTTCCTCACTCTATTTCTGCATTTCTCACTCTATTTCTCTCTCTTTCTCACTTTATTTCTCACTTTACTCCTAAATAAAGTGAGAAAGTGAGAAATGAAGCTTATTTTTCACTCTAGCTTAAAATAAAAAACAGCAGTAGGAAGTCGCACCGCCCCTGAGGACGCCCTTTTAGCCCTCGCAGCAGCAGTAGCAGCAGGCAGCAATCCTGACGCCAGGACAGCACCAGACCCCTCACAGGAGGACAAGAGCACACCAAAAGGTAGGGATGGCATCGACAGGCAGGGGAGTGACAGGTAGGGGTTGGGGGTGAGGGGGACACAGCAGCAGCGAGGGGGTACGGGACACAGTAGTAGGTATGGGAACAGACACTGAAGAGCAGTTAGGGACCAGATTAGGGTCAGGGGCCAAGGGTCAAAGGTTGGGCGGTCAAGGGTCAAAGGTAATAGGTCAAAGGCCAGGAGTCAAGGGGCTTTGGGGGCTGAGGGGTACAGCAGGAGTTAGGGGTTACAGGGCACAATAGTAGGTATGGGTACAGACAGGGTAGTTAGGGACCAGATTAGGCTCGGGGGCCATGCTCCAGAGCCTGGGGGCAAGGGTTAAAGCTTGGGGGGTCAAGAGTCAAAACTCAATGGTCATGGGGTCAAAGGTCATAGGTGGGGGAGTCACAGATCAAGGGTAATGAGTCAAAGGTCATGGGGGTCAAAGATCACGGGATCAAAAGTGAAAATTTGGAAATGGGAGTGACTAGTGGTCATAGGTCAATGTCCAGGGGTCAAGGGCACACCCCCTCCTCATACCACCCCATTCTCTCACACCACGCCCCATGGCACCGACCCCCCCTTCATGCTGCCCCCAGCACTACTCCTAACACCACTCAGCAGCACCCGTAATGATGCCATTTATGATGGCATGAAGTGCAGGCAAATGGACCAAAGCTTGCCGAATGCATCCTCATTGAACTCTTTAAATCAGAGGACAAAGTGTAACAAACAGTCTGCAAAGGAAATGTGATCAAATGCAATTGTAAAAAAAAGAAAATTTGGAAATGGGAGTGACTACAACCTAATGGTTGGATTGGGATGAAATGAGGTGCAGTGAAAAGGACTGAAACTCTCCAAAATTATGCTTATTGAAATCCCGAAATCAGGGAAGTATACTAAACAAAGAGACAGGAGAAGGAATTGGAGAAATGAAATGCTAAAAAAAAGAAGAAAAAATTCTGAACCAAAGTGAAATCAGTAAAATAGAGGGGGGTGACATGAAGTTCAGTGAGGCTTTGTACAGTTTAATTGGCTTAGATAGTAGCAGCCAATACTTCAAAACCTGCTGAGCTGCACAGCCAAGTAGCAATACAATGAGAAGGGAAAACATGACCACTCATCCCACCCATGGCATTCTTTTCCCCCGCTATGCATTTCTGCACACTTTATAAGCATCTAAATGTTTCTAAATCAGTTCCTATAATATATTTTACTGCTGTTAGTATATTTAAAGGATGGTATTTGTTTAGTTAAAAGATCCAAACTTTTTTGCAATAGGTTAAAGCTGTTAAATAAAAATATGAATGCTTAAATGGGTTTGAGATCAAAGCTTTTGTTTTTCATCAAGTTTCACAGCTATTTACAACTTCAGATAATCAGTAGTAGTGGCATGTTCTCCAACAGCTGTTAATGTGATATTAAAAGACACAGCTGTCCTTCCAAAATCAGGAAAGGGAAAAAATGGCCTCTTTTCACAATTGGAGCACACAGAGTAAACAGCATAGTAAAGCTCAATTGCACATATCATCCATCACCCTGCAATCACTAATATAAATCTTATTGTTGTGGCTGTGAAAGAATAAGGAAGAAAAAGATGGACAATTTTATCTTATATGAATTTTTTAAAAATTCTTAATGAAGTACGCCAGAATAATCTTACTACTGTGAACTAACTCCATAATTTAAAAAAAAAAAAAAATCAGCAGTCTTGGCTGAAGTATTGAAGTACTGCCAGGGAATTTATAATGTTCCCCAAATGTTAAAATGAAAAAGGTCTGACAAGTTATTAAACTGAGATTTAGTCAGAACTGGGCACTTTTGTATTGGTGAAAAATTTTCTACAGAAAACACTTTTGAACGATGACCAGGATAACACTTTTGGTGAATGATTGGTGTGTTGTTGGCATCAGCAAACATTATTAGTTGATGTAAGACTAACTTGTGTTTTTAGCATATAAAACCTTGGTTGCCTATACCCATCTATTAGTACCTTGTCATATTTATTAAGTCTGAAGAAGTCACTTAACTGGTTTTTTATGTTTGAGAAGGCAGTATTCCTGAGCTGGACCAAGTAGATCCTGAGTGACTGTTGTGGTTTGACACTGGCTAAAATCCAGGCGCCCACAAGAATCGTAACAAAGGGTTCATGAGTTGAGAAAAGGATTAGGAGAAAAAAAACACTCCAAAGGGTAAAACAGGTTCAAACTTAAACAATATAAAGAAAATGTATTATTAACAGAATTAAAAGAGGGCACTGAAAACTAAAATAAACCTTCAGACCACTTTTTTCTTCCTAGCCCCTTCCTCTTTCCCACTGACAGCGCAGGGAGACAAAATATGGGGTTTTTTAGTCAGTTTCTGACTTGAAAAATTTTTCTTCAGTTCGCTCAGGGAAAGGAGTTTCCTTTTTCAGTTGTGCCGAGGGGTCCTTCCCATGGGAGACAGTTCTCTGTGAACTTTTCTAGCATGGTTTTAATTTTCATGAATAGCAGTCCTGCCCAACCTGCTGTAACGTGAGTCCCTCCCATGGGCGGTGCAGTCTTCCCAAAACTGCACATCGTGGGTCATTTAGTTCATGGGTTGTAGTCTTTTAAGGATAAGCTGCTCTGGTTTGGAAGCGAGGGTCTTCTCTCTCTGTTCAAGTTTCTCACTAGATTACAGCTTTTCAGCACTCACTCACTCCGGCATGAGCACCTTTTCTCTTGGGCTGCACGTGGATCTCTGCATCCCACCATGGGGATGGATTATAGGGAAACAGTTTGTTGTACTATAGTCCTCACCACGGCTTGCAGAGAGATCTAGACTCCGACGCTTGGAGCACCTCCTCTCCCTCTTTCTTTACTGACCTTGGTGCCGCCATGTTAGTTCCCCTCACGTGTCCTCACTGCTTGCTTTTCTCTGACTCAAAAGAAAATTGTTGCCTGTGGGTATTCCTGTTCCCAAGTTCTATCAGTTGAAAAGTTTTTACAGAGTTTCGCTGCACTGAAAAGGTTGATTTTGTCTGTGCTCCGCGCCAAGGAGTCACTCGCCATGTTTCCACTAGCGGCCACGCGGCCTTGCCGCTGCTGCCGCTTTTTCTGCCCGCAGCACGGCTGGCCAGGAGTGGCTCGGCAGGCACAATTGCCGTGGGCTGCGCCGGGCATGGCTGTGGCTGCAGTGCCACGTCCCCACGGCCGCAGCCACGCCAGGATGGTCCCTGGCAGCTGTGGTGGCACATGGCCCCGTGGCCAGTCCCAGCGCCGGGAGGGCTCCAGCCGCGGTGCCTCCCCGCCCCTCGGAAAAAGAAGAGACCTGCGCACAATTTTTCCTTCTCAAATATGTCACCACAGAGGTGTTACCAACTTCTCTAACTGGGCCAGCAATGTGTCCGTCATTGGAGCCTTCAGGGATTGTCTTGGCTGGACATAGTAGAAACTTCCAGCAGCTTCTCACAAAGCCACCTCTGTGGCTTCCCCCACCCCCACCAAAAAACCAAGCTGTGTTAAACTTAACACAGTGATCCTCTAGAGGAACCTGTCTCTCCAATGGTTATCAGGAAAGCCTCGGGAAATAGCTGGCATGTGTAACAATGTAGTTATATTAACTAAAACCGAATGATACAGACAGTCCTTTCACAAAAACACTTCGAGTTTTCTCTCCCTAGAATACTCTTTACCTCCATTCCTTTGTGACAATAGATTGACTTTGTGTTGGGGAAGGCAAGATAAAGACCAGCTTCATAATTATACTTTCAAATTTCCTGCTTCATAGTCAGCAGAACATTAAGTACAAATAAAATGTAAGTCATATTCTTTAACACTGAACAGCACTTACATAAGAAGTAGTGTGCTGCACTTCCTTCTCATGTAGGTCAACTTGCCTCTTACTGCTCTACTTATCTCTTAGGCTGGTAAGTAACTTTGTAGAATGTAAAATCCAAAGTGAGGCCAAGAACCATAAAACTTTCAAACTAAGACGAATAACAAGATGAATCAGTGACTAGAAAAGTTAAAAGGAATTAAGTAAGTATCCTATGACATCTTAAAGTAGCACCATACAAATGAGGTGCCTCAGATGCATATGAATTCTGATCAGTAATTTTAAAAATTGAATTTAAATGTATGTTCTGTTTCTGTTGTTAGCATTAGCTTTACAGGTCACAACCCCATTTGTAATACGAAATCTCACAGATTTGTGAGGCACAACTTCCCTTTAACTTTCCATGTTTGCAGAAAAGATTGCTACTTATTTTCTAATTTTATTCCTTATTACAACCTATGCTTACTCGTTAATGGCTTGGTATCCTTAAACCCCCATAAAAACAGGCTTTATTTTTGTGATTTTCCACTCCTCTAGTACAAAAGTACCATTTATCAACCAAAACCAGTTACTCTCTATTCTGCCCTTGACAAGCAGCACTGATTTCAGAGGACTTTTGACCCTCTTGAAAGCAGATTACAACAAATACATCACCATCTTAACCAATGCAGAGTATCCACCCAAACCCCAAAAGCAAACATGAGAAACTTAAACTCGTTCCTGTCATTGCAGTGTCTCCTTTGGTTTCAGATTAAGTGGTTTCTCTTCATAATCAGTCTTAACATTAGTTGTTTTTTTTTTTGGTTGCATTTTATATGATCATGTGCACTCTCTTTGTCGTTTCGGTTATTGTCAAAAATAAGGACAACACTTTATTTAATTTTTTAAAATTACAGCAATTTATTAAAATAAATAATTTAGAAAAATGATAATTTTGAATTTTAAGAACACGAAAATACAACCCGGGAACACAGGGATAGGAGACTCTTGTAGCCTAAACGGCTAAAAACCCAAGG